>CM053270.1:10958983-11344361 GCA_028583415.1 Protea cynaroides | reverse complement strand
CGGTGACATGATGGGGGTCTTGTATGAGATTGAGAGGCTCGGCGTATGTCGAGACTTGTGGATGGGAAACTTCCTGTGAGGCTCGAGCGCTTGTCCACCGATCAGCGGGTGGGAGAGCTTCAGGTTGCTTTAGCGGCGTGTCAAACCAGCGGTGGGAGAAACTAGCTCCTGCAGAGAAAGCGCATGTCGGATCCTTGAGGGTGGAGAGCTTACCCAGGATTGTAGCGTGTGTGACCAGCAGGTGGCGGCTGTCTACGACTAATCTCTAGGCCGACACGGAACTCGAGATAGCTTGGTTGACTAGGTCTACGCTGAGTACTATGTCAGAACCGTGAAACCTTAGCCTCCCATATCACCTCGAGGTTCTTGTTATTTGTATTCTTTTTATCTTTCTTTATGTGAGTAGCTGTCCAGGATGTCAGGCTGTGCCTCGCTTCAAATCTTCATATATATAAATGTTTGTTCTTCCTTTGGTTGTATATAAAAATTTGTTTCTACATAATAGATGCATTATTCTCTTTGGAGTTTGTCCAAACAACACAAATGCTTATAGTGTGTTATTATTACATCTTTTAAATTTTTATCCTATCTTAGTTCACGACCTTTGTGATATCGGGTTTGTGAGACAAGGCTTGAGAAGCTCTAATACCAAGTTATCACCCCAATTCCGCTATTAGGAATGGTGTAGTGAGCAGCTAATAAACCAACGGTTCAACCAAGATCTCTAATAACTATGCCCATTAAAAATAAAAACCATACACATCCACACCATATTCGAGAATAAATACACAATAGCGGAAGTCTTAGAGTAAATAAAATTCGAGGAATCTAATTGTGATAATCATAAATAAAGTATCAAATTATGTTGTATCATTTACAAGACATAGTAAATAAAATATCAATTATATTTTCTTAATAATTTCAAAATAAAAAATCTATTCGAATACGCATGAGTTGCACTTGCGTGAGTCATGTATAAATAAGTCTTGAAGCTTATTACGGCTTAACACGATCACTGAACACTCATATAATCTGACAATTATTTTTGCATCTTAAATAATCAGTGACATGGAGGAAGGGTGACTACATGTTATATTGAGTGAAATAGTATGCAAACATTTTTATAGCATTGGATTTAACATCAGCAGTTGGCAGAGCGGTTTTGTGAACAAACAACACCACATTGCTATGAAACAATGTAAGCTCCTTAAATACGTTCATGTCTTATACCTATGAACCAATATTACCACCACATAAAGGTCACGTTTATTGTTATCACAGTTGCCTCTAACTCATCCACACCTATTGGCGAGGCTCTGTGAGCTCACAGCTAGTAATCCTAATGCAATCCCAGTGTACAATCAAGGCTCGCCCCAGCATCGCAAATGCGATCCGCTAGAGATAGGGCTGAGCCTCAAGCAGTCGAGAAGACTACACGATCGAGACCACCTCCCTGCCCACCCTCTGATAATAGTTTTTGCTAAGGTAATGAAAGCGTCTGACAGATGTGAGTGGACAAGACTTGAGTTGAGGAATGAGCTAGAGTCTTTGAGGCCCGGCCTATGACACCCACGATGCTCGCTGCGTAGAGTACACCAATACGCACATACATTCGTGCTATCTATCCTTCATCATCATGTTATAAATAAAATTTAAATAGCGAGCAGTAATAATAAATGTTGGATGACATATTTGAATTGCATAACAAGCATACATGTGAATCAATCACTGGCATTGGACTCAAGAATAAAAAACAGTTTATTATTAACCAATTAGTTTAGGTCTTGTTCCTGCACTTTTGATGGAAGAGATCTCTTCGAAGCTTTAAGAATCAACTAAATATCAATGTATATCTTTAGAAGACCTAATCAGAATTAGATGTAGAATTTAATTAGAATTAATTCTGATTTTTAAAAAGCATCTTTGTCAGCAGGGGGTAGATGCAGGTGCGAATATTCCCATACGACCACTGGTTACTCCTGAATTCTGAACTTCCCGAACTTGGGGGTCGTTGTTAGGGATGCAGGTAGAGATTCAGTTGTACATCGACCCCCGATGTGACCCTGGTTTAGTCAAATTTTCATCTACAGTCCATTCCTTAAAGTGTTTAGGGATCTATGGCTTGCTGCCTGATGGGCCTCACACATGTTCTATGATCTAAACAGTGTGGGTTCATTTCTACTATAGTTTTATGATCTCCCCATGGTGCCATGAAAACTATTTCATGGTGATGATTTGGGTTTCTCTGGTCATTCCCTCTTGTGCTCCTCTATTCTAAGGTGCGCAGGAGTACATGGAGATAGTATCCATACACCGGGAATTGAATTTGGTTCTGCGAAGCCTTCTCTTTGATCCTCTTCTCATAGCTCGCTATATTATAACTCTGTCTTCTCTAACTCTTCTTCTCTTTCTTTCTTCTCCTTCTCTTCTCTTTTTCTCTCTGTATCCAATTAGGGTTAAAGATGAAAAGAAGAAAGAGGCTTAGAAGACACAATCCTATTTACTAAGTGAAAACTTTGAAATAAGTTCCATGAGGTCAAGAAAGAGTCTCATTGAAAATTTGGAAAGTTTCTAATTTCGGAGGTTCACGTGGCGCAGAACTGGGGGTGACCAGGGTGGAGATCCGTCGAACCAGTTCTCAATCGTAGAGCCCGATTAAAAGCGGGGTTTGACTTTTTATGCGAAGTCCGACCTGCTGGCGGGTGTCGACCCTTCTATTTTGTTTGTGTTTTGGGTCAATTTATGCACAGGATCGTGATCTCACTCCGTATGATCCATTTGGCTCGACCATGATGGGTAGACAGAGAGGCCTGGTTCGAGTGGTAAGACCGGGTTAGTTTGTCTGAGGTCTTAAGTATAGCGGTAAGAACTTCACTTTGCTTTTGCTCTATTGTGGTGACTTGGCAAGATAAGGTGCCCGCGTGTGGATTTTAAATGGATGATGTTTTTCCCACATATCGGATGCCTTTAACTGTTTGGGATTCACTAAGAATTCAATGGTGCAAATATGGTTTAAAAAATGCAGAGATCATCTTCGGATACCATGAAAGTATGATCGATTCTAGCGTTGCAGTGCATGGCCAATGTCTTCAAGAATTCCACCACGATCGGAACTCTCACGTGAGTGGATGGCGGTTGCTCACCAGCTAATCCCCACGACCGGTCGATTGCATGGAATTAGAAGCGTGGCGACACAGTGAACCATCATTTACCGCAGTGATCTTTAAGGGATCAGGTGTATGCCGCTATCCGGCTGGCGCACGAACCAATGGCGCGCCTTGGGGACGGCATAATAAATAACGTAATTGCAATCACCAGCGATTGTAATAACAGGACGATGGAAGTCAAATCTGATAGATCTCGAGCGAATTCATAAATATCTTTGTCATCATTCGTGATTTGTGTCGGCTGTCATCGCGTGGCGCGGCGCGGAAGGCGTTACACTCTCGTATTACGACTACGTGGTCGGAATCAAGCTCATTTACAAATTAAGCGACACTATCATCCCGTTCCAAACACTTTCGTTGGTCATTTAGTTGGCTGAGGTTGAAGAGTCTACTTTAACGTGGTCGGAGCTCCACACAAGTCATCAAGTAAATATTGCATCTCTCTGCCATTTTCAGTAGTTGAGTCTCACTCCTTTATGTACTTCGCGTTTCATTCTTCCATTTTTCATGTTTGTTGGTTCGTAATTCTTCCCGGTCGCGATTAAACTCGGACCCTTAGGAAGAGTGTGAAGAGGTGAAATCATGTGCCCGATGCGGTCTTCTTCTTGGAGGAGGTCGTCAGGATCTATGGATGGGTTTTTAAAGTGGCCTGGGGCCTCCCAATGGGAAGAGGAGAGCTCGAGACTCTGTTAGCACAGATTTCAGGTGCGGGGCTACTCTTGAAGTTGTGGGAGGAGCTCATTGGTAGGGAAGGCCATTACCAATGGAAGGTCATCCTCCCGACTTCGGTCCGACATCTTGAAGAGGGACATGAGCGAGGTTCTTGACTGCCACGAGCGAAATAGTCGCCCATTTGACCTTCACTTTAGGCGGGCTCCTCGCCCGGAGGAAGTGGCGATGTATCGATCCTATCGACAAACTCCTGCATGGAGGAGAGCTGACCAAGACCGTTGTTCGGGCCGTGGCGTATGACTCAAATCCATGAGCGCTACCCAGCTAGAGCCCGATGACCAATGTCTTGGGTCCGACTACTCTTCCCTGAGGAGAGGTCCTCTGGCTCGAACGCTCGAGAAGATCGTTATTCAGACACTGCTGCCAGAATCCAGTCTCTGCTTCCCCCTTCACCTCCATATTTGTTTAATATCTGAAGATGGTACGCGCAGCCAAGTGCTCAATTGACTTGAGCGGGTGGCCGGTGTGTATTGCGCCTGTCATCATTAGTATCCTCCTACTAGGAGAAACTCCGACCATTGAACACTGTTTGATCACTCTTCCAGCTTTCGGGTTGTTAACGACCCGCTCAATGGAGGTGCAGGTGCCATTTTCCACCTCCAGCCAGGAAGGAACACGAAGATTCCGGCAATCCTCTCGAAACCCTCTTCCATCCATGAGGTGCGGAAAGAGAATTCTATCGTGGAATACTTTTGCGGGTATCCTGCTACGCCTTAACCAAAATGTGCGGGCTGTTATTAATACACTGTGAGGTTCAACAAAGATCCCTTTCTTGACAGGAAGAGGCGGGCCCAGCGCATGAAATGCTTCAGGAGGCAGGACCAATCCGGTATACCCGACTTTATGCAGATCCCATAGAGGTTGGAGAGACTTTGACTTGCTAGAGTAAGTTTTATGCCTTAGCATTTGAGACTAGGGTGAGCTATTTGTGTACCTTTCATCTTGCCTATTGCTTGATTCTTTTGTTGTGAAGTGATCTTCTCAAAAGACCATTTGGTTGGCTGGATCACGTACAAATTGACAGTGCAGCTGTGATCCACGGTCGGGAACTTGACCAGATCGGAGAGATAGATCCAACGGTGGGGCCACACGAAGAGCGAGCAACGGGCGGCCCAGGGACAGAGGCCCATGGTTGGTGACCCGCTAAAGAAGATCTGGCCATTGAGGTTGTGGCGTGGCATCTACCGTCGGGCTGAACGTCGGTCGGAATCTGGCTGAAGAGGGACAAGAAGGGGACTGCATGACGGAGGAAGTCCAGCCCCCTATAGTGCACAAGGTTCACGTGGGCCTTTGAGTGAACTATGATCCAGGTGCTGCAAGGGAGTCTATTCCCTCAAGGGTGACTCAAGAGAAAAGAATGAGGGCGTGAGGTGTCCGATCATGTCCTGGGCTGGAAGGACACCGACTGGTATTCAAGAGTCTGCAGGTGGCGAGATCATCTTTGACGAAGAAACTGCAGCCTCGGGAGGGGACATCGCTCTCTTCCTCCTTATAAGATGGCGGACCTGCTTTGGGACCTTCCTCGCTTCATCGCTCGAGGTATAGTGGCTAACCTTTCTCCTTCTAAACAGTATTTTACTTAGATGCTTTGAATGTTCACTGGCCTTGTTCTACTCTTCCCGGTATACGGGAAGCAACCTCGTGGCTGAGGTTTTGCCGAGAAGGCGTGAAGCATGATGGTTGACTTGGGGCGAGAAAGTGCCGAGGCTGGAATCTTCACTGGAGGGCGAAGCGTCCGAGGACAAGACGACGGAGAGTGACCTCGACGGGGCTGAAGGCCTTTGCTTTGGAGGGATCCAACCTCCTGAACTACTGGACAAGGCCCCTGAGGGCGCCTGCCCGGAGGAACACCGGAAGAGGGTGCACGAGGCGAGGAGGCTGCGAAGGGGCCGAGGATGCCAGCGGGAGGCCGAAGGCGACACCAAGTGTGAAGAGTGGGAGTTGGCTAAGTGGGGAGGAATTCAAGTGGGGATCGGGGACCCGGGCCGATAGGCTCTACGGTATCGTCGCCGTCTATCAGCTTGACGTGACTTGGAGGAGGCTGCCAACGAAGGTTCTGCTGAAGGGAGCTGTTTGGAAGGAGCTTTCCCTAATGGCGGAGGGCGTGGTCTTATTTGCTCAAAGTTCCCGATCCTTGCCGAGGAGGAAGTAGTGGAGCGGCCCAGGCCGTGCGAGATGGGAGGCCACGGCGTGTAGGAGGGCGACTTGCCTCTCATATGAAGTTCCTCGGACGCTGTGTCGTCAGAAGCTCTGAATGTGCAGCCTCTTGACGCGCGTCACCATTGATCTGTTCTTGAGGACGAACTGTGGCTTGACCGTCTTACGCGTAAGAACTTTTCACTATATACCACTGCCACCATATCTTTTCTACTCAATTGTTCGCCCTTTGTGGGTTTTGTCTTTACTTTGCTGCCCTTGCGGATTTTAATACAAAATTCATATTTTTCCAACTCTCTACAAGGCATAGGAAAGTTTAGGCCCCTCCTCGGAATAGCCGAGCACGTTTAGTTAAGAAGTGTTGTGTGCTATTATGTCTGCGAATGGGGTGACCTTGTGTCCGCATGCTACTCATACTGTATGGAGTAGGCAGATCGGGTGATCATCGTGTGCTACTCATACCTTGAGGGGGTATGGGTAAGTAGAGAGTCACCGAGGGCCGGCGCTACTGCCGGGCTGCGAGAAGAGAGCGCCCGTTAGGTCGACACAATGTCGAGAGGAACCTTATGTGATTGTAGCTAGTTGGGCTGGGTGAAGTGCCTTGTATTTAAAATGAACTAAGTCGGTGCCCTTAAAGTCAGGCGTGCTTCAAACCATAACCCAAAATAAAAATTGAGAATTGCCTTATATTGGCCGGGACCGAGGTCGGTAAATGAGGACCAAAACTTAACGATGAAACCATAATATTCATGGTAGTACTTGAATTGGTGGCATGCCAAGTCAGCAGTATTTCTTCACCGCCAATGGTACGCCGGCTTATCTGATCCACAGTCGGCCGAGGTTAAAGGGCGAGAGTAAGAGACCTTCCAGGTTTTAGGCTATCTTTCCTTGGTTGGTGGGCTCCAAGGCATTTGCTGAGGACAAGGGTCTCAGGCCTGAATTGCTTTGTCGGAGACGGAGTCTTGCTCGTAGTGTCGAGGCGGTCGTACGTTAAGACCATCGTACATCACGAGATGTTCTTTGACTCCCGCATCCTCTAGGTTGTCCAAGTTAGTTCGAGAAGATCGTCTAAGTTGGTGTCCTGGGTGGTTTAGCATCGGAAAGTGGGATGTAATACTTATTGGGAGATGTTTACGTCTTTGGCAAAGCATGAAGAGTTTAAGCCAGTGGGTGTCTGCTGGTTGTCTGTATGACCGTGATCGATGCTTGGTAACATGTCAACCCACCCTCTCCTTTTCGTCTGCCACCATCTTCTTCAGACCTCAAGATGGTTTTTTTTGTCGCCTCGGTCCGCTTGTTTACGGCGGTGGGTCGACGGGACCCAAAGCGATGGTGGATTTACAACCTCGCGTAGAAGTCTACAAATGTTGCACCGCGAACCGAAAGTGCCATAGTCTCGTTATAAGGATTCTCGGGCATGCCGAATCAATACACGATCGAGTGCCCAAGAATTGCTCCACGTTGGCTAGTCAATTCTAGCAACGGTACTCGACTTCAATCCACTTTGTGATAAGTAGTCAATGGCCACAATGACATACTTCCGCTGATATGTCGCCTTGGGGAAGGGCCCCATGATGTCCATGCCCCGCATGGCAAAAGGAGAGGATTGATGATCGAATGCAGAGGTACGGCCAGGAGCATGGGACAGGGAACGCGATGGCATTTGTGCCGCACTTGCGCTTTCAGCTCGATCACATTCGTCATGCATTCTGGGTGGTGGTAGCGCGGGATCTTTTTGGAATAATGATCGACCTCCTTGGTGACCGACCACGAGATTCCTTCATGGATCTCTTCTTAACATCGACGTGATCCAATCAGAACTGCAAAGTAATGGCATGGTGCTGCGGATCTCTTAATACAACCACATGGGTTGTGGATGGTGTACTGCCCTAGACCGGGCTTGGATGCGCCGTGCTTCTTTCTGTCATCACGAAGTGCACACGGCCGGGAGGTAAGCGGATGGCGATATGGTATTACCAGCTGAAGATGGCGGCGATGGCGCAATTTCTTTGGTAGGAGCTGCTGTGGGTAATAATGGCTCCGCATATACGATAGAGTCATCGCGAGATATCTTCGAGAGGAATGAGCTGGTGGCTCCTTTGCTTCGGTGTTCTCGATCGGCACACGTCTTTGCAGTTCCGACCTTTGCGGAAGGCTTTGATGGGCTGAGTTGACCTTGTCTAGGTACTTCTGCATCTCTGGTTGTACGGCTTCATAGTCTGCATGCTTGTCGGATGACCGGTTCTTGATCACCCTGAACTATGAGCCGCCAAACAGCGGGCTTTTTGCTAGTCTGAAGGCCGACAAGAAGTAAGCTTTGTACTACGGCCCCGTTGTTAAGCAGCCTGAAATATGAATCTCTACGATCGGTACTGAAGCCTTTGGACTTCTCGATATTACTCCCACACACCTTTCGGCCATCCATGGAGGATCCATCCCATCTGATGTCCACGGGGCTTTAGTTGGTTCAAGAGCGTTCCACGCTGGAGTTTCGACATTCTTCACTGGGTAGGATTGCTCGACGAGAATGCGCGATGCTGGGCGATGGCGGTTAAGGGGACATACGCTTTTATCACCAGACTCGCCTGGTTGCGCTTGTATGAACCGACCCGAATCGATGGGCTTGACAACACCTTCTTGCGGAGGTGTATTTGGTAGAAATCTGAGAATATAGGGTATGCCCCGGAAACATGGTGAGACTTCGGGTAAAAACATTTACGGTGGCGCGGATTTTCCGTGATGGAAGCTGGCACTGTTACTCTCTGCGATCAACAGTACTTTGATGACGTATATCGGCCGCTGACACCTTATCTTCTTCTTTTAGCAGCCGACACTATGCTGGCGTGGTCGGGGACTCAGAAGGTAGGTTGCAGCTGCGTCTCGGGGTTGGACTTCACCGGCGGGGGTGGGAATGACAAGTAGTAAGCCTTGGGGTCCTCGAGGCTTTCTAGTACTCTTGGTCAGGGCCAAACTTCACCGGTGTCTTGAGGGAAGGCCTCGATCGGTCGACACTGACATGAAGCGACCGAGTGCAGCCTCTGCAGTTCAACTCCTGCCTATTTTGGTTTGATCGGTGACCATCATTCGGGATGGCCGTGATCTTCGAGGGTTGGCTTTTATTCCCTCTGCAAGACAATAAAACCAAGAATTTTCCAGATGTGACTCCGAAGGCATTTGCTGGATTCAACTTCATATTGTGGCTGCGGAGGACCTGGGAAATGCTTGGCCAGAATTGACTATGATGATCGACTTCTTTGGCTCTTTACTGAAGTCGTCGATATAGCTTCCATGTTTTGGCCGATCTAATTTTTAAACACCTTGCTGTTTACCAGTTTGGTAGGTGGCTGCTCTGCGTTCTTTAGGCCAAAAGGCATAATCGTGTGAAGAGCCACAGTTGGGGAAAGGCCATACTCCTCGTCGGAGTCTTCCACTCATTTTGATCGATTACATGTACTACTGAGTAACCATCAAGAAGCGAGCTGCTTTTCGTGCCAGGCTATAGCATCTATCAATTGGTCAATGCATGGCGGTGGATAGTGTCTTTTGGGCAGAGCCTTGTTAAGGTCACGTGAAATCTATCAGAGATCATCGCTTCCCCACTTGCCTTGGGCATCATGACCGACCGCCCGGCTAATTAGGATAATGCGCACCTCTCTTAGTATGAAGCCCGGCCATTAGCGACTTCTGGTGACTACCATTCATCGACTGTCGGGCCGGCGCCAGCCTCTTCTTACGTGCATTTGGGAGGTGGCGAGATTAGCCATGGTGATGGCGATCTTCTCACGGGGTTTGGCATCTCGGAAGCCGACCATGCAAGCTTACATTAGGTTTTGCCTCGGGAATTCTATCGGCTCCTCCTCTAATAGTCCTCGAGGTAGCAAGAGCTGACCTGGGTATCTTTTGGAAACTAGTTATCTTTGGCAAATTTGCTCTAACTCCTCGGCAGACTTTCCCACGCTCGATTGGTCAATGTCTTCCGGACATACTATGTTGCGGTGCTGCTGCTTTGAGGCTGCTGACTATTGCGCTGGGTGGCATACCATCTGCGGGGTGTCACTGATCCCGTTCAGC
This sequence comes from Protea cynaroides, assembly GCA_028583415.1. Lineage (NCBI taxonomy): Eukaryota > Viridiplantae > Streptophyta > Magnoliopsida > Proteales > Proteaceae > Protea > Protea cynaroides. Next base: position 11,334,234 of record CM053270.1, on the reverse strand, counting down.
ATTCTCGACACCGTTCGATGAACTTCATCTTACCGTAGTAGGTGGACATCATGCGCGAGCTTGTTCAGCGATGGGCGCCAAGGATCACGGTATCTTGGTGACGATGCCGCCATGGTCGACCGTACCCTCTGTTGCTGGGTTTTTGGTGAGTATCACTGCCTGGTAATTAGAAGGCCTCTTTCCACGTGACGGTCCCGGAAGCGAGATGAAATCAAAGGTGGTAGCTGGAGGCTCTAGTCATCTCGCGCTGCATCCTTTGAGTACGCCTAGTAGAATATGATATCTACGAGCTCCCTTTGTCTACCAAGCACTTGGCGACATCGCGATGTCCGATCCGGCCATTAAGACAATAGCATCTTTGCAGGGGACTGCTACGTTAGCGAGTCTTGTCCCTTTGAAGGTGATGATTTCTCGATCCGCATCCTTTTTGGACGGCTACTGCGTTTTATGCCCGTGCGGGGAGTAGGCTCTGGGCGGCGCCTAGTAGATGTATTCAGGTACGTGGTCCTCTCATGATGGTGAGGATTATCTTTCCCTCGGCTTTGGGCCCCCTTTGTAATGGCTCATAGATGCCACTTTGTCTCCCGGGGAATACATGGAGGCCCATAGATGTGTGTGAAGTCGGTCCTTTGGTTGAGGACTACCAGCGAGACCGCCGGCCCGGCTCTTCGTCTCTTCGACTTGGGTGGGGACTTCCTCCTCTTGCCTGCCCTGCCTGCATTGTCTCCCGGACTAGGACGGGAGGAGTTGGCCCGGATATGCTAATACTTGCTGCCGTTTCTTCATGGGTCTTAGTTTGTTTGGCTCAGACGATTTACTCCGATAGTGTCTGAAACTGGATGGCTGCCGACCCCCATTGTGCAGGGAGCAACGGGGCCTCCCATAGGATCTCTGTGCTCATCCACAGGCTGTTTTCTTGTCCTCCGCATCGGTCGGCCGATCGTTTAGCTGCGGTTCCTGAGTGGAGGGTGACGCGATCTCTTTGAGCTGGCGCCAGTCCCACTGCCCGGCATCTCGGACGAGTGCGGTAGTAATCCCGCGGATGGTCTTGATTTCCCCAACAAGAATTGCCACACTCATCAGATGTCTTTGACAGTGGTGCCGATGGAAGCAACAATATCTTGGAGCGGTCTTTATTCCTTCCCCCTTTTACCTAGAGGCTTGGGGTGGTGGTGGGAGGTTCGATCATTCTGCAATTTACCTCTAGGATCTCCGTCTTCGAAGTGGTGAGCGGAGTGTAGTATCGAGAAAGGTCTTGTATGGGTGTCCCGTTTTGTTCTTTGCTGGACCTTTGTTTCTTGGGTCGCTGAGGATTGACATCACAGGTTGACCAACTTCCGGACCTCTTTTATCGGGCTTACGGTCGGTCTTGATCGTTGACGCATTATTTTTACGGGCCTTTGTGGTTTAATCTGCTCAGGCGTATTTCTCATCTGGCCAGCGGGTGCATCAAGTTCTTTGGGGTTTTTGGCGAGGACCAACCAGCTATACTGTGTTACTGGAGCACCAAGCTGGACATATATAGGCTGCCGATGTCCTTGATCTCGGTACTTGTTGACGGCTCCGATAGCAGAAGTCGCGCAAGGATTAGTCTTTGTTTGCGGCGTATGACGGATGATAAGGTGTCTTCTTACTTTTCGGCTGCGGCACGCGGAGATGCGTCAAGAACTTTTCCGACGACTGTTCCGAGCAGTGATGCTCGCCAGTAGGTTGTTAAACCGTATGCGTCAGCGACTGCTGGCCGTCGAAATGCTCTTGCAAATCGGTACGTCGCTGGCGGTAAAGGCGTCGGGAGGCGAACACATCTAGATGTTTCGGGGATGAGTGCTCAGTTGTAAAGATCGACGAGGCATCTTGAAATTAATAGGGAGGCCTCTTGATCTTAACCGAGAAATTGCCGTGTTGTTGATGGCGAGTGTAGGCCATCCTCGGTGGAAGCGACTGGTTACGCTCCGCTGCTTTGAAGCTTTCGATATGATCAATTCCAACAATTACCTCGATCTCACGGCGGGAGTAGCGGGGTAACGCGACCGTCGTAGCATCTCCATTGACTCTCTGTGGAGCGTCTCAGGAAGAACCTCCTTTGTCCCTCTTGCGCAGGAGGTGCCGGGTCTCTTGCTCCTTGTGCTGATGACGGTCAGGCTGGATGATCTTGGCGGATGACCCTTCGCTCGTGCGGGAGTCATGAAGATCTCTGCTCCTAATCACCAGATCCAAGGAGGATAACAGCGCAGCTCGGCGGCGCGCCGTCGGTCTGGAGTTCTTTGATGGGCCCCAAATTGGGCCGCTGCGGTCTTGTATGCGGGCGAAGGTTCTCCTACTCCTCTAGGGATCGAATTGCCTTTCGGCGCCTGCAAGGCTCGAGCCCGCGATCGATCTGTTGCAACTCATTGGTGCTAACGGAATAAATGCGGGTGGTGGTTTGTGGCAATAGATCGGTGTCGGCGCAGTGTCGGAGTGTGGTTTGTCACGGGCCTTGGCTACTATCAACGAACTTGCGGACCGGACCGGATGGTTTAGTGTAAAAGCTGTGCCGCGAGTTCTCTTGTGTGCCATGTCGGAGTAGTTTAAGATCCTCGTGCACTATTTTCAAACTCAATCACAGGAGCTGGTGACAAAGCGTGCGATTGGAAATCGTTCGCGATGCTGCGGTCGCTGCAGTCACGAGAAGATGGGGAGCAGCGGAGTTGGCGACCTAACATGGTGCACTCAGATGCCTAAGTCGAATTCCCAGTAATAAGCGGTCAAAGTAGCAAGAAGCTGTGTCTCACAGTTTACGAAAGGGGAGATGATGAGAGAGTTTGAGCATACGAGAATGAGATGGTGAGTTGTGAGATTGTGAATGAATTTACCTTGAGGTCGTCCTCTACTTATAGAAGAGGTGGGAAGGCATGGAGGAACCGGGACTCGGGGAAGTAGATCACCAATAAGACTGCCAAGTGTGTCGCTCACGAGATACCCAAGTCATGAACTCGGCGGGAGTGGGAGGCTAGCCAACTTGGGAAAGTACCAGGATTGTGGTGGCGATGAGGTGACATGCATCACCGCACGAATGAATTGTATGACGCTCACGATCAAAATCGTGGCGTACCCAGAAGGACTCCTACATGGTATAGCACTAGTTGCTTTAGGACTACGACTCCGACCAAGAAAACGTAACCGAGTAGGTCTATACCTCCGGCCGGTACATTGTCTAACAAGGCTTGTGACTCACCGGCGGTATAAGCCAAGTGCACCACATCATTTGTGGTCGGCTCCGAAAGATAAAGGTTGCCACGTGTAAGATTTTAAATGGATGATGTTTTTCCCACATAACACTACTGTAAAGGTAAGGGATAGAACCTTGAATTTGTTTGTATGTTTCTAATTTACTTGCATGTCTGTGTTGTATATTTTGATGGATAACATGCTATCTAGTAACTGCAATAATTGCTCATGCATTTGCTTCTTGATATGATTATTGTGATGGTGTGATGTATGCATTGTCTGTGTGGGAAGTTGGAAAGGGGTCGAGCTGGACTAATTCACCACACAGGAACTATCTGTACGACTGGTATCTTAGCGGATTGACAGCGTCTAGGGGGAGTAGATGGACCGACTAGGACATTTACTGGGGTACGATCATAGGCATCTTGATGACATATAGGATTGGTTAAAAGCATATCGCCCACGTTTATAACCCTAACCAGTAGGGGTTGAAATGCAGTATGAGGTGCAGTGAAGGGGAGGTCTTGGCGATATTCATTAGAAACATATTGGGTGGGACTACGCCTATCATGTCTAATAGAAGGCAGTAGCTGCTGGAGTTGTGGAGCAACTTTTTGATAGTGAGTGTCCGTTCTCTCTCATGTATGGAGGTTATGACCAACTTCATTAAGTGTAGTCATGTAAAACCCGCACTTAGCAAAATCAGGTCTAACTTGGCTTTTCTTCCGTGTCAGGGTTTTCCACCACTGACGAACAGTATGGCAAAAGGCCAACGCCTTCATGCAAAGAAGCCTTTTGGCAAAATAGTTAACGTAGCGATAATGCGGCCTAGAGTGGCACCACGATCCAGGACTCTGATCCCGAAAGCTGACTTAAGGAAGTGACCACTATGGAATAAGTCAGAATGATTATAATGAATACCCAAACTCAAATTTGATCAGTTGGGAATAAAAGCATATTCCCTTGGACCCATAGGCTAAATCCAATAGATTCCCACCTCTCAATCATTAATTGAACTTAGTTAGGGTTCAGCTCTATTTCTGGATTCTCGGTTAACCACATGGCATCATAATTTCCCACTCTAATTAAGAGTTTGGCTTCAGGAGACTCGTTTGATCAACTTTATAAACTCTTCTACTCACGAAATGCATATCATTTACAGAAAACTTCTGACGCGCATTCTGCAAGAGGAGAGAGTTGAAGGAGGAGAAAAGCTTAGAGGGACATTTGCTTGGAGAATTATCGGTGCTGTTCATCGCTTTGCACCACCGCTCAAACTGTTGCTGTATCACTCCTTAAACTATACCCAGTGTCTTAATGTAGGCGATACTGATTTATTAATTTATTTAGACCATGACAAAGCTCTGCTCTCCATTAATGGTAGAGCAGAGTATTGTCTCCTGGACCTCGAAAAGACCTTCTCTTGATGAATGGTTTAGGATAGACCTTGAATCCATCCTTGGTTTAAGCTCGGATAACTTAATACCTAGTCTCCCATGAAATTTGCCTTAAATGGAAGCGCACTTAACAATACAGGTGTAGAATAAGTTAATGGTGTTGAAACTACGGCGGAAGCCGTCCGCACTCGGCTGACCAATTTTCATGACCTTCAACGCCGAGGGAACCAACTAAACTGCGAGGCGTGTTGGGATTGCGACGGTCAATCACCGATATAAGCCTCGATGTAAGTAACCAGATACAACACGGAACCACATATACTAAGCGACACACGTCTTATGGCCGATACTGGCGAAGGCTCAGGATCGCCATAAGCAACACGGAACTTGACTGTATGCGTGCGGTGCTCTGGATGGTTAATGATAGAAAACCTAATCACCATATCTTTGAGGCATGAACAATTAACTATCGCTGCACCTTTGGTGCTGCATACGAAGAAGATATCGACTCTTATGGTGAAGTGATGATAAACAACAACAAAACCTCGGTGAGAACAACCACGACTAATTTTGGGTAGTTATAATCTTGCGCTTTTCTTTATTGCATACTTGTGAGTAATATGTCATCCAATAACTGCTACTTTTGCATGCATTTTCATTTCTTGTATATGTTGATTGTGAATATACGTTGTTAATGCTTGGTGGGCAGTGGTGAAATGGTCGAGGACCATTGGATCCGACAAGAGCAGCCTATGTCATGCATTTCCTCCCCGAATATCCTAATGGGACGACAAAGATCTAGGGGAAAGATGAAGCGACCAGATGCTTTTGCCGGCTAGTGGGGTGCACATTGATGTCATATAGGATTGGTTAGTGACAGAACTCATATGTGCAACCCTGGCTAGTAGGGGGTCAGGTACTGGTATGTAATGGAGGATGAGGGGGAAGGGTCGACAGTAGTTGTTGGAGTGTCACTAGTCGGGCTTCTGCCCTATCACCATTCATAGTGGGAGACGCGTAGCTTCACTAGGGTTGTCGGTGCAGGTTGGTGAGTGTCCATTCTCTCTTGTGCATGGAGGTCTTGGTCAGTTTTGGTGAGTGTGGCCAGGTCTTACCATAGCACATAGCGTGCATTACGCCAGACCCTTGTATGTGCATTAATTTATCATGCATTTGCTTGCTTGCTTATCCGTTTCTTACGATCTCAAGTTGGTGAGCTCACCTTCGCGATCGCCCTTTTTTTTAGTTGACATTGTAGTACCTCTATGACGGGTTACGTAAGTGTTTTGGATACCTCCAACTTGGTACCGCTAGGAGAGCAGGCTATGGAAGTGTAGTAGTGCGATGCAGACTATTCCCATGATGTGGACGTGACGGATTAGCAGAAGAACCGGAGAACTCTTTGTTATTCTCACAATATTATGAGATATGTTTAAGAATGGTTTTGTTATGGTTTGAAGAACAAGAATAATCTTTGAACAAATGTTATTTAAATTATTATTTATCAATAGAGCTCAATGTTACTTAATTAATTCCGTATGATATTTATTCTGGATTATCTTTCCTATGGCATTGGATTGGGTATGGCTGGTTTTAGTGTACTTAGGTTATTGATTCTAGATTGGACTGCGAATAAATGTCGTGTTGCTCCGGTCATATTCCAAACTTTTACTTATTGTAAATTTGGGGTGTGACAGGTCAAACATTTCCATAGTACATGGCAAATTATACTTGACCTACTTGTAAATATTATTCATGCATTATTTCCTGCTTGATTTTCTATTTCTCACTAAGCTCGTGTTGGAGAGCTCACCCCATGATTGTATTTCGTTTTTAGTGAATGTTGCAGGGAATTCAGAAGTAGACATCATCAGTGCTCCAGAGGTTTTCAGCCAAGGTCACGAAGACGCTTTAATGAATGAAGAAGGACATGGTGATTGGTGTGAGTGTGATTAGTGCGCCTATGGTTAGGAGGTGGCATCATCAACACTTTCTTATAGTGGTCAACTTAGTCGGGCAAAGTGGCCCTAGGACTATTCTATTTGAACTGAGTTTGATATTATTATCTATGATTATGTTTTGATTTGGTGATTTGAACCGGACGGTTATTATTTAAACTATCATTAGAATCTTGGTTTCGTTTATTATAAGATTTATGTTTTTTATTTTAAACTATGAATTGTGGTTATGTGATTGGGATTCGGTGATGGTGGTGATGAGCATGGTTTTATGTGATTCTAGGAGAGGTTGAGCCAGTTAAATGAAGGTTAGACCACACCTCCAGTTTGTCCAAAAATCGAGATGTGACAGGACTCCTCTCAGTGAGTTAGTAGTGAGTCAGCGTAATAATCTCTGTCAATGAGATGTGGTCGGCAAAGTAGACAAACTTTACCAAGTGGAAAATCAATGGACGGTTTATATTAACTTCATGCCAGACAGACGACTACAACAAAATGATGTGAGAATAAATTAGTAATGCATCGGTCATTCCACCAGCCCACCACTCACCCTAAGGCAATGTGTAGAAGATAAGAAAAGACAAAATAATAATAATAAGATACAGGGATAAATTTCACCCACCTCTTTTGTACTTTGCTTTTAAGTCACCCAACTCTCAAGTTCATGATTAATTACATGCACCTCCCCCCCTTTTTGTTAAATATGTATCGGATAAACCCTGGCATAATAGACAAGTCTGTTACGTGATGATGTGGCAAAACTACGCTTTGACACTTGTTAAGTTCTTGTCTTCCCTCTCCCAAACCATTATTTCCCATCAAATAGATCACCCATACAAGATTGACTCTCCATCATCTTTTGAAAACTTTACTCCATGAAACCCTAACAACAAAGACCACCTTATTTTTCCTCCTTAAGAACCTTCTCAAGCCTTGAATTCAAACCTTCGACCTCCTCTTTCAACCCACCTTTCTAATCCTGAACCATCTCCTTGCTTTCCAATTCACAATCTCCTCATGTGCTTTTTTTTTTCTACATCTTGATCGTCATCATCAACTTGTTTACCTGCATTTATCAACTTATTATAAGAAAGCTTGATGGTTAAAACCATTTCAATGGTAGACATAATGGGTGCTTTCTTAGGGGAAATGAAAAACCCAGATGAACTTTGAAGAAAGGAGAGATGGGCCAATAACACAAACATGATTTCCTACTACCACAAGCAACCCCAATCCCCCCACCACCATTGCGATAGTTTCCGCAGTCACATTCCCCCTTCGTATCACACCAACTTGTCACGTCACCGCACTTGAACCGTTGAAGGCCACCACACTCACATAGTAAGGCTCAATCAGTGTTGCTCCGTTGTTGCCTAGAACATCACTGCCCCACTCTCCACTGCCTACTCCGTTGTCTAACTCTTCGACGACCCATAAGCATACAAGCACTTCATCAAGAGATGTCATGTCATTGTCGGTAACGGCGATGTGGGTAGTCTTTGAGAAGTCCATGTGGTCTCTGGCCTCCTCGCTGCCACCAACACAAAGTGTCTCGAGATCCTTGACGACAACGTTACATCATTAGCTTCAGCGTTATCGATGGCTTTCATTGCTTGAGATATTATCAATCCTAAGCAAGACAATTCTAAACAAGAGGAATTTGATAATTTCCCTCTGACATCTTCAACACCTTTGTTCTCCACCGTGTTTTCTTTTTCTATCTGTCTGTGATACGATCTTGTTATTCTCTGACATTCTTCCTTAGAAATCTTCTCCAATTAACAGAAACTTTGATCATCAAATTCCAGCCATAAGGCCTTGTTTCGAGTTTGGACTGCGGCTAGAATTGACACATGGCATATTCTTTTTTTTGATAGAAGGGCATGTCAGCCTTCTTCTTTAGGCAATTCTCTCTCTCTTTCTCTCTTTATCTAATTTTGAAATGGGCCTCTTCAAACCCTTCAAGCTCCAAGTCTCTCTGCGATGCCATATTTTCTGTTCCCAAAGCCATCTCCTCCATTTGGATTTTTGCCTCCAGGAATAACCAATGCCGAGATGTTACACCCCAATTCTGGTCGAATCCAGAAGTGTGGATGAACTGTTAACAAACCACGACTTAAACCAGGATCACATAGGACTGTGCCAACAATCAAACCAATACATCAACCATAATCAGAGTAAATAATAAATAGCAGAAATTGATATTTATAATGAATTGAGCGTCTACTGTAAGACCCACACTCCATGAACCTGATCTAAACCTTGATTTCATGTTGTAACAGGTCTTCCAATCATCACCGGGTCAGACAGGACGAGCGAATGACAACCAGGTATGAAATCGGACCAAACGGATCAAATTATGTATGAATTTAATCATACCGATCGATGGTACCGGTCTTAGCATTGGTACCGGTCAACCGGTATAGTCAGCAAATTACCAAGATCTGGAACCAGATCTCTGTGGGTCCTACTTTCCAAATTCCTAACCCTAGGACTTTCCTAATCCTAGAAGGTTTCCTAAACCAAAACCTAGCCTATATAAACACCTCTAAACCTCCTAGAATCCCTTCCATTGATCCTCATAAACCCTAGAAAGGAGAAAGAGGCTGAAGAAGGAGGAGAGAAGGAATGAGCCGATATTGTATTCGACGAAGAACACACCTTATCGCGACTGACGGTGAGTGCTTAAACCTTCTTTTACATTATGACTCTAAGATTATGACTCTAGTATGGTTAGGTTTCTTTGATCAATACCATGCAAAGCATGTATTGATCTAAAATCCTATCTTGCCAATAAACCCTATTTTTGCCGACAAACCTTAATCTAGTCGGTAAACCCTAGATTCGAGTTCTAGGAAGAAGACCATCAAAGCTAGGACTTGAATGGAGTTGGAAACAACTCTAACTCAGTGCTCATACCTAGAATGTGTAGGAGAAACCCTAGGATCAATAGGGATGATGGACGACAGAGAATCGACGATGGTCTTCCTCCGGAGACATACCGGGCCGACTATACCGTTGCATTCCCCCGGCGACCGGTACGGTACCTTCCGAGGGTGGGTGGGACCGGCTGACCATACCGCCATATGTTTCCCCATCGCTGACGATCGGTACTGTGACCGATCAGCTCTGTGAGATGTGTTTTGCCATTGTTGATTTTTCGACCAACGTAAATCTATTCTAACTAAACCCTAATATTGTATAGGACTTTGTGATAACACGTTTGGATCTTGCAACGTGGAGTAAGCTATCAAACGAGCGTCGAATGGGAATCAGACCTAGCCCTAATAATCTAATGGACAAGAAACCGTTGTTAATAACTATGACTCGTGGATCGATGTTTGCATACTCGCATGTCATCCTTTACTTTCGTTACTATTATTGTTCATGCATACCGCTTATGCTAGGATGTGATTGTTAGCATGTGATTATTTTTTCATTGGTGTGTGGAATGGGAAGGGTCCGGGGTCCGGGATCATTCTTCACACTAGCACCTTTTCGTAGTATTCTCTATATTAGCATGCTTGGGCGGATAGGGCATCGGGGGAGGATGTGGTACGTGGTCTCCGGCCTGGCCACCGCATCAAGCTCTATCTCTATGCCGAGGGAGTTATATGTTGGGATAGGGCCCATCTGTCACATTGTTTTGTCTTAGCATGCTTGGTGCGGGTAGGGCATCAGGGAGGACGTGTGCTTTGGTCTCGGCCCCGCCACCAATTCCCTAGCTCCATCTTCTATGTCGTAGGGAGTCCGGCCGGATATGACCTAATCTGATGACATATAAGATTGGTTAGTTGCAGCTCCGTTTGTGCTCCCGCCAAATGGCTTACGTGTTGATATGGTGAGTATCGAGGAGGAGGTGGACGCCCTAGCTCTATCTCTATTCCATGGGTGGGTACATGTGGGACGGCAGTGGTGTCATCTACTGGGCGGCTCCACACACTTGCATAGAGGTGTGATGGCCGCCAATCCTTTCTATATTACATTACAAACTTTAACCGTACCACGATATAATATGATTGTTACTCATGCATATGAATATTACAGCATCTTTGATTGTCATCGAAAGCTAAGTTGTGAGCTCACCCTTGTATATATACATGTTTTTAGATGTCATGTAGGTTATACGTGGATGATTACGTGAATGCTTCGCTAGAAGGTGTTGCTGCTCGATGTGCTGAGCAGGAGAGAGACAGCATGACGCCCATGCGAGTGCCCTTTCTGCGTGTATCTCTATGATTTTTCTTTATTTGTTTCAGTTATTTTCGGTTGACATTAAAGTGATGTAAATATATTTATTTATGTTTGAGAATTTGGATAATTAAATATTTATTTAAATCTATCAATAAATGCTCAGTTCATTTTATTTAAAGACTTCCGCTGTATTTATTATTATTCTGATTGTGGTTATGTGCAATGATTTGTATGAGTGGACACGATCTTATTGAGATCTGGTGTGAACCGATGGTTGATGGCCGGATCGCTCACTCACACTTCGGCCAAGTAAATTGGGGGTGTTACATCTACAGTGATAAATAATAATTTTCCAGTTATCTCCAAATCAAAACATAAACTATTTAAATAAGTTTACAAGTCTTATAACTCAAACGGTAAAAAATAGAATCCCTAAGAGTAAACGCAATGGAAGCACTCGCATGGTGAGTCATGCTCGTTTTCCATAGCTTATGTATCCATAGCCACCATGTGTCCAAAGGATGACACACTAACATAGTCTTCTACTCATACCTACATCATCAACTAAAAAAAAAGAAAAACGATATCGTGGGGTGAGCGCAACTTAACTCAGTGAAAAACAAAACAATGCAGCAAGCAATATGCATGATGTGACATTCAATACTTTGATTTGGTTTAAATTTGCAATGTGCTATGGTAAAGTTAGGCTTTGTATCACACAACTAATTTCAATTTCCATACACGAGAGTGTGAGCACACCCATCGGTTAGACACCTACCAAAACTGGTATCACCCCACAACACTCACTACAAGATAGAGATAGAGCTAGAGCTAAACGGATCACACACCACCAGCACCCCCCTGATACTCTATCCCATACTAATACGTATGCCCCTACTGGCGAGGACTTGCAAACTAGGTTCGTCACTAACCAATCCTAGATGTCACAACAAGTGTACCTATGGCCATACCCAGCATCCTTCAATACGTAATAGAGATAGAGCAAGAGTCCAACAGTAAGGCTTTGGTCAATACTGCTAGTACCCCCCTGATACCCAATTATATACTAAGCACGCTAAGGTAACAGTGGTACAATGATGTTAGTGTGATGAATGGCTTGAGGCTATCACCTCTCCTCACTCAATACACCAACCACACACAAACACATGCCTATCATCATCATCATTACAACAAAAATAATTAAATATGCATAAACAATATAGATAGTAAATATTGGATGACATGTGAAATGCACAAACAAACATATCAACACATAAAGTAGTTTATTATTAATCCAATTAAGTTTGGGGTCTTATCCCTCACTTGTTGGGTGTTGTTGAATCTCTTCCAGACCTTGGAAGTAGCTTAAATTAATTACAAGTCTTATAAATCAAATAGGATTAAGTTAGGTTACATTACGTCAAAAAATCCAGGGTTCAGACTGACTGTCCGGTCTGGCATTTTAGCCTTCCGAATATTGTTCGGTCGATTGTCCGGTACTGTATATGTGCTACCGGACAACAGACCAAACAATCCTGAGATGTTTCTCGAGAGCATCTAGTCATCTGTTTGGTCCCTCTCTGGGTGCTTTCGGACAACATAGACTGGACAACCCCAGGGCATCCCTTAGGCTGTCTTCCAGTCCGTCCTCTTCAAAGTAAAATCTTAGATTTCCTTTAGGGTTCATCCTATATTATTCTAAGGTCCAGAATACCTTACCATTAGGGTTTAAAGAATACATAACATTATAACCCTAAATCTACAACCCTATTGGTAGTGAAAATCAGATCATTGCCTCTAACGGTTGTGAGTCCAACCTCATGCACACCCTAACTTATTTACAGTAATGAAAAGACTTATTGTTGGTTCCTCGAAGAAGATTGTTGGAAACCGATAGTGAGTTCTTCCTCTTCTTCCTTCTCCAGAGCCCTCTTCTCCTCCAAGCCATCTTCCCAACTCTCTCTTTCAGATCTAGGGTTTGTGAATGATCAAAAGAGTGAGAGAAGGTGAAGTTTTATTCTTTTCATAGAGAGCAATCTCCCATTGGAGTGGTCTCCCAACTAGGAGAGTCTCCCAGCCAAACTAGGAAACTTTCCTAAGTTCAGAGTCTAATATGGGATTGACCGGTCACCTAATACACAAACTGAACAACTTGAGTTGTCTGACCGGATAAGCATTGAATTGACAGTTTACATACTTGGCTTTGTGGTCAGTCATCTGGTTGGTTCGTCCGATCGATTATGATGGGAAGACCTGTTGCGACACATCAACCGGGTTAGTGGAGTGCGGGTCTGACACGAGAAGTATTGCCGGAGACGTTTACAACTTCTTACATAATCCCTAAATGAAACAAAGAAGATGAGTTTAAAACGAAATTGAAATAAAGGGCAAAATTGTTATTTGTTACTCAAGTTAATACAAAAGGGAAGTTGGGTCATTTTGCACTTTTTGTTAGTCAAAGGTGGAGGTGCGGCTACAATTAATTGGGAACTCGGGGTTGGGTCTCTTAAAAGCAAAGTATAAGGGAAGTGGGTGAAATTTTTCCTCAGATAAAAATAATGATAAAACAATGAAGAATTTATTATTTAGTTTTCTTTCATTTAAAAAAAATATATTTTTTTCTTAGTTGGCAAACATAATCTTTCATCATTATATTTATCTAAAATGGAGAAAAGATAGATACACAAATTCATCAATGTTTTAAGATTATTTTTGTTCTATTATGTTTTCCTTTTCTTCATTTCCAAACATAATTTAAGTAACCTAATCATAAAACTATGTAAAATCCGATACTTTTATATTTCCTTTATGTGTTGGTATTTATGGAAATCCATAAATGAACTTTATTTTGAGCATACTGAGAGCTCTCCTGATGCTGTTATTAGATGAGTTGACTATGCCTGCAAAGGGTTCTTTGCTACCATTGATGCTGTTGGTGCTAATGTTGATAAGGTTTCTTTGGATTATACTTCCAATGAGTTGTTTGATAAATGGTTTCCTCCACCAGAAGGTCTTATTAAGCTAAATTCTAATGCTGCAACTGGTACTTCTAATCTGGGAGGTTTGGGATTTATTCTTAGGAACCCGGATGGATCTCTTATTGTGGCGGTTTCTCATCAGTTTTTCTTCCCCACTGTTGCTTCAGGCTTTTGCTATAAGGGCGGGTTTGCATCAAGCTTCTGAATTGGATTTTAGAAATGTGCAAGTAGAAACGGATTGCTTTGCTGTCTTCAATCTACTCTCAGGCAATTCCTTAGATGGAGATTTTTTTGCTGTTTCTGCAGTTGAGGATATTAAGTCATTGATCTCTCCCGAAATGTCTGTTTCCTTTTCACATATTTCAAAGGGGTAAATGTTGTTGCCCATTCCCTTGCTAGGAGGACACTAGCCAACTCAGAGGTGATCAGTGAACCTTTATCCACTCCATGATTATTGGAACCTAAATTTGTCCATGCTCTTTTAAGCAATAGAATCATCCATTATCAAAAAGAAAAAAAAAAGGAAGTAAAATTGGATACTTTTTTTTTCCATTAAGATCAGTATATATATATATATAATAAAAAAAAAAAAAAAAAGGGGTGAGACGTCATATAAAACTATTATGACCCTAAATACCTTTTACATGGAGAATGCAGGGATATGACTCTGGTAGTTGGTATTGGTAATACAGTAATCGCCGGCTTAGATGAGTCTAGGTCTGAAACGTCTTTTAGTTAGCCGACACTCCCATTAGCCCTCACATGCTCCCCGTTCACCCACCAAATAATAAAAAAATTTAAATAATTATTTAAATCCTTGGGCATAATTTTTTTTTTTTTGGTTTTCTCTTTTAATATTCTTTTAGTAAAAAAATAAAAGAAAAACATGAAAAGGACAAGGCAACAGAATTGAGAAACCTAACAGCTACTGTAAGAGTTTTGACAAAAGAAAAAAAAAAATGGCGAAAATCCTTCATACATTTTGATTCTGACCAACAATGAGCCATCTTCAATTACTTAATTGCACAGAAGCATGGTGGAACGCTGTCAGGTTACTGTGCATGTGTCAGGTTTAATTACAACCCTGTTCCAGTCATGTATGTATTAAGTTTTGAAGCAATTACATTTCCCGTCAGTCCTCCTGCCTTCTTCAGAGACTTCGCGGCTGCTTTAAGTTTTATATTCTACGGATATCTAAACTCCCAAGCTCCATCTGGTTCTTGCATTTGAAATTCGTTCTCTCTGTTTAAGAGCAACAAAAGCAAATTTTCCAATCCGGGATGTATAAACCAGTCGTGTTCTCCGCTGTGTTTTAACTCTTTAAGCTGTAGACCATCACAAGCTCTGCTGGAGCCTCAGCCTCTGGTCTCAAATTTTGAAATTCTTTTTATTTGGGGTATTGGGTATTTTTTTTTACTCTCTCTCTTTAATTCCATACGTTTAAGGATCTAAGAAGATCGAAATTTCATCTGGGTTCCGATAATAATTCATTATTGTTTCTATAGATAGCTCCTTGCATCATAATTGCCCATTACAAGGATTTATTTATTTATTTTTGGGTAAAACCATTACAACGCTTTGCATCATAATATCCATTACAAGGCTTTTATCGTCTTGATCTCGCCCAAACCTCGGAATTTCTCAATCTTTCTTTTACAGAGTGATGCGTTTGGAAGGTTTTGGTAATGGCGAGTTTGGTCCCAGGTGTTCTCCTAAAGCTTCTACAGCACATGAACACAAATGTGAAGGTTGCAGGCGAGCACAGATCATCACTGCTTCAGGTTGTTAGCATTGTTCCTGCACTAGCAGGTGGGGAGCTCTTCCCAAACCAAGGGTTTTATCTCAAGGTATCAGATTCTTCTCATGCTACCTATGTATCTCTACCTGATGAACATGACGATTTGATCCTTAGCGATAAGCTTCAACTGGGTCAGTTCATTCATGTTGAGCGGCTTGAGGCTGCTTCTCCTGTGCCTATTCTAAGAGGGGTGAAGCCAGTCCCTGGTAGACACCCCTGCGTCGGCAGCCCTGAAGATCTGGTTGCCACTCACTCTCTTGGGTTCCTCAATTCATCTGAATCAAACCCTGCCCAGAAGTCGAGAGCATCATCTAGGGTCTTGAATGGTAGCAACTCAATTGGGGATAGAGAGAAGAGTTCCAGAACTGTGTCTAAAGGTGTTAATAGTAAGTCATTCGTGGGGAAACAGAACGGTAGTGCTAAGGTTGAGGATTCAGGTAAGAAGGTGGTGAGCCCACTAAGTAGATCAAAGTCGCTGGTGTCGAAGACTGCTTTGAATCGTGCAGAGAAGAAGGAATCAAAGTCGAGGTCTTCGAATTCATGGTCGATCCCTTCCTCGCCAACAAGTTGTTACTCGTTGCCCTCTTCATTTGAGAAGTTTGCTAATGGAGTTAGACAGCAAGCAAATATCAAGGGGTTGGATAAGGCAATTGGTGGGTTGGGATTGATGGAGAAGACAGCTACTATTCTTAGGGCAAGTTCTGCACGGAAGAAGGTTCCTGCGGCGAATTCTATTGGGAATGTGTTTCAGCGTGTTGAATTCGGATCCAAGGCTTTGAGGAAGAGCTGGGAAGGGGGTATAGACGTGAAGAAGGGTAGGGAGAATTCAAGCTTGGAGGTGGCTGCGAAGCATGATTTGAAACTTGAAGCTCGGAGCAGCTCGGTAAGCTTCAGATTTTGCCTACAGTTGGTTTCTTTCTGATTCCATCTTTGACTGGAAAATGGTTGAAATTTTCTTCTAGCCTGTTGACTTGCAGTTGTATGTTGATTCTCTACTTGTATAACAAATTTCTAGGGCTTAAATGAGGCAAAGCTGATTTCATTGTTTTCAATTAGTCACTAAATGCTTCAATCACATGAGGATTCTTGAATTGTTTGTTGATTTATTGCATGGGCTTCTTTCTTTGGAGAGGTGAACTCTGCAATCCTGGGTCTTTGTAATGATTTTGAAATTCTCTCTTCTTTGTTTTTATTCTCGTTTGAAGTTCTAAAATGAGTTCCATCATAAAGGGTTCTACTGTCAGTGATGTGAATTATCTCTGCCTTTTCTTTTTTACTTTTATTTCTGTTTGTGCTTTATCTGTTCATGCTGTGGGGAAATTATAGAGCATTGTTCCTCATTATCTAATTATTATCTTAGCAGGCCCCTCGGAGGAGTCAGGCAACAAATGGCAAGTTGTCATCTATAGAGCAAAAGGCTCAGATGACTGCAAAAAAGGTTACTGCAAATGGAGGTCCGGGCGATCTTGATAAGTCAAATAATCAGCAGACTTCTGTTGGGAAGAAAACATCAGAAGTTGCTAGCACTGGACTCCCTGGGAACTTAATCAAGGTTCTTCCCAATAATAGAAGATTGACAAATGGTAGTGTTTCATGGAATTCACTCCCAACGTCTCTTGCTAAGCTTGGAAAGGTAAAATCTAGAAAATTGGTGACCTTTTGTAAAGTCATATGGAAAATGCTGCGTGTTATATTTCCTTATTTTCTCAGTTTTTTGTGCTATTTGAGAAACTTTTTGCCAGTTGGGTGACTTGTTTATTCAGATGCTTCTGTTATCCCGGCAAGCACTACATATGGTGTTGTTCATCTTTTTCTTAACCGCCTTTTGGGTGAATATACCTCAAAATCATGTTATCCTAGCAATCTGTTTGGTTGATTCAATTTAATGGTTGGTTTGTGTTCAATTAAGGAAGTAGGACATGGGAAGTCTCCTTCACTGTAGGAATACTACCATAGGAATTTTTTTGAATGATTTTTTTGTTAACAGATGTCACTGACCAGTGTTAAATGACAGTGTTAAATGAGTGACATGCATCATGTGTGTTTGTTTGTTTTTTCTTTTTTATGTAAAGATCATGTTAACATTGCCTTCAATCATATTTTGTAGGAGGTGGCTATATCATTTACATTCTTATTCATAGTAAATTCTTTCCTGATTCTCTTTCCTTAGGTTACGTATAATCCTTCCTATTGGTGGTTTTCTATGGACCAAGATTTGAACTTGCTGCTTTTTATGCTCTTCTGAACTATTCTGAAATCCTTTTTATTTCAGGAAGTTTTGAAGCACAGAGATGCTGCCCAAATGGCAGCTATTGAGGCCATGCAAGAGGCCTCTGCTGCAGAAAGCTTAGTACGGTGTTTGAGGTAAATGCATATAATCCTCTAGTAAGATTTGGAGCCTTTATGGACATCTTTCAATGGCCTAAATTTTTTTGAGCCCTTGCAATATTTCCTGAACATTGCAATATGTCCTGAATAAAGTAATTCTAGGTTTTAGCAATATTGTTGACAATTTTTGGATGTTAAAAAGTTTGGTAGCACATTTTTTTAGGATCTCTATGTTGGTTATTGTTGGTTTTTTTTTTTTTTTTCCTTCTTTTTGTTTCAAATATATTTTCTCTGAGGTGATGAATAGATTTCGCTTATAAGCTTCTCTTATTTACCTTTTGAATGTACTTATAAGGGTCCGTCTATTCGTCACTATGAAGAGAGAAGCAGTTCACTTCCCTATCTTTTTAAATACCTTCTTAAGTTGTTTTGGTGAATCGAAGTGGAAGGTAGAAGTTGTAAATTCGCCTCTCATGGAATCTTGTAGGGAGAACTCTGCCTCTTTCTTCCCCCTTTCCCTCTCTCCAGACACCGATTCCCGCAAGGAATTCGCAGAGTTGTGGCTGCAAGGTAAATTGCTTCCATGCAAGTTCTTCTGATCCTGCCTGTTTATGCAAAACCCATTGTACTTGGTCTCTCTCTCTCTCTCTCTGATCAAATTCTGGTAAATCAGAATAAGAGATGCTGGAAAACCTGCATTCCGATAATTATCCTCGTCGGGAAACCGGCAACTCCGTTGATTAATCACAACCAGTAATTCTCCGCCAGATTAATCACCGCCAACAATTGGATTGTGATCACTACCTAACCGAAATTCTCGTAGAAAATAAGTGTTCCCGTCAAGATCACCATTGCCGCCAAGTTGCAGTCTAGCACCCTCATCTTGAGAGCTTCTCCCCCTAGAAGTTCATCCCCAACAAACCCTCCTTGGCTGCTGAATTGATGGGTTATTTGCTGGCATTCAGAGGCCAATGGGGTAACAACCTTCTCCTTAAGTTTTAAAGCCATTGGAATTGGATTGATTGAGTTATCCCAACAGGAGTCCATATATGTCACCGCTGGCTTGTCTCTTTCATCGTGAGGAGAAGACATAATCTTGACTGAAATTCCGGATGATGCTGTTGCATTCTGAGCATATGAACCATCTGATCTAGGGGAAGAAATAGGAGAACAAGATGAGAGAAAGGAAAAGATGACGAATGCTACCATCGTCAACTGCAATCAAATCTAAATGGTTGTGTCTGCCATGGTCGTGAATATTTTCCAGAATTTGATAGGGTCCTGATGATAGTTAGTTGAAACACGTTTTATATGCTGTTCCATTTTTTATCATATAAAATGCTGTATTCTGTATCAATCTCAATTCCCAACCATGCAGGAAAAAAGCGGCCAAAATTTTAGCTACTGTTGCAAACATGTTTAAAACACATCTGTTTTCTTCTTTTCTACGCCTTATTAAAGACCAATAGCAATATAACATGATGGGGCTACGGAAATTAATTAGAGATGATGTGGTCAGTTGTCAAATCGACTGCCTTAATAAAATGCCAAAATCCAAAAAAGGCATGCTTTCACCCTGTGGTTATTTCACTTTTATAGTCACCGGTTTGTTGAAACCATTTATCCATTTATGATGGTTTCAATGTGGGAATAAAATCCACATTGCAATTTACACATACCTGGTTTCAAGTACACTGTACACCCTAACAAAATATCGTACTTGTGATACAGTAGTTACCTATAGGGCTCCAACTCACCCAATGTGACCTGAGTCTCGATGGTCAGCATTTTTGCAAAGATGACCGCTTTACAGACAGCCAAAGAACCTGGCCAACGTCCAACCTGGTCAGCATTTTTGCAGTAGATAAAAGATGACCCCTTTACAGACAGCCAAAGAACTTGGCCAACGTCGAACATTCACAACAACAACAACAACAACAACAAAGCCTCATGCCAACTAAATGGGGTCGGCTACATGGATTCTTGTCCTCCAATCAGCTCTGTTCAATGTCATACTTGAAACAAGGCCTAAGCTATACATGTCTTTCTTCACCACCTCTCCTAGAATCATCTTAGGTTTGTCCCTAGCTCTTTTTGATCCTTCAATTTGAATCAAATCACTCCTTCGTACAGGAGCACCTAACAGCCTCCATTGAACATGGCTATACCATCTCAAGCGGCTTTCTTGTAGTTTATCATGTATTGGTTCTACTTCGTATCAGCTCTAATATGATCATTCCTTACCTTATACTTTCTAGTTTTGCCACACATCCATCTCAACATTCTCATCTCAGCTACACTATGTTTATCTATATGATTCTTCTTAACTGCCCAAGGTTGAACATTCCAACCTCTAACTTTACCCAAATATCAAAATTTCCATTCTCCAAAGTCCCTCACATCATTGGTTAAAACCGTTCTTTCTTCTTCTTCTTCTTCTTCTTCTCTCTCTCTCTCTCTCTCTCTTCCCCCCTCTAGTCTTCTCTCTTTCCATATCAAAATTAAATTCCTTTGTTTCTCCTTATAAAACTTTACTATTTCTTACTTCAAAAGTCAAAATTGAATTATGGGCCTCCTCATAATAAAAAAAAGGGCATACTATATCTGAAGTCTTTGTTTTCAAGATTTTTTTTCCGCTAATGATGGGTATCCAGACCTTTCGCCTGACTAGTCCTGCGGGTCCATACTGACCCCACAACCGCATGAACCGGGTCATTCCGGAGTTAAATGAGAACCATTCCACTTGAACCCATAGCAGGAAAGAAAGAGCACTTGACACCCCCGTGTGAGTGGCCTCAAGGCAGTAAGAGGAGTCGAACTCAGTACCTTCCGCTTCCTGAGGCGTAGGTTCCTTGCCAACTGAGCTGCCCCTTTGGGGTTAAATTACCTTGACCATTCATTTATGAAAGGGCGTACGGTACATCTGAAGCTATTGTTTTCAATAGCTATTGGGTTTGATTAACTCTCTGCCATAAGCTTTTTCTAGGTCAATGAAAACCATATGGAGGTCTTTCTTATCTTCTCTTATCTTTCCATGAGTTTCCTAAGCAAGTAAATAGCTTCTGTCTTGGATCTACCTGGCATAAAACCAAACGGATTCTCCATAATAGTAGTTTCTTGTCTCATGTGAGTTTCAATAACTTTTTCCCATAGTTTCATAGTTTCATAGTATGATTCATTAGTTTTATGCCTCTGTAGTTATTGCTGCTTTGAATATCACCTTTCTTTTGATTGGTAAATAAGGTTGAAACTTAGTATCATATCTGTTTTGACACTAGGGGACTCTAAATTTGCTTCTGTTAGTACTCAGTAGATGTGATGCAGTAAAGTTCTAGGATTTAGGCTATTAGAAATGTTCACAGCAGTGCTATAAAGGTTGACATTTTTGTCTGTCAAGTTGCGAACACTGACCATGATTCTTCATCAGAGATCTGAGGGTTTAACTACCACTTTATTCCAGGTAATTAGTTGCAACCTTCGTTTTTTTCTTAATTCCATGCGGCATCTGGGTCAGCTAGAGGCCAATGAAATGGAATGTGTTGAGGACCCAGAGTTTTTTAATATCAACTCAATACTGAAATCAATGGTGCAGGGCCCAAACATAGCAGGATGATATGGGCGATTCTGGAGGAGATTGGACATTAAATGATTTCTTGTCTCGATTTTATTTTCCTCTTTCAAATAATATGCAACTGCTAGTGAAAAAACCGATAAAATTTTCAGGCCAAAGGTTCTTTGTCCGGCCACCTAATTTTGCTATGTGGAAGGGTGATGTGGCAATTCAAACTGTTGGATAGATAGCACATTATCTGGATTTGCCACTATTCAAATTCCAGAGAAAATTTAATCATATACCCAACATGTGTTTCCATTGTCCATTGTCTTTTCAGCAGTCTATTAGTTCTCAACCATTTTTTCAAGTTTCATTTCTTAGTAAACTTTCAAAGCTTTTTTCTGCCATGTGGCCTACTGCATTTTTGGCTCAAAATTGACACGTGAGTAGGGGATCATGGTTCGTACCAGTCAACAATTTGGAAGGAGTCTGTCCTGCCAAATGGAAGATATCAATGCTTTACAGGAAGACCTTCCTAAATAGGCTGTACATGAAATCGTTTCTCATTTTAAATTGAAAATATTCACTTTTTCTTTTCCTTATTTGGGCGGCAGGGGGGTGAGAGAGAGGAGGGGGGGGGGGTGGTTGTGATGTTGGGACCTAAATGCTGAAGATGATGTGGGAAATGCATTTGCTTTTTTTATAATTTCATTATTTTACTGTCCAAAGAGACGATTGCAGTCAGCACAACACAGAAAGACCATTTGGAACAGCAAAAAAGTGATTCAAAGAGCTGCTGATAACAGTACTTTCAGTGTCAAGAGTAGTAACGGAATTGATAGTGAAGTATACATGGTTCTAGGTTTCGATCGAAACTGACTGAAATCTCTGAGTTGTCTCAGTTTTGGGTCTGATTGAATGAAACCCAGGGTTGAAATTCATGGTTGAAACCCAGTGTCAGAACCTCGAAACGAGATCTGGTACATCTCGGTTTCGGGCCTGACTGAAACCATCCTTGAAACCAAGATTTAGTTCCTTGAGAATACAGTCTCCATCTTGGATCAGTGTTATCCTTAGACTGAAGTTTTGCAACTAAGAAAAAATCACCTTCATTTGCTCGTGGAACCATTAAAAGTGATGAAATGGTGAAATGATAATTTGAGAACATCATGTTGGTCAAAATAGCCGTTACTCATGCTGTGGAGGAATTACATTTTTTCTCTCTTTCTCTTTTGATCGATAGCCTTTTCTCTTTTCTTTTTCTTCTATCCATTTTTCTAGTTTCATATCCTATTTTTTGGAATGATTTTATGACCCCTATTTCTTCGCATATTACCCATCGACCACCCAATTTCTCTCTCTCAATCCACCGCATCGATATTAACTCTTTGTAATATCTTTTTTCTAATTTTCGTCCTGAAAATTTGTTATTGAGATCTAATAGATATCCACCTAAATTTTGGCAGTTAGATCTGAGATGAGTTCTGAGTATCTCAATCGTCAGATCTGATCGGTAGATCTGGATAATATAACCCTTGGAATAAAATTTGACAGGTTGGAGCCCATCACTAGCAGATGGATCTTGATCGATCTACATCAAAGAATTATCAGTTCAGATTCAGAATCACTGAGAGTAGCATTAGGGAATTGAATTAATGCTAGCAGTCCAGAGCAGAATGCCCCTTTTATCTATAAACTTGGTTTTCAATAAGATGCCTCCAATGAGGACAAAAATAAATACATAAATAAATAATTATAAGAGACACCCAGTGATTCCCTGATTTATATTGCTAACTGTGCCCTCTCTCCCTTCCCTTCTCATGGAGTTTTCACTATCAATGCCTGCTATGCCTGCTATTGATGTCTTCTATAGTTGTGTGCCCTCTATTATTGAAATTGAAGCCTTGCCTTGATCAATCAATTTTTATGGCCACCTTGTTTAGCTATTGAGGCAGTATCAAAAGCTTGACCAACAGACTTTTGAGCATGAACCCTGGCTCTTGGTTGATTTGACTTTGAACAAGATCGTAAAAGGGCGTCCCAGTGCACAAGGCTCCCGCTACTGCAGGGTTTGGGGAGGGGCAGAATGTACGCAGCTTACCCCCACAATGCGGAGAGGCTGTTTCCGGGTTTCGAACCTGTAACAACGAGGTTGCAATATGACCACCTTACCGTCATACCAGGGCTCGCCCTCTTTGAACAAGATCGTCAAGGGGGAAAAAAGTGTAGGCACCAACGTATTTGCGGAAGTAAATCTAACATAGGTTTCAGACTGCTGCAGGAGTGTCTCCTGCTTCAGCAATTGTATTTTCCTTTTGTTGTACTCCATTTGGGTATAATTTGGGATGTACTTATGGAAGGAAGAGATGGCACTGTGGGATCATTGTTCCATATCTTCCAAGAAGTATTGAAGTTTTATTTTTTATTTTTGGGAGCTATTTTTTTTTCCTATATCTTCTGCTTAATTTGCAGGTGCTAAACTTGTTTCTTTAGCATGACTTTGGTATCATTCACAAGACTTTTGAGGTACCTTTTTAGGTAGGATCAATTTTATAAATATGATATGTTAATTTACAAATAGGTTGCTAGGTTGTAGCAGGATTTCTATTTCTGGGAATTTTAATTTAATTCGGAGTTACTTCTAGCTTTGTCTTAGAGTTTCTATTGTTTTCTTTATTTTGGAAGCACTTTCATGGAGTAACTAAAGTTATAAAAGGTGCTAAAACTTAATTAAGTTTCAGTCTTTATTTCAAATATTTAGAAAGTTAGGTTTAGCTTTGCTACTTTTATTTTTTTGGGTTTTAGTTTGGTTCTATATTATATTGACTTTCTATATCTTCTTGCCTTAGTTTGGTTCTATATTATATTGACTTTCTATATCTTCTTGCCTTTTTTTTTTTCTGGGGAACTGTTTACTTGTAATTGAAAGCATTGTAAGCCTATGAAAGGCATGTAGGCATCCCGAATTAGTTTTTCTTCTGAATTACTGATTACTTGAATTGTTGCTTTTGTTTTCTCCTCAATCACTTCTAGCTGTTGAAGAGGGTATACTTTCTATTTTATGACATATTTGTGACTTCAGTAGTATCTCTAAATTGTTGTTATCCACCAAAATGCATTAACTTCACAAGCAAAATAGTCACCTTATTTTTACCATCCTAACCCTATCAAGTTTAACCTTAGTACTAGAAAATCCAGCCAGTTTCTTTATGCTTGACTTGTTTGCTTATTCTTTTCATCCTGTAAATATATCACTTATTTTATGCTTGGAGACCCTAATGTAGCCTGTGAAAACTTTAACTGTCCGATCATCACAATTCACTCACCTGAAGAACCTTAAATGTGCTATTTCCACCCAGATCTAGTTGCTCTATGATCTTTTCTACTCAGACCGAAGAAAAAGGAACTGTTTTGAGGCATATAAGCCTTAGCCAATTGGTTTTAGTGTCTTTTAGTTCGATCAATTTGAATATGGGCCACTGCTTCCTGCATCACATACTTGTCCAAGACCAAAGTGCATCTAACTGCATCAGTGGTCTTGAATGTTTGTAGAAATTCTGAGAGTAGCTGGCACCCTTTATTTTCACAATCAAAGCTGATGTTTTAGTTGGATTTGTCTTCATTTGTTTTGATAATAGTATGGTTTGTAATGCTTTCTATACATTTTGTAAGGTAGTAAAACCAAGTTTGTCACTCAGAATTTATCCCTAGATTATTGTGTTGATGTCGCTCAATGTGATAGAATCAATATTTTCGCTGGCTTCAAATTCTGGGCCAGGAACTGCAAATCCTCATCATTTGAGGTGTTTATTGGAGGTTTAGAACATTACATTGACCTAGGTGACAAGTTTGTCTTTAAAGAATGGGAGAAAGCTGGTTTTTCCTGTTGTGTTTATACTTGAGGTGTCCTATTGTCATTAGTTTTCCTTTATGCTTTAGAGTTACTTTGATTAGAGTAATAGAGTTTCATTGTAATTGTTTACTAGACTCCTACTAGGTTGTAATTACTTGCTTTCAATATTAATAAATAGTTCACACTGGGGAGAGAAGTTTACACAATTCTCTTTTCCCAAAAGAGTATTCATGAGTTACTGTTCATGGTACTGTTCACAGTCCTGATGCAGTATTCTATTTCTCTATTTTCTCTCCTCTCTTTCTTTCTATCTATTTTTTTTTTGGTTACATGGTATCAGTCTGTCAGAGCAGGTTACTAATCTACTGTTTTGAGAGTCGTACCTGGGTTTTCTGGTTTGTGGTAAAACCCTAGTTTGTAGAAGAACTAGGGTTTCGGAGAAGATGATGAATGTGTTTTGAGTGTTATTGCTACATACCATTGGTGGTCAACTGTTGTGTTCTTTTCCCTTTTGCTCCTGCCACTGACAGATCTGGGTTTGACCTAGTTCGATAGATTTCCTTGGGTAATCAGTTGAGTCTGAGATTCTGGGATCTGACTCCCTCCTATAGTGCAAATCACACGCAGGTGTATTTCCCCAAAGCCCTCACTTGTTATGAGAAATCAGACCTGCAATTACTCGGTTCTCTCTCCTACTGTCAGAATCTGTTGCAGACCCTTTTATCACCTCACTCAGTATTTTGGAACTGATATTTGTTGGGTTCAGCAGGGCTACGTATTGCTATTCTATGCCCGGAATTTCAGGCAATCCGAGCCCTTTTGGAGGAGATTTGATACTAGAAACCAACTCTTCCTTCCGCTGTTCAGGTTTTCTCGTGAATCCCAAAGGTAGGAGATGATTCCTCTTGGTTGCTTTACCTTATTCCTCCACGTATTAGTTAGTCCCAATAACACCCCTTCCCTCTATTGTTATTCTTGTCCTTTCCATTTGCTTCCAAGTTTGTCCATCAACAACAAATACTAATTCCCCCTATATCCCTTCCTCTTTCATTCACCTATTACCCCTTTACTATTTTGGTTTATTATTGTAAAATGTAGAGACAAGGAAGAGAAAAGGAAGGAATGAGAGAAAAGATGTTGCTGCAACTTTTGGAATTACAGCCTTATGTTGCGACTCCCCATTTCATTCCCTATATATAGAGAATAACCCTAGAAGGGTTACAACAATAAAGTCCAACCAAAAGTCAAAGAAGGGGGAGTACTTTAACTACTCCAAGAAGGGGGGAGGACTTTGACCAGTGTCATCTCTTTCTTGTCTCTACATTTTACATGGTATCAGAGCAAAGTTCGTAGACACTGCTGCAAGTCTCATTAAGCTTGTTTTTTCGGACTAGTCTTCCATGCAGCTATGGTGTGATAACCAAGTTGCCATTCACATTGCTTCCAGCGTTTCATGAGCGAACGAAACACATTGATGTCAATTGTCACTTTGTTCATGAAAAACTTCTTATTTCACTAGGCCATATTCATATGGGAGAATAACTTGCTAATGTGTTTATGGAATCTAGAGGGTGGGGGATTGCTTATAATTGTAACAAGCAGGGCATGATTAATATCTGTTGCTCTAGCGTGAGGGGGAGTGTTATGATGTTTAGTGTTTTATATTGTTTTGGGTAGGCCCATTAGCGGATTTAAAAGATTTTTTGACCCAGGTCCCATCCTTTCCTTTATTTACTTTACCTTGGGTTGTTCAGGACTTTACCATATTGCCACTGGGGTCAATTTGTTCCCTACCTGAGGGTCGGTTGGTCTTTCCGAGATATCCCAAGCAGTTCTGAATACCCCATAATTTAGTCGTTGGATCATTTTCAAATTTGAATATTTTATTTCTCGTATTATTCTACATAGTATCCTATTATTGGGTTAGCTATTGGGTGGAATTTTTTAGATTGGTGGATTATTGTGGTTCTTCTGGTTATTCTGGCTATATGGGATATTATCCCTTGTTCTTTGTTTGAAGACCCCCTAATATTTTGTCCACGTAGTAAGATCAATGTGAGGGGGAGAAGGAGCATATACTTTGCTTGTTTTTGTGTCTGCTCATTGCATGACACTTTTATCAATTTGTTTAAGTTAGCTAAGGTAAAGGGACTCGTGTCTACTCATTGGAGAGGCACTTTTATCAAATTGTTCAAGTCTAGTAAAGTTTTGAGAGATTTGTGTCTGTTTATTGGCGAGACACTTTTATCAGTTTGTTAGGTTCACTCATTGAAGAGAGACTATTATCAATTGCACGAGATGCAACCTTTGTTTAGGTCTACTCATTGAAGAGAGACATTATTAGTTGCACAAGATGCAACCTTTGTCTAGGTTTTGCTCATTGAATAGAGATTATTATCAATTGTATAAGATGCAACCTTTGTTCAAGTCTGCTCATTAAAGAGAGACTATTATCAATTGCACGTGATGTGACTGCTCGTGTTGTATCTTACTACCTCTTTGCTCGTGGAACAGTCTACTACTATTACTACCACCCCCACCAGTTGCGCAAGATGCAACCCTGCACGTAATGTAGTTTATCTGGTTCCCCTGCTACCAAAGTTGCTATAATGATTGATGCACCTACCTACAATTATTGGGGTACCTGTCTTTTGTAAGAAGTGCCTGTTGTGGTTGTTATTCTGCACTACATATCTTGTTCATTGGTGGTTCTAGTTCGTGATTTGGTATTGCTACCAAGAAGTTCTTTTTATTCTCCCTGGCATTTCCGACAGTTACATATTGAAGACCAGTGTTGCGCTTCTTATCTATTCTTCTTGTTCTAAACTGGAACTCTAGCTTAAGGTTGAGAATTTATTTTTTTTTTTTTTTTTTTTTTTTTTTTTGGTATATTCCAAACTGGAGCATGTTCCAGCTTGAGGGGGAGTGTTGAGATAACGGGGTCGATGGAGGTTTCTTATTGTGTTTAGACCTGAGGTGTCCTATTGTCGTTAATTTTCCTTTATGCTTTAGAGTTACTTTGATTAGAGTAATTAGAGTTTCATTGTGATTGTTTTCTAGAGTCCTATTAAATTGTAATTACTTGCTTTCATTATTAATAAATAAATCACAGTGGGGAGAGAAGTATACACAATTTTTTCTCTTTCCGCTAGACACTATTCATGAGTTACTGTTCATGGAACTGTTCACACTTCACAGTCCTGAATAAGTCTTCTTTATTCTCTATCTTCTCTCTCTTTTTTTCTATTTTGTTACATTTTAGTGGGCTAAGAATGCATTCTAGAACCATAAAAGCACAGATTGGTTCATATTCCCTTTCTGAAATCCAAGAATGTGAATGAGAACAGGCTTCATACTGGAATGTGCACAGAAGGCCATTCCACGTTGAAGGTTATTTACATTTGTTCTGTTTATAAACAAACATGGTTGATATGTAATTTTCTTTTTTGCAGCATATTTACTGAGTTAAGTTCCTCTGCCAAGGAGGACAACCCACAACCAACAGTTGAGCAGTTCTTGAGTCTCTATGTAAGCTTGAACAAAGCCAGGCTGGTTGCTGAGTCCCTATCAAAGACCACCTCTACAGTATCTTCTCCAGATCATGAAGATGACCCATCTGAAGAATTTCTGAAGCTCTCTTCTGAGAGACGTAAATATGCAGCTACATGGGTTCAAGCTGCATTGGCTGCCGACTTGTCATCATTCACATTGTTTACTAAACAACCAATTTCATCCTTGGGATCAGCTACAACTCCATCTCAAATTCGAAGAGTTACCTCTGCCAACCAACCCATACTAGTGCTTGAGAACTCAACTAAGAATTCATTGACGAAGTCCCAGGCCAAAACTCGCACTTTAGTTACCTCTAAGCTTGTTACACCTGGGACCACTCGCCGAGCTGGGAATGCCCCATCCATAGTTCAGAAATCACAAGTTACACCACTTGAGTGGATCCAAGGAAATGGCATTGATGAGGCTGTTGACTTGGCACAAACATTGAGAGCAGAGTCCCAGGACTGGTTCTTGGGATTTGTTGAGAGGTTCCTAGATGCTGATGTTAACACCGCTTCTATGTCAGATGGTAGTCAGATAGCAAGTATGCTGTCTCAGCTCAAGAATGTGAATGACTGGTTGGATGAGATTGGGTCTTCAAAGACAGATGATGAGGGGTCTCGTGTTTTAGCTGAGACAGTTGACAGGCTGAGGAAGAAGATCTATGAATATCTTCTCACACATGTGGAATCTGCTGCAGTTGCTGTCGGTGGTGGAGCTCAGAGTACACAATCTAGTCAAACAACAGAAACAAAAGTGAGAAGATGACAGTTAAACAAATATATACTGCTTAGCTGCAGTGACCTGAGAAAGTGTTGAGATTGCTCATTGATGTATATAAATCCTGCAGAACAGGGGTATATGCAGGGTGTTGATAATTTATCATCATGAAAAGCGTTCGATAGGATTCGAAGGATGCTTCATGTGTTACTCAAAATTTATACAAATTACAGTAGTAAAGATGGGATGGGATTGTTATACAAGATTTTTCCTTAGATTCTTTCAGTTTGTTAAGCTTTATTCCCCCAACCCCTAAAGACTGGGGGAGTGTTCTCCTTGCAATTTAACTGACAAGCAATGGTTGTTGCAAACTATAATTTGTTGACCAGTCCTGAAATGTAAAGGAAATGGAGTGTAGCACGCCCAAGGAGTTTGAGAAGCAAATAAGGATATGTTTAAGTAAGAGATATCAGTTTCCACCACTTAAAGTTCAATAGAGTTTCTATTTTCTGGTAAATGAGAGATCTTTTAAGCCCATGTTTGCTTCATTATAAAAATTTTCCCTGCAAATGATATTTACATGAATTTGTTTTCTTAAAAAGTAGGCTAATGTTTAACTTCCGAAGTTGAATAAGCCATGGCTGCAATAATAGCAAAAACATACTTTAACCATTTCTGGGTTTCAATAGCAAACAAGAGGAATTCAATGATGTTTCTGAAAGATTTTGATCGTTGATAAACAGGTCCAGAATAGATAGTAGTTGGTCTCTGGCTCTTTTATTACAGAAAGGAGCACATCTATCCTTCCCAAGTCTTTTTAGGTGATTAGGCGTTGGTAAAGCTCTCCAGAAGCATTCCTTGACTGTATTTTATGTCGCGGGACGGTTGGGTCTGTCCATGTAGCTTTCAGAATTGTGAAGTGCAAGTCTTAAGCAGTTCAAGCTTTTGAGCAGTGGAATGGCTGTGTTTACCCAATTAGTTTGTCACTCCCTTGATAGTGAGTTCTCCTTTAAAGGACAGATCCAAGAATCATATCGAGAATTTTGAAAATTTTGTAATTTTTAGTATTTCCCAGGATCTAGGGGTAGGAAAGTGTTGAAAGCACTATTTAGGAAATGAATGCTTGGATGGTCTTTAGGGATCGTCTAACCTTTATTATAATAAAAAGAGAGTATTCCAAAATTAATAAACTTCCTATGACCCACTCTATTAAAAGAGAATGTTTCAATGAAAAAGGATTAGAATGCCCCTATGGTTATATATTCGATACTTCCCCTCAAGTTGGTACATAGATATCACACATACTCAAACTTGATCAAAATAGGATGAAAAAGTCTCACTCAAACTGTCATGCCCAATTTTTACACACGTTAGGGCTATGAATGGGATGCTTACTGTCGTCCTATCAACTGCTAAGATCTTGATACAGGTCAACACATCATACCATCTCATCTCATAAACACAATAACCACCACAAAATCAGAGTAAAAACATATCAATTCTGATGGATTCTAAGTAATAACAATAGAATAGTAACAAGTGTTATTCTGTCTTAACAAAACTCAAGACAAACTATTAAACATCAACTACAATACTCAAATACGTAAAAGATTAGTAGACAACACGTCCGATTAAACAAACTATAAACTAAATCATTATGTAATCAAATCAAGCTTAGCTTCCAAAGGCACAAGCGTTGTGTTGGAAATTTGGGTTGCGAGCATCATCCATTAGACTACTCCACTTGTCACCGTAGTCATTAGTAACACAAGAAACTCCATGAAGTCCGCCATGGTAACCTGCATCAAAATCTGGAAAAAAAGAACTGCACGCGCGGGGTGAGCTGTTCAACTTGAGCTCAACAAGAGGGAAGGTACATACAAGTATGCAAGAATGAAAGCAAATAATGAATTAATTAATTAGGTCTGGTGTAATGAATCGATAATGCCTTCTCAAGATTCACCATAGTCTCCGACTGTGGATCGAACTCTCATGCATGGGTAGAGATACAACACCCAAGCCACGTTTCAAGACCGTGAAACCTACACCCCTAAAGTGAGACACTCTCAGTCTTATTGGTTATGCTATCACCCCCTATCACAGGCTCGGTCCTGGAGTCTCAGTCCTAGACCTCGACTCATCCCTTCATTGATCACGGTCACTAAGGGGAAGGCCACAACAATGTTTGGCTCATCTGCCCAACATTGTACATCGTGAAGGGGAGCTCCGCGCACACAACCATGCCTTTTTATACGGCCAATACATAACCCTCTATTGGCAAGGGTTGAATTCGTGGTCTGATACCCTAATGACATATCTCTACATGCCATTCAAAATATCCTCAGGCCATATTCCACTAGGAATCCTGATTCTGGTCCCCAAATTGAATATCGTACCCCCACTAAGATACTAGCAATGCAAAGCAATGCCCACATGAATGGACGGTCCGACGGTCTCAGACCCCATTGCTCTTAATCGAACCGCCTCATGATCTTCAACCCAATGATAAACCTAATCCAAATTATAGAGCTACAACACAATCAAACCCGAATGAACAAAATGTTGAATTAAATCGTACCAGTCTACTGAGTGTTATTATTCATTTTTGTACTTGCTCGTCCTTTATACAGACTAAACAAACATCATGCTATATCATCACACAATCATAGATAATGCATATACTTGAGCAGTTATAACAAGTATTAGATGACATGTTATCAATCAAATCAATAGTATGCGTGAAATTAAAGTAGTCCAACCCCCTTAACTAAATTGTGAGCTGATAATAGAAATTTTGACAACAGTTCTTTCCTTGTATTATCCCATGAAGTTCTCCTAAACATGTTATGTCATCTTATAGTTAGTAATCAAAACTTATCATAATATGTCTTAAGATCATATTATCTTTCCTTTGCAATTCTAGCTTACCTAGGATTCTATTAGTAGTACACTGAGGTGGCAATTGCACCTACCCAACACAAAACCCAAGGAAGTCATAATATATAGGATTAAAACTAACCCTTATTTCTTTATTCTCCTCGATCCTAGGTCCAAAATCATTCATTAACTAGGAAAACCAACATCCCCAATATGAATGTCCAGATTTTTTTTCAGAATATGAGCATTTCCCCTTCCAAGGGCAATAAGTCCAAGATACAAAATCTAAATAACCTCAGGTATATTTCCCATGAAACTATGATTAAAATATAACATCTCCACAAAAAAATCATTACATTGCAGTAAGGGTAACCTAATGAAAAATTCATCCAAAGTTGAACCTTTAGAATCACATCTAAAATCCGTCACAGTATATTACAGACATGATATCTCCCTCTTCCCGAGTCCAAATAGCCTCATTATTTTTAGGAAATAAAGTAGACTTAAGTTAGAATATCCATACCAAAATTCAAGTAATTATGTTATGTCATCCAAATTTGGACCTACAAAAATAGATTCAATCCGTGCACAGTAACTTGCAAACATGATATCTTCCTTATCCTGAGTTCAATTGTCCTCATCTTTTTTTGGAGAATCAACTAGACCTAGATAACAACATATCCAAAATTCAGATCCAAATCTATAGTCTAGACCAGTCAGACAAATATTATAAGTTTGGGTTTTAGTATTGTGCAAACTATCATCATTCCCTATGAATTTCAGACAGCATTCGCTCTCTTTCTTGCTTGGCTTGCTTGGCCATTAATGGCTAATGGAGGAGAGTGTCCTCACCTTTTGGAGATGATAAAATCTGCAAGGGATAATAAATTTAAAGGCATAATAAGTAGGGATTGTGGAGTCATTACCTTAGTTTCAAAATCAACACCTCGAATAGTGGTATATATGTCTTGGAAGCTTCTTTAATATGGTATCTTCCCCCAACTCTCTTCAAAAGATGACTTTTTGAGGTCCTATTCTCTATGAACGAATTTGGCGTGATAGAACTCTGTCCTTACAAATCCTAGAGTTATAGGTGTAATCCAAGTTAGAGTCCAAGTGGGAGTGGAGTTTGTCAAAAAGGATGAAGTTCCATCACTCTTAAAGCTATGGATGCAACTTAATGCCACATGGCAGTGTAAGTACCCCATTTTGGCCACCCTCAGCACAAGTGAACCAATATGGTAGGTTTTCGACTTTTAACCCAAGGGTTTGTAATTCTCTAATTGTAAGACCCGCACTCCATGAACCCGATATAAGCCTTTCATTCATGTCGTAACAGGTTCTCCAATCATCACCGGGCCATACGGGACGAGCGGACGATAATCAGGTACGAAAACGGACCTCAAAGTATGAAATAATTCATACCGGTCTATGGTACCGGTCGACCGGTATGGCCTGTGCAGTATACCACTTAGATCCGGAAACGGATCTCTGCGGGTCCCATTTTCTAAATTTCGAACCGAAAGACTTTCTTAATGTTAGGAGGCTTCCTAAACTCAACCCTAGCCTATATAAAGACTCCTAAACCTCCTAAAATCCCTTTCATTGATCCTCACAAACCCTAGAGAGGAGAAAGAGATTGAAGAAGGAGAAGAAGCTAGGAAGGAAAGGGGAGAGCCGTCATTGCCATTGGACGAAAAACACATTACAGCAAACCAACGGTAAGTGCTTAAACCTTCCTCTACTTTAATCATTCTAGGATGGTTAGTCATGATTGGATCAATACCATGCAAAGCGAGGTATTGATCTAAACCATATTTTACCGTCAAACCCTAATCTAGTCGGTAAACCCTAGATTCAAGTTCTAGGTTGAAGATCATCGAAACTAGGACTTGAATGGAGTTGGAAACAACTCTAACTCAATGCTCAGACCTAGAATGTATAGGAGAAACCCTAGAATCAATAGGGGGTGACCGACGGAAGGCGAGAACCGGATGTATGGTCTTCTGGAGACATACCGGTTGACCATACCGGTTGCACCCTATGCGACTGGTACCTACGATCGGTATCTCCCGAAGGCTAGTCTGTGGGGACCGGTCAACCATACCGGTCGCACCTTTCCCCACAGTGCCGCGGCCGGTACCTGCGACCGGTACCTGTGACCGGTCTGCTCTATGAGGAGTGTTTTGACCTTGTTGGTTTTCTGACCAACGTAAACCCTAAGAAAAACTATTCTAACTCAACCCTAACATCGTGTAGGACCTTGTGATAGCAAGTTTGGATTCTGTAACACGGAGCAAGCTATCAATCAAGCGTCAAGTAAGCGAATCGGACCTAAACCCTAATAATTTAATAACAGTAAAACGTTGTTAATAATTATGATTCTATGGACTGATGTTTGTGCATACTCGCATGTCATCTTTACTTTCAGTTATTACTATTGTTCATGCATACTCCCTATGCTATGATGTGACTGTTAGGCATGTGATTATTTTCGTTGGTGTGTGGAATGGGAAGGGCCTGGGGTCTGGGATCATTCCTCACACTAGCACCTTTTCGTATCGTTCTGTCTTAGCATGCTTGGTGCGGGTAGGGTATCAGGGGGAGGAAGTGGCACTGTGGTCTCCGGCCTGGCCACTAGTGTAAGACCCGCATGCCACGAACCCGGCCTAACCTTACATTTCGTGTCGGGACCCGTCTACATATCATGGTCGAGCCAAGTGGACCAAGTGTGTGAAGAAACCCAAGACCCAATATGAAAATTTATCCAAAAACAGTCAAAATGAGGGTAGGGTCGCAGGTTTTAACAGGCAGGTCCGACCCTCCCATCGACCCTCAACCATGGGTCGCAGGGTCTATGAGTTGTCCGACCCTCCCATCGACCCTCACCATCGACCCTCGACATTCGGAAAAAACAGCACGAACCAAAAATTAGGAAACCTTCCTAATTTCAATTGGAACATTTCCTAAACTCAATGTGACTTATTTTGGGAGGTTTTACTCTATAAATAGGACGTCCCTAAGCCTCTTTCACTCCTTTTACAACCCTAATTGGATTGAGAGAAAGAGAAGAGAAGGAAGAGAAGAAGAGAAGGAAAACTTGAAGAAAAGACTAAGGAAGAAGAGAAAATTCAGAGGAACTCTGAATCTCAGCAAACCTAAGGTATGAATACATTCCCCATGACTTATTTAAGACTTTAGAATGATTTATGAAGAGGGTATGACTTAGAAGAAACCCAAATCATCCATTCATGGTTTCGTTTCAATGGAAAACCATGTAGGTGAATAAAGTATGGTTTTAAACCATAGAACATGTGTAGAATGGATTGTGGAAGTAAGTCATAGGACCCAACCATGAAACAGAGAATAAAATCTGATATTTTCGACTCAAACCATGGAGGGTCGCACCTAGGGTCGATGACAGATCCGACCCTAGCATCGACCCCTCGGTGTTCGGAAGTTCGGATTAGGGGGGAGGGTCGCACCCGGGGTCGATCATGACTCAGGCCCTACCTCCGACCCTCGCTTAACATAATGGTTTTAAAATTAGAATAAATTCTAATTAAATTTTATCGACTTTGTTAGGTCTTCTAACAATATAATAACATTATAAAGGTGATTTTAAAGCGTGGAAGAGGATCTATTAACAAGCTAAGGTGAGGGAACAAGACCTAAACTAACTGGTTAAGAATAAACTATTTTATTTCTTGAGTCCAATGCCATATTGATTCTATGCGTGTATGCTTGTATGTGCATTCAACATGTCATCCAATATTATATTATTTGTTCATGCATATTTATTTTATTGTTTATAACATGATGATGATTGATGATGATGATAGGAATAGGCATGTGAATGTTTGTGTTTGGCTAGTGTATATGGTGCGGGTAGGGATGGTATCAACCGGTACAGCCATGACCGTTCTTCATGGGGTGTATATTGTGCCATGGTCTATTCAAGTCATGTCCACTAAGCAAGTGTTAGTGTGCTTGATGCGAGTGGAGCATCAGGGGGAGGACGTGACATTGTGGTTCAGCCTGGTCACCAGACTCTAGCTCTATCTCTACTCAAGTCTTGTCTACTAACATCGTCGTATCGCCATTACCTTAGCGGAACTAATATGTCGTAGGGCATCAGGGGGGGGGGGACGTGGCATTGTGGTTTAGCCTGGTCACCAGACCCTAGCTCTATCTCTATGGATGTATTGAGGGATGTTGGGGTAAGGCCTTGGATACATTGTTTGGCATTAGGGTTGGTTAGTTGCGAGCCCAGTTTGCAAGCCTCGCCAACAGGGGCTTACGTGTTGGTATGGGCAACTGGTACAACCATGCTGTTTTCATGGGGTGTATATTGTCCATGGTGGGTGCATGTGGGATGACAGTGCCGTTTTCATTGGGCGTTTCCACACACTCATGTATAGAGGTGCGGCGGCCACCTATCCTTTCTATAGCACATTGCAAACTTTAAACCAGACCAAAGATATGAATTGATTGCATGCATATGTATTGTTGCATTGTTTTGTTTGCTCACTGAGCCGTGATGTGTGCTCACCCTTTCGAATTCGAATACTTTTAGTTGATGATGCAGGTACCACCGTTGAAGATTATATGAACGCTCATGTGTACGGGCATGTGACGACAATGGAAGCTGAAGACTTAGTGGATATGCATGACTCCTCATGCGAGTGCAACTCATGCGTATTCGATTAGATTTTGTTTAGATTTTATTAAAGACATGTAATTGATATTTATTTAATTATGTCTCAGTTGATTTAACAATAATTTGATATTTATTTATGGTTATCACAGTTAGATTCTCAGTTCATTTACTATAAGACTTCCGCTATTTATTTTATTACCTCTGATTAATGTGGAATGTGTTTTGGTTTATCATATGTGGGATAGCCTATTTTAAGATCCTGGTTGAACCGTTGGTTTATTGACGGTTCATCACACCATTCTGGTTAGTGCAGAATTAGGGTGTGACAACTTGGTATCAGAGCTCTCGTAGGCCTTACCCATTAAACCTGAATACTTCCACTAGAGTCCATGAACTGAGTTAGGATAATTAAAAGCTTTAATATAAACACACAATAAGCACCTGTGTTGGTTGAGACAGAACTTAAACAAGACAATAAAGTACATATAAAAGGTGGAACCATATATATACACTCACACAGAAAGAGAAGACCAAAAATTATCCTAATAAACAAACGATATAGGGTATTACCTATAAGTTGGGTAATTATCCGAGTATACAAAGGATATAGTACTGTAGCAAGAAGGAAGCGTCTGTACAATAGAAATTGGAATACCGAGTGGGTACTCACAAGATGTGAAACTCGATGTAGGACAGAGGAAGAAGGAAAATGGCTAGTAATGCCAAAACCCTGTAGAGATAAAGGAAAAGATCTCAAGCTAAATCCAACAGAGATAGGAGAATAACGACTCTACATTAAGGATAAGAGTATCTACAAGAAAGTAAAAAGCTATACTCCTGGGTGATGTGGAGACTCAGAGTGAGATCCATCACAAGCTGATCTATTGCCCACTAAGCAAGAAGAGGATGTTGCAACTTGACCCCACCACTATCAGGGTCGAGAATGGATAATGAAAACTCATCTGAGTAGATGCTAGATAATGATAATCAGATTAGAACGAATCAAAGGAGGTGAACAACCAGACCACCCCAGTCAACCACCTGGACTATTAAGTACCTTGGTTATGATTGTCATAAACTTGACCCAATAATATACAAGAGCAACAACAGATGAGACCCGATTAAACAAAGTGATCTTATTAGATCACGTAGCATCATAAAAAGGGATTAAAGTGGACCCTAGTAAGATAGAAGCAATTGTATGGTGAGAAACACCTGAAGAATATTGCAAAGTTCAGAAGTTTCTTGAGTTTAGCTGGTTATTACAGACGATTTTTGGAGGACCACTCTAAGATCGCAAAACATCTTACCAAGCTAACCAGGAAGGGAGAGGAGTTTAATTTGACTGAAAAGGGTGAAGAATGTTTCCAGATTCTAAGGTAAGGTTGATATCAACTCCCATCTTGATCATTTCGGTACCAAGGGAACCTTTTACCCTATCCATCGGAGCTTTCGGATTGGATCAAGGATGCGGGTTGATGCAAGGTAAATAAGCGATTGCATACGTTTCAAGAAAACTAAAGGAGCATGAGAAGCGTTACCCTACTCATGACTTGGAGTTACCGGTGATGATTTATGCAATCAAGACTTGGAGACATTATTTAAACGGAGAATAATTTTAGGTTAAGAGTCTTATTTATCTCTCCATTAGAAAGAGTTGAACATGAGGATAAGGAGATGGTTAGGAATACTTGAAGGATTAAGACTGTGATATTCAGTGTCAAGCAAGGCTAATGTAGTAGCTAAGGCCTTAAGCAAAAAGGAAATTATGAAGTCCGAAGAAGGACCCAGTATAAATGTTGCCTTATGTTTCGTAGCAACAAACTCAGATTTGGAGGAAGAGTAACTTATAATAGAAACTCGTGATGATCCAATTAAGCGAGAATTTATGGATGAACTTATGGAGCAATAGTTCATCGATTGCGCTTGTGGCATTAAAGATCATCTCTGAATTGATGGATGAAGTAGAAGTAGTAATTTTGTTAATTCTGTATATAAGAATAATGTCAGGAGAGTTAGAGAAAGAAAAACCTAACCCTGACTTACTTTGGATGCGGAGATAGTACTTTCGAGTCGAGGCAGATTCTGAATACATGAAGATAAAGACTTGGATGCTATGAAGAGGATAATGATAAGAGTCCATTGTACTCAATATTTAGTACATACTAGAGTACCAATATGTATCATCACCTGAAGAGATAACAAATGTGGCTTAGTGCGTGTTCCAGTGTCTGAATTATCAGCAAGTAAAAGCTACAAGACAAAAACCAACATGGCTTACTACAATAACTATCGGAGCCAGTCTGAAAGTGAAACTGCATTACAATGAACTATGTCACCGGTATACCACTGATCGGTTGACGCAGTTTGGGTGATTGTTGATCGCCTTATCAAGATAGCTCATTCCATTGCTATACGACCTCGGTATGCTTTGGAACGGCTAACTGAGCTATATATGGATAATATTGCTAGATTGAATGGTATACATGAGA
Source organism: Protea cynaroides (assembly GCA_028583415.1). Taxonomy (NCBI): domain Eukaryota; kingdom Viridiplantae; phylum Streptophyta; class Magnoliopsida; order Proteales; family Proteaceae; genus Protea; species Protea cynaroides. Next base: position 11,294,667 of record CM053270.1, on the reverse strand, counting down.
GCTTAGTGTCAGTCAGAAACTTATGCCTTATCTCGAAGTTGTGGGGGAATCTACAGAAAACAATGGGGACAAAGATGAAGTTTAGTACCACACTTTACCTTAAACCGATAGACAGTCGGGGCGGACTATAGAAATCCTAAGAGATATGCCCCAAGTTTATGAAATTGATTTCAAGGAACTTGAGTTGAGAAGTTACCGTGAATTGAAGTTTCTATTAAGCTACCATGTAAATGTTACCTATCAAGCATGGTACGGTAGAAATGTCAAATTCCTTTATTTTGGAATAAAGTTGGTGAATGAAGAATTTTAGAAACCTAAGTCTAATGAAGAAAACTATCGAGTGGCAGACAAGATCAAAGAAAAGGGGCAGGATAGCTCAGGATTGTCAGAATAGACACCAAGACCTTGAGTTCGCCAAAAGTGACAAAGTATTTTTGAAGATATCACTTATGTATAGTTTGAAATGATTAGACAAGAAGGAAAGTAGTATTCTATATATGCGTCGGATTTTATAAACTTTGGGAGACATAGAAAAGTTATATATCAATTAGCGTTACCGCTATCCATGTCTAGTGTGCATGATGTATTTCGTGTGTCTCTATTGAAGAAGTACATTGGAGATCCATATCAAAAGTATTGACCACGGAATCACTAGATTAAATAGGAAATTTAACTATTGAAGTGGTACCAGCTTAGTTCACTAGTGGGATGGTACAATGTTTCCAAAGCCGGGATAATTATTATATGAAGGTAACATGGCAAAGACAAGACGTGGAGAAGAGTGCGTAGGAGGACGAAGATGCAATGCGGAAATAGAATTCCCACCTATTGATTTCGAAGTAAAATAAAAATTTTGAGGACAAAATTTATTTTAAGGATGGGGGAGTTGTAAGATTCGTTCAAATTTTGAGGACAAAATTCATTTAAGGATGGGGGAGTTGTAATATCCGTACTTTCAAATTTCGAGGACGAAATTTCTTTTAAGGGTGGTGGAGTTGTAAGACCCGCACGCCACGAACCCGGCCTAACCTTACATTTCGTGTCGGGACCCATCTACATATCATGGTCGAGCGAAGTGGACCAAGTGTGTGAAGAAACCCAAGACCCAATATGAAAATTTACCCAAAAACAGTCAAAATGAGGGTAGGGTCGCAGGTTTTAACAGGAAGGTCCGACCCTCCCATCGACCCTCACCATCGACCCTCGACATTCGGGAAAAACAGCACGAACAAAAAATTAGGAAACCTTCCTAATTTCAATTGGAACCTTTCCTAAACTCAATGGGACTTATTTTGGGAGGTTTTACTCTATAAATAGGACGTCCCTAAGCCTCTTTCACTCCTTTTACAACCCTAATTGGATTGAGAGAAAGAGAAGAGAAGGAAGAGAAGGAGAGAAGGAAAACTTGAAGAAAATGCTAAGGAAGAAGAGGAAATTCAGAGGAACTCTGAATCTCAGCAAACCTAAGGTATGAATACATTCCCCATGACTTATTTAAGACTTTAGAATGATTTATGAAGAGGGTATGACTTAGAAGAAACCCAAATCATCCATTCATGGTTTCGTTTCAATGGAAAACCATAGAGGAGATCATTAAAACCATGTAGGTGAATAAAGTATGGTTTTAAACCATAGAACATGTATAAAATGGATTGTGGAAGTAAGTCATAGGACCCAACCATGAAACAGAGAATAAAATCTGATATTTTCGACTCAAACCATGGAGGGTCGCACCTAGGGTCGATGACAGATCCGACCCTAGCATCGACCCTCAGTGTTCAGGAAGTTCAGATTAGGGGGAGGGTCGCACCCAGGGTCGATCATGACTCCGACCCTACCTCCGACCCTCAGTTAACATAATGGTTTTAAAAATTAGAATAAATTCTAATTAAATTTTATCGACTTTGTTAGGTCTTCTAACAATATAATAACATTATAAAGGTGATTTTAAAGCGTGGAAGAGGATCGATTAACAAGCTAAGGTGAGGGAACAAGACCTAAACTAACTGGTTAAGAATAAACTGTTTTATTTCTTGAGTCCAATGCCATATTGATTCTATGCGTGTATGCTTGTTTGTGCATTCAACATGTCATCCAATATTTATATTATTTGTTCATGCATATTTATTTTATTGTTTATAACATGATGATGATTGATGATGATGATAGGAATAGACATGTGAATGTTTGTGTTTGGCTAGTGTATATGGTGCGGGTAGGGATGGTATCAACCGGTACAGCCATGACCGTTCTTCATGGGGTGTATATTGTGCCATGGTCTATTCAAGTCATGTCCACTAAGCAAGTGTTAGTGTACTTGATGCGAGTGGAGCATCAGGGGGAGGGCGTGACATTGTGGTTCAGCCTGGTCACCAGACTCTAGCTCTATCTCTACTCAAGTCTTGTCTACTAACATCGTCGTATCGCCATTACCTTAGCGGAAATAATATGTCGTAGGGCATCAGGGGGGGGACGTGGCATTGTGGTTCAGCCTGGTCACTAGACCCTAGTTCTATCTCTATGGATGTATTGAGGGATGCTGGGGTAAGGCCTTGGATACATTGTTTGGCATTAGGGTTGGTTAGTTGCGAGCCCAGTTTGCAAGCCTCGCCAACAGGGGCTTACGTGTTGGTATGGGCAACCGGTACAGCCATGCCGTTTTCATGGGGTGTATATTGTCCATGGTGGGTGCATGTGGGACGACAGTGCCGTTTTCATTGGGCATTTCCACACACTCATGTATAGAGGTGCGGCGGCCACCTATCCTTTCTATAGCACATTGCAAACTTTAAACCAGACCAAAGATATGAATTGATTGCATGCATATGTATTGTTGCATTGTTTTGTTTGCTCACTGAGCCGTGATGTGTGCTCACCCTTTCGAATTCGAATACTTTTAGTTGATGATGCAGGTACCACCGTTGAAGATTATATGAACGCTCATGTGTACGGGCATGTGGCGACAATGGAAGCTGAAGACTTAGTGGATATGCATGACTCCTCATGCGAGTGCAACTCATGCATATTCGATTAGATTTTGTTAAAGACATGTAATTGATATTTATTTAATTATGTCTCAGTTGATTTAACAATAATTTGATATTTATTTATGGTTATCACAGTTAGATTCTCAGTTCATTTACTATAAGACTTCCGTTATTTATTTTATTACCTCTGATTAATGTGGAATGTGTTTTGGTTTATCATATGTGGGATAGCCTATTTTGAGATCCTGGTTGAACCGTTGGTTTATTGACGGTTCATCACACCATTCTGGTTAGTGCAGAATTGGGGTGTGACAACTAGACTCTAGCTTTATCTTTATGTCGTAGGGAGCTGTGCTGGGATAGGGCCTACTGTGATGACATATAGGATTGGTTAGTTGCGAGCCCAGTTTGCAAGCCCTTGCCAATAGGGGCTTACGTGTTGGTATAGGTAGGGTATCAGGGAAAGTATTGGCGGTGTTTGATCCGGACGCTTTAGCTCTATCTCTATTTCATGCTGGGTGCATGTGGGCCGATAGTGGTGTTTGATCCATTGGACGGCTTCACACACTCGTGTCTAGAGGTGCGGTGGCCGTCAATCCTTTCTATAACACATTGCAAACTTAAAACCAAACCATGATGTGAATGTTACTCATGCATATGTTTGTTGCATTGTCTGATTTTCTTACTGAGCTAAGTTTTGAGCTCACCCTTGTATATATACATGTTTTTAAACGTTGATGCAGGTTATACTGTGGAGGACTACATGAATGCTCCAGAGTGCAAGCAGGAGAGGACGAGCATGACGTTTCATGCGAGTGCCCTTTCTGCGTGTACCTCTAGGATGTTGGTTTTGTTTCTTTATTTATTTTCAGTCGGATTTATAATTGGGATGTAAGGATAATTATTTATGTTTGGGTATTTTGAATAACTGGATAATTTATTTATCAATAGAAGTACTCAGTTCATTTAATTTTAGACTTTCACTGTATTTTATTATATTCTGATTATGGTTATGTGTAATGGTTTGTATGAGTGGACACGGTCTTATTGAGATCCTGGTGTAAACCGTTGGTTTAGTGACGGTTCACTCACACTTCTGGTTCAGCCAGAATTGGGGTGTGACACTAATGAACCCCACATCAAGGTCATGGGCTATTACCTACTTGGATGTACAGGTTGTGAAATTATCTTTGAAATGAGACCAGAATCATCAAATTCTGGCGTCAAACAAGGAAGATATCACAGTTTGAAAGTGTAAGGGTATTTACGTAATTATTGTATGATGCATGCATTATCATTCAAACTTCAAGACATCATATCTTGGTCATCTGATATCGGAATCAAATGATTCGAAGACCAATATTCCATATTTTCAGTCCTCTTCAAAGTGGATATGAAAAATCTCAGGTAGAAGTCATCAGTGGGCCCCATGCAAGCTTTCATGTAAAATTATCGTTAGAACTTCAAAGTTTCATAAGAAGTCTCCGAAGGGTCCCATGCAAAATTACACATGAAAATAGTTATTTAATCTTCAGAAATTCATATTTTGGTCACCCCATATCCAAATCAAGTGATTTCAGTTTCATTATGTTCCATTTTTAGTACTCTACAATGCGGACGTAAAGAATTTTCGATAGAAGTCTCCGAAGGATCCCATGCAGAATGGTTAGCCAAATTATCGATAATTAGCCTGCTTAAATTTTAGAAATTCATAAGTTGGTCATTTTATTTCCAAATGAGGTGATTCAAGTTCTAATATTCCTCATTTTTAGTGTTCTACAAAGTGAACGTAGAAAATTTAGAATAGATGCTATCGAAAAATTTCATATGGAAGGGTGACAGAAATGGACTATGAAATGTCAACCTTGGTCCAAACCAGCTTAATCCAGCTTAGTCTAACTTAGCCTGGCTCACTAATCCAAACCAAGTTAGGCCAGCCCATATGCATGTATTTCTTTTATATGTGTATAATATATAATATATTATTGCATATAATATATATATATATATATATATATATATATATATATATATTATAGGAAAGAGAGAGGAAAGAGAGGCCGTGGAAAGAAAGAGGAAAGAGAGGCCATGGGAAAGAGAGAGGGAGATTTTAAAAAAAGGAAAGAGAGAGAAATAAAAGAAAAAGGAAAAGAAAAAGAAAAGAAAAAAACGTTTTCTAGAAAGAAAACGTGAAAAGAGAGAGAAAAAAAGAAAAAAAAGGAAGGAAAGAAAGAGGAAGGAAAGAAAAAAAGAAAAAAAAAAGAAAAAGAAAAAAAAAGGAAACGTTTTCTAGAAAGAAAAAGTGAAAAAAAGAGAGAAAAGAAGAAAAAAAAAAAGGAAAGAAGAAGAAAAGGAAGAAGAAGAAAGGAATGAAGAAGAAAATGAAAGAAGGAATTTTCTAGATGAAGGAAAGAGAAAAAGGAAAGAGAGAAAGGATTTTCTAGAAGAAGAAAGAGAAAAAGGAAAGAAATGAAGGAGAAAAAACGTGGGAAAGAGAGAAGAAAGGAAAGAAAAAAAATGGAAAGAAAGAATTTTCTAAGAAAAAAAAGAAGAAAAGGAAGGAAGAGAGAAGAAGAGAGAAGAGGAGAGAGAGAGAGAGAGAGAGAGAGAGAGAGAGGGGGGACGTTTCTACTCTAGAAACATGTAGAAAACGTGGAGAAGAGAGAAGAGAGAAGAGAAAAGGGAAGGAAGAGAAGAAAGGAAAGAAGAAAAAAAGAAAAAAAGGATTTTCTAGAAAAAGAAGAAAAGGAAAGAAGGATCTTTTAGAAGAGGAGAGGAAAAACATAAATAGGTCAAGAGAAAGAGAGAGGAGGTTTCTTTTCCAGACCACAAGGAGAGAGAGAACTTGGGTAAGAGAGAAAAACATGAGAGAGGGAGAAAGAAAGAGAGAAGAAGAAGATAAAAGAAAGAAAAGAGAAGAAGAAAAGAGAGAAAGAGAAGAGAGAGAGAAGCAGAGGAGAGGAGAAGGAGGGTTTACCTTCAAAGAGTTTGATACGACCTCCAATCATCCTACATCGATGGTTTCACTCCATTCAAGCACAAGGTAAGTACCCTAAACGTATTTAGAGTTCTTTAGAATGCTTGAATGTCAATTGTGCTTGAAAAAGACTAATTTCCATGAAATCTTGATCAGAAATGCTCTATTGCATGCATATTAATGTTAGGATGCCTATGTCTAGTATTTTTTATGATTGATGATTTGTCTAAACTACTCAATGATGAAGTTTTGAATGTTATATGATGATGTTTGACATTTTTGACAAGTTTCATAAAGTGGTTTTTTAATCTGAAATTTTCAGATTTAGGATTCAAACTTAGGACTTGCATCACATGTAGTTTTTCTTAGATTTTGAAGATCAAATGTTTATGGTAGTCTCTCTGATATGTTAGAAGATTATCCTAAAAATTTTGTTCCATTTGGAATTGGGAAAGTATATCAAAAAAATTCATCTTTGACATTGCTGTTTTATTCGGATACAATGCAATCCTCTATCAGAAAGTCTCTAGACAAGGGTCTTATGACTATAATCAGGATATCAACTTCATATGAACTTTTTAGATATGAAAGTCTTCTAAAAAATGGAACTGGTTTCATATTTTTTTGATTTTTTTTTTGAATTGATATCGATTTTTAAGTGCATAGTGCTTTGATTTTGAATCTGTCAGGATGTATTGATTTGCATGATTGAAAAGAATCATTTTTCATAAAGAAAATATGCTGTTTTCACTTTTTTTTCTTAATGAAATTTTAGATCAGACAGTTATCGACATGGACATATGTCTGGATTTAATTTTCATTAAGTATAGGATTTTATTTGGAATTTATGGTGCAACTCATCAAAAATCTGGAACAGAATTAACCAGTGCATATGTCCGGTCTTAGGGCATATCTTTGACCTATTTTTGCTCTCTATTGGGATTCGACTACTTCATATGAAATATAACATATTGAGTTACAGAAGACCTACTTATAGCCATTCTTGTGTAATGTAACAGAATCTGAAAGCAGTTCATATTTTGTCCATTATCTGAAACCTTGTGTCACAATTTTGACAGTTTTGAGTCATTAATCTTTCCAAATGTCTTCATAAAAATTATAATTTTCAAAGAACATTGAACATATGTTTTTGATAATTTTGCACTTTTCAAAAAAAAAAAAAAAAGGTTTCATTGATGTCTCATTCATTGTAACATGCAATTGATTGTTTGAGTAAATTCTGTCATATTTGGATAAATGACTATATTTGGAGCATTCATATGTTTTGTTTGGATTGTGCATACCATATTTGTCATATTTCATGTGTTGCTATATTTGGTAGAATAAATAAATTTTTACCATATTTAGCAAAATTTTAATAGTTACCATTTTTATGTCTTACTATGCTTAGAAAATAGCATATAAGATCTTACCTTTTTGAATGATTCATGTCATATTTTGCATTCTATGTTTGGTACTTACCATATTGATATGTAGATGCATGCATAGATTTCTTATCATTTTTAAGTCTTACTATGCTTAGAAAATAGCATATAAGATCTTACCTTTTTTGGATAATTCATGCCATATTTGCATTCTATGTTTGGTACTTGTCATATTGACATATAGATGCATATATTGATTTCTTACCATATTAGGTCTTGCCATGCTTAGAATATAGCATACTAGATCATGCCATATAGGCTCTTACCTTATTTGCAATACATGCTATATTTGAGAGATTTTTTAATAATCTTACTATATGTGAATTTCTTGCCATAAATGTGTTATATGCCATATTTAGATGAATAATTTATTTTTGATAATAATTTAATTTATGCAACACCCTAGTCGAACTGCCATATCTATACACCTAGCAAACATATTAGGCGTGGGGACGTGCATTTAGGCACCTACATTCTTGGGAAGGGCATAACGGGAAATAACATAAATCTTAATAAAGAAAGAGAATGCTTTGCCAAACCTTTCAAAATTAGAATTTAGGATGAAAAGGGTAATTCAGGACGATTTCCACCTCTCAATAAACCCTAAACCTAGAATAGGTTCTCAATCCTAAACCTAGAATAGGTTATAAACCCTAAACCTAGAACAAGTTCTCACATTCTAAACCTAGAACAGGTTATTTTCATCAGCCTGAACTACACGGATTCTGATTCCTAGGGCAAATCCTAGAATACGTAGGCCATTTAGGAGAATCCCAAATTCGGATCCACACCTTAGTCCACTCGGACTATCCATAGGATACCCATCCATTTCAATCTAGTCCGAACTACGCAGATTCTGATTCCTAGGTCAAACCCTAGGATACGTAGGCTATTTGGGATAATTCCAAATTCGGATCCACACCTTAGTCCACTCGGACTATCCATAGATCCACTTGGATATCCACCCACCATTTCGAACTATCCGAATTCTGATTTCTAGGACAAACCCTAGGATACGTAGGCTATTTGGGAGAAACCCAAATTCGGATCCATACCTTAGTCTACTCGGACTATCCATAGATCCACTAGGATATCCATCCATATTTTGACTCAAATAGGGTTATCCACATTTTCAACCTAGGAAAGGTTATCCACATTTTTGACCCAAATAGGATTATCCACATTCAGACCCAGAAAGGGTTATCCATTCTTAGATCTACTAGGATTATCTATCAGTTCGTATGGGCTATCTAGATCCTAACCCATAGGGTTTCTCAACATTTCAAGCATAAACTTCAACTTAAAAAATTAACTTAATCATGCACAAGCATAAATCAGAGCCATAAACTTTAATCACACCTGAACTATGATGATGAACTTGATTTTCAGAATAATTCTATGATACGTAGGTAATCTGATGGATACAGATTCGGTTCAATGATATCAAACCACTTGGTTTGGTTCGGTTTAACAGATAGAGCCTAGCATAGGAAAGGCATAGGAGATCGATTTCAATCGGGCGGTTTGGGTGCCTAATCCCTTCCCATAATCGTAACTTGACGCTTACCCAATCTCTGATGGACCAGAAATCTAATCTATCATGTGTCAATCGAAGTTTTACCTTAGGGTGAGATTTCACATTTCTAAGGTCCTAGACCTTAGTCTAGGTGACGACTTCCAAAAAAAAAAAGATTACGATATTTGTCCTCACAGGCAGCCTACTGCGGTTTGATGGGAGGTCTCCCACTTCAAGAAACCTTATCTCTCTCTCTCTCTCTCTCTCTCTCTCTCTCTCTCTCTTGCCACATGGCAGCTCCTTAAGAGATGGAGTGACATGGGGTTCATCTTCTTACTCCTAAAATTTCTATCGCCATCCCATCATCAAACTCATCACAATCCTTCATTGTATAGTTTGGGAATCAAGTTTATCACGTGTCAAGCTAGAGTTTAGATCATAATATTATCCTTAAGATTATAATTTAATTATCCAATCATGTGGGCCACATATGGTGTCATGTGACCACTGAAAGTGATATATGACATCTGTAAGAACCGTGCTCTAAAACCCGGTTTAACCATGGTTTTATGCGATGGCAGGTGCCCCAATCATAACCGGACCGGAAAGCGAAGCCGGGCAAGGGACCACGCAAGAAGCCGGGTGAAGAACCAATCAATTTCAGGTACGAAAAATGTGTAAAATTGGCTAAGTTCATACCGGTCTCACCTATACCGGTCTCACCATACCGGATGCACTATCCTGCAACCGGTATGGCAGACCGGTCTCACCCATACCGGTCTCACCATACCGGATGCACTATCCTGCAACCGGTATGGCATACCGGTTTCACTATACCGGTCTCGCTATCCTGCGACCGGTATGTGCGAGACCGGTATGTGTTCGAGCTGTGTTTCTCCCAAAAAATGGAAACTTAAAGTTTCCATATGAGGGGGAGCGTGTTTTGGACGGCCTCCCTCTATTAATAGAGGGGGAGACGCTCCGTGAACCCCTTTGTTCTGAGAAGGAGTTGAGGGTTCAAGGAGGTTGACGCCGCCAAGGAAGGAGCTGCCGGTGGAGGAACACGCCGCCAACTGACAACCGCTACCGGTAAAGTGCTCTATCCTTCCTGTAGGGTTGTTTATCGGATCGGAGCCGCAAAGCGGCGTGAGATCTGATAGAAAATGCTTAGATTCATTTCGTCTTTCTTTCGGATCTGGTTGGTTTTTGGCATTCTAGCCAAGATCCGTAGGACCCTTCAGAGACCGGACCTTAGCGAAGATAGGTGGAACCTTAGGGAGCTACCGTGGAGACCTCGATCTCGAAAATCACGCCGTAGGGTATATCCTTGGGAAAGTCCCGCGGTATGGGCCGCGGTGTATACCCGGCGGCACCATACCGGGTCGCACTCGACCAGATCCGAGTGAGACCGGTATGTGTGCATCCGTATGCATACCGGCTGGCACCATACCGGTCGCACTCAGTCAGATCTGAGTGAGACCGGTATGTGTGCATCCGGTATGCATACCGGTCTCACCCATACCGGTCTCACCATACCGGTCTCACTATCCTGCGACCGGTATGTGCGAGACCGGTATGTGTTTTGAGCCCTGTTTATCTGGGAAAGCCAGGTTTTGGCTTCTAAAACTCTAATAAATGGAAATTAACATGAAAATATGGTTGTGTAGGACTTGTATGTGAAACTTCTGACGCCGAAAAGGATTAACACCACGCGTCGGGTAAGGGACAAGACCCGAAACTTAAATTAAAGATTTAATAATAAACCTTAGAGAGCTCTTTAATTTTCCGTATCAAATTATATGCTTGTCCGATGGATTGTGCATATCACATGTCATGTAGTGTAATTCTATTTGATTCATCTGTTCATGCATTTCATATGCTAGGTGTGATGGATGTTAGACATGTGATTGTTTTAGTTGGAGTGTGGAATGGGAAGGGTCGGGGCACGGGGATCATTCCTCACCCCGGACACCTTTAGTAGCACCTTATCTTAGCATGCTTGGTATGGGTGGGGTGTCGGGGGAGGTTATGGCGGGTGGTCTCCGATGTTGACGTTGATCTGGCCACAGCGATGTGGCATGGTGATCTCCGATGTCGACGTTGACCGGCCATGACGCTCTAGCTCTATCCTTATGCCATAGGGAGCGATGTTGGGATAGGGCCTACTTGCGTATAGTTCCATCTTGGTATGCTTGTTGCGGGTAGGGTATCGGGGGAGGTGAGGTAATGTGGTCTCCAGCTGGCCTCGCACGCCTAGCTCTATCCCTATGCCGTAGACGGCTGTACTAGGGTGGAGCCTACTTGTATTGACATCTAGGACTGGTTAGAAACGGAACCCACTTGCAAGCCCTTGCCAATAGGGGTTTAGGTATTGGTACCGGTATGGGGTATCGGGAGGAGGACGTGGGATTGTGGTTCTTCCCGCCCGCCCGACTCGAGTCCTATCTCTATACCGGAGTGAGTGATGTGGGGCAACAATGAGTAGTGTGGTAGGAGCCCGACTATTGGGTGTGCTCACACTCTCGTGCATGGAGGTGCGGTGGCCGCCAAACCTTACCATAGCACAATTGCAAGTTATACCTGGCCCAAATTGTAATGTTAACTCATGCATGTGGATGTTGCATTGGTCTTGTGCTTTCCGAGCAGTGTTGTAGCTCACCCCCGATATATATATCTCTTTTCGATTTGGATGCGGGGTATACGGTGGAGGGACTACGTGACCGCCCCAGCCTACGGTCACGATGGCTGCCCTGGAGACACAGTGTGGAGGACGAGCATGATGCGTTATCGCGAGTGCTCCTTCTTGTATTTCCTCTTTGATTTGGTTATTTTTAATTAAAGCTTGTAATAAAATATTATTTAAATTCGATGGATGATGGAATAACTGGATTAATTATTTAATTTATTATTTAGTTCAGCTCATTGATATATTATTTCCGTTGCTAGTATTACTCCGGATTTTGATGGTTTGCTTAGGGATGATTGGTTGACACGGTCTTTCGAGATCCCGGTGTGAACCGTGGTTTAATACCGGTTCACTCACACTTCGTTCGGTCGGAATTGGGGTGTGACAACTTGGTATCGAGCCCTAGGCTCGTCCAGCCTAATCATTCTTCGTTCATCCGTGTCCAATGAGCTGAGTTAGGAAAAATTAATAAAACATTAATAAGAACACACCATAAGCTTGTCCGATGCCCGAGACTTAAGAAAGATTGCATAATATACTAATAATGAAGAGAAATTTTAAGCAATCAAGTTTTAAAAAATACCAACTAACTCTTTTACTATGAGAACATAAATAAATACAAGTGTACTACGTAGTACGGTCCACGAGGTCGGACGGTTACTCTATTAACAAAATAAAATACGTAAACATCAAGCAAAATCTAGTCGGGCTATGGTGGTGTAGCGGGCTTTGGGATGGGACCGGGTACGTTATATCATAGTCTCGCTCGTATACCTCCCCGAGCCGGTGGACTGGTCCCGAGTGGCCCGTAAGTCTGCGTGCCAGCGCCCCAACTCCCCGACCCATCTCTCATGGGGAGACCCGGGATGTCTCTCCGAGTATCCGGGGATGACTCTCCGGGTGTCCCCCGAGGCTCGGTGAGCATGCGAATCGAAAGGTCCGAAGATGAAGGGGTGGAACGGTGGGCGGCATGCGCCTAGCCGATCTAGGAACCGGAGCGGGTCTAGAAGTGCCAGCACCAGGGGTTTGTAGAAGGACGTGGTGGTGCCGTAGCCGACGTGTACCCCGCGGGTTCGGGGAATGGGATCAGATCTTGATGTCATGGGGCGACACGGCTGGAAGACTCTGGCTGGCGGTGAATGCTGAGGTGCTGGTCTTGGGATGTCCTCCATGTGGGTGTCCTCATCGTCCCCCATCTCGGCGACATCTCGCCGCTTCGCACTGCTGGCTGCGGCAAGAGCCGCATGGTTTCGGGCGGGGAGGGGACGAGCCTGGAACTCTTCATCAACGGAGCTCTAGGTCGTCCATCCGCATCTTGTAGATGGCCTCGAGCATCAATATCCGAGTTCATGGTCACCTCCCTAGGTGCCTCTCCCGCATCCCGACACCCAAACGCTTGTAAAAGTGCCGTAATCAACCTACCATATGGAAGATTACCCGACATATCGGGCATCGCCGCAGTGATCATAACCCGCATGATCGGGTAGGGGCGACATAAACCCGGTACTGGAGGCAACGCCGTAGGTAATGAACTCGGGTCAACCGAGATACCTCTCCATAATGTCCACTCGAGGGACGATATTATGCTGAATGATCCGGCAATAAAGGCGAGGTAAGGGATAAAGATTTGAGGCCGACATAACCCGTCCCGGTATTAATATCTCGCGCGGCTATCATCGCCCGGGTGTACTCATCTAGGTACCCTTTGACCCCGGGGGACGGAAACGAGGTCCCCATCGTCCGGAACCCCTAGTAGAACGGCTAGCTCTCGGTGTTGAAGGAGATCACCACCCCTTTCACATAGCTTGTGATGCGCAGACTTCTAGCATTGTCCCGGATCATCCACATCTCCTTCCACCTCTAGGTTGGAGAAGAATAGCTTGACTAGATTTGGACAAAGGCTTCTCGATCTGGAATGACGGGTAACCACCCCAAAATCCCAAAGGCCGACGCTACATCAAAGCGATGGAGATGCTCCAGGTTAACGTCCACGGCCGGATTCTATGTTTTTGGTCCGAAACCGATCAAACCGTGAGGCGGCCGTCGCGAACGAAAAATACCTCTCGTTATACGAGGTGGCTGGGGGTGGCGTGCTGCTCATTGTGTTTGATGGAACGTCTCCTTGAAGTGTGGAATATATATAACCTGTGAAATCAAGAAATCGTAACGGTTAGTATTAAATTTTGAGAAATTTCGGCAGAGTAACGGCTGTAAATGGTGTAAAAGCCTCGAACTCACCCAAAAGTTTGGGGAGGAGGACTTATGTAACCCCCGCTCTCTTCCATCAAACCAAACCTAGGCATACCAGGTGAAAATTTGGGAGAAATCAAACAAATTCAAGAAAATCGAAATTTTTCCCAAAACCTAGGTTAAAAATCGATTTTTGTTGATTTCTTGCAAACCAACCGATGGAACTCCAAATAGGTTGAGGGGTTTCACTCAGAGGGACCCCAAGAACCTTTTCCAAGCAACAATAAGAGTTTTCCACGGTTGGAATTCCTCGATTTGAGAAAAGTTAAGTTTTGGGTAAAAAGACGATGTAAAAATCATCTAAAGAGGGAAAGAGAGAAGAAGCTTACCTTTTTAGTCGACGTGGAGACTCTTGCAAGAGTGAAAACCGATTCTTAGGACTCCGGATGCACTGTAGCAACTCGGAGAAGCGGAGAGAAATCGCCACCGGAGAGAAACCAAAGAGAGAATGAGGAAAAGACAAGAAAAATCGTGATTTTTAAAGAGATTTTTCTGTCTTTTGGTATACCGGTCGCACTATCCTGCGACCGGTACCTCCCTGCGGTACCGTGCGACCGGTACCTGCTGTGAGGTATACCGGTCGCGCTATCTCGCGACCGGTACCTCCCGGCCGTACCCGCGACCGGGTACCTGCCGAGAGGTATACCGGGTTGCGCTTATCCCGCGACCGGTACCTCCCAGCCGGTACCCGCGACCGGCACTTGCGAGGTATACCGGTTGCGCTTATCCCGCGACCGGTACCCCCCCAGAGGTATGGTCCGACCGGTATGGGCAAAAAGGGGTTTTTCTCCCCGAAAGTCCAGTACCTTGCCATGAAACCCCAGAGGTATTTGGATTGTACAAATTGATATCAAAAACTCTTTGAACGGGGGGTTTTTCGACCCTATGACGGTGTAAGTTGGTGAAAAGAGGGTTATCGAGTAAATTTGAAATTTTAGCCTGATTACTTTCTGTTACTCTTTCTCTTTCCTGGCCACTCTTGTTAAATACTAGATGCACATGTTGAGGCTATAAATTGTTGGGATACATTTTTCTAAATTGCTCCATGTGTTTTGATGTATTCAGGTTCTTACAAGGTAGAGTAAAGTACCAATGGCAAGAGGTACTGGTCGTAGGTTTCCGCACAGACGTCATCGCTCAAGACGCTGCGATAGACGGGAGTTCAGTCGCAGAGAATTCGAAGGGCAAGAAGAGAGGATAAGCGGGAAGAGCAGAACCCCCCCGAACGCATCCGAGAATTTAAGGCGGGCAAGTGAAGAGTCGCCATCCCAGGGGCAGCCATCTTCAAGCTCGAAACAAAGATGGAAAATTTCATGTCTAGTATGGCGGCGCAGCAAAAGAAGTTTTTCAAGAGATAACCAAAATGCTCGGACCACCGAGCCTGTACCAGCACCTACGGATGTGCCGTCACCGGTCAGAGAAATGTTCAAGCAACACTTGTGGGGTAAACACAGGCACTAGGAATACCAACACAGCAAAAGAACCACCCGTCACCGAGCCTCACCCGCTTACCGGCACACCGGTGTATAATCGGGACCACGGAGGGTATCGGGGACAGTACCGGGGTCCATATCCGGTGCACACTATGGTGGCTATCGGGGAGGCGGTCGGGGTGGCTACGCTTATCAGCCACGGTGGTATGGGACGGGCGCCGTATGCTCGGAACAGCCTTGCTAAGGCATTGGATGGGTTCTTGAAACTTAAACCACCCACTTTTACAGGGAAGTGCGGGGAAAGCACTGGCCGCACAGGTGGATAGC
This sequence comes from Protea cynaroides, assembly GCA_028583415.1. NCBI lineage: Eukaryota > Viridiplantae > Streptophyta > Magnoliopsida > Proteales > Proteaceae > Protea > Protea cynaroides. The sequence goes on along the minus strand of CM053270.1, from coordinate 11,279,046 downwards.
GTAGATGGAGAAAAATTTTAGGTTGTTGGACTGTCGGATGAGGATAAAGTCTTGTATGCTACTCACATGTTGAAGGAAGAGGCCAATGGGTGGTGGAATTCCATTCAAGGTACTTGGAAACCAAGCACCGGGTTATCACCTGGCCTATATTCAAAGAAGCCTTCTTCGACAAGTACTTCCCCGGGAGTTTCCGTGACCGGATGGAGAGGGAATTCCTAAATCTACAGCAATCACAGGATGACCGTAGAGGCGTATCGCCAGGTATGAGGAGTTGTTCTTCTTCGCTCCCACCGGCATGCAAGAGGAAGAGACTAAGACTCACCGTTTTACCATGGGATCGGGGCACAATCGGAGAACATGTTATAGGTCGAGGTTTGGTCATTTACAATGACGCTGTCGGGTGGCTCGTGTCATTGAGTCAAGCCGGAGGGACAGCTTTGTGGCCCGAAACAGAGGTTTGAAGAGGCCGAATACCGAATTTCAAGGTGGAGGCGGACGAGGCAACAGGCCATACCGTCCATTCAGGCCGCAAGCTAGTACCATACCTCCCAAATCAGCTCCTGCAATGGCCTCGCAAGCAACGGGGCCGGCCCCTAACATCAAGTGCTACAACTGTCAACAAGTGGGGCACTATGCCAGATCATGCCCGCAACCCAAGAAGGAACAGCACTGAGGAGGCAGCCGCATCACCAGATGTGGTTACAGGTATTACTTACACTTCCTCCTAAATTGTTGCATTATTTGTTGCATAGTTAAAGCTAAAAAGGAAATTTACAACCTCAGGAACAGTAATTATAGCAGGGATACCTGCAAGGGTCCTGTTTGACTCTGGGGCCACTCATTCATTTGTCTCAGTATCCTTCGGGAAAGGGCTAGGACATCCCATCAAGACCTTACAACCAAGTCTGCTAGTTCGGTCACCAATGGGGATCGAGGTGGTATTAGAAGACTATTATGGACCTTGCCCAGTGTGTATTGAGGGACGAGAACTTGAAGCCAATTTAGTCCAACCTGGAGATGTCGATTTTGATGTTATTACGGGGATGGACTGGTTAGCTAAACACTCAAAGAAACCTCGCTATGTGTTCGAGAAGAAGTTGATGCTCAAGGACAGCGATGGGAATGAGTTTCAGTTCAAAGGGGTTAAGCTGCCAAGAAAGAGGAAGCTCATACTCTCAGCCTTAAAAGCAAAGAGGTGCTTAGAGAAAGGAGGAGTAGGATATCTTGTGTCAGTGGTAGATGTGACCGCTGAAACACCGAAATTTGAAGACATCCAGGTCGTACGGGAGTTCCCCCGATGTGTTTCCGAAGAATTACCGGGGTTACCACCGACGGGGCTACCGAAGTTTGTGATAGACTTACTACCGGGGGGTGGCGCTCGTGTCTAAGGCTCCGTCAGGATGGCTCCTACCGAGATGAAAGAATTAAAAACCCAACTGCAGGAACTTCGGACAAGGGGTTTATAAGACCAAGCATCTCACCTTGGGGAGCACCTGTGCTCTTTGTAAAGAAAAAGGATGGCAGTGTGCGCCTGTGCATGGACTATCGAGAGTTGAACAAGCTCACTATCAAGAACAGGTATCCACTACCTAGAATAGATGACTTGTTTGATCAGCTACAAGGTTCAAGTGTGTTTTCAAAGATTGACTTAAGGTCTGGGTATCACCAGTTAAAGATTAAGGACTCGAACATCCCAAAGACCGCCTTCGGGACACGGTACGGACACTCACGAGTTCCTTGTGATGTCCTTTGGATTGACTAACGCACCGGCATCATTTATGGAATTAATGAACCGAGTATTCCATGACATGTTGGATACGTCGGTTATAGTTTTCATTGATGACATCCTTGTATACTCCAAGGACCGGAGACGATGCGGTGCATCTCGAGCCGCATTCGTAGACCGAGGAAAGAAAAGTCTGTATGCAAAATTTAAGAAGTGCGAGTTCCGTTAGATGAAGTGGCCTTCCTTGGTCACGTGGTGTCGCAGAAGGAATCAAGGTAGACCCCAGCAAGATTTCAGCCATAGTCAATTGGGAGGCACCAAGACAGTCGCTGAAATTCGTAGTTTCCTGGGCTTGGCCGGATACTACAGAAGGTTTGTGGAAAACTATTCCAAGATTGCCGTTCCACTCACCAAGCTGACCAAAAAGGGGCAGAAGTTCATATGGTCGGATGAGTGTTTCCAGACGTTGAAGTCAAGGCTGGTATCGGCACCTATACTGACAATTCCAGCCCCGCACGCCCATTTACGCTATATACGGATGCTTCGTGTCCGGGGTCCGGTTGTGTGCTGATGCAAGGCAAGCGGGTGATAGCTTATGCCTCAAGACAGCTAAAGGAGCATGAAAAGAACTACCCTACGCATGACCTAGAGTTGGCAGCAGTCATTCATGCCATCAAGACGTGGAGGCATTACTGTATGGTGAGAAGTTCCAAATTAAGTCCGACCACAAGAGCCCGACGTAACTGTTCACCCGAAGGACTTGAATATGAGACAGAGGAGGTGGTTAGAGTTGCTCAAGGACTATGACTGTGATATCCAAGTATCACCCCGGTAAGGCCAACATAGTAGCTGATGCACTAAGCGGGAAATGGGCATCGAACCCCTGACGGGACCTAGTACTAATGCAGCATTGGCGCCGGCTGTTTCTAAAACATCGGGGGGATGAAGAGCAACACCTAATTGAGTCATTTGATGATCCCATTGAGCAAGGGTTGATACACAAGTTTACCTTAATGTTTGCAGCATTAAGGATTTTGCCCGACCTGAAGGAGGAATTAAAGGCGAGTTTTACAGGACCCATACCTCGGGACGGTTCAAGAGGATTTGGAAAAGGGCCGAGTCAATCCCCGACTTTACGCTTGATGCGGACAAGGTACTCGGGATATCGTGGGCGGTTGTGCATACCTGAGGATGAAGATCTGGAAATCTGAAATCGGATTATGTTGGAAGCTCACGCCACTCCATATTCAATACACCCTGGCAGCACGAAAATGTACCACGACTTGAAGAGGTTGTATTGGTGGAGGGGAATGAAAGCTGATGTGGCTCGACATGTGTTCCAATGCTTAAACTGTCAAACTTCACACCGGTCTACCCACGACTCCGAGGTCGGTGAATGCGAGTATGGGTAATTGTGGATCGCCTAACCAAAACTGCTAGATTTATCCCCTGTCGGACCCCGGTATACCATGGACAAGTTGGCAAGGTTGTATGTGGACAACATAGTCGGACTCCATGGGGTCCCGAAAGTATTGTATCCGACGGAGACCCTCGCTTCACATCCGGGTTCGGGAAGGACTGCGAGAAGGCAATGGGAACGAAATTGAAGTTTAGCACAGCCTTCCACCCTCGGACGGATGGTCAGTCGAAAAGGACCATCCAGATTTTAGAAGACATGCTTCGGGCATGTGCTATTGACTTCAAGGGGGCTTGGGATGAGAAGCTATCTCTCATTGAGTTTGCCTACAACAACGATTACCGGTCCTACGATCCAGATGTCCCCATACGAGGCTTTGTATGGTAAGAAATGCCGGACACCTCTATTATGGGATGAAGTCGGTGAGAGAAGAATCGTTGGACCTGAGTTTGTGGAAGAAACCTGCAAGGCAGTGGATCAAATTAGAAGCCGGGTAAAGACAGCTCGGGTGCGTCGAAGCACTATGCCGATAACGGAGGCGGGATCTTGAATTCATGGTAGGTGATAAAGTGTTTTTGAAGATATCACCGGTCACGAGGCCTGAAGCGGTTCGACGAGAAAAGGAAAATTGTGTCCAAGATATGTGGGGCCCTATGAAATTCTGTCCCGGTGCGGCAAAGTGGCCTATCAACTTGCATTGCCGCCGGCAATGTCTAGCGTCCACGATGTTTTCCATGTGTCCCTACTGAAGAAGTATGTGCGAGACCCTTCGCATATCCTTGTTGCTGATCCTCCGGAGTTGACGGAAGATTTAACCTTTGAGGTAGTGCCAATCCAACTCCTTAGCGTAAAAGGTACAACATCTTCGAAGGCGGGATATCTACTATGTCAAGGTGCTTTGGAAAAGTCGGGACGTAGGGAAATTACTTGGGAAGAGGAGGATGCCATGCGAAAAGAATACCCCCCGTCTTTTCGACTCCGAAGGTACGTACAATTTCGGGGACGAAATTCTTTTAAGGGAGGGGGAATTGTAAGACCTACATGTAAATTTCGGGGACGAAATTTCTTTTAACGGTGGTAGAGTTGTAAAAACCGTGCTCTAAAACCCGGTTTAACCATGGTTTTATGCGATGGCAGGTGCCCCAATCATAACCGGACCGGAAAGCGAAGCCGGGCAAGGGACCACGCAAGAAGCCGGGTAAAGAACCAATCAATTTCAGGTACGAAAAATGTGTAAAATTGGCTAAGTTCATACCGGTCTCACCTATACCGGTCTCACCATACCGGATGCACTATCCTGCAACCGGTATGGCATACCGGTCTCACCCATACCGGTCTCACCATACCGGATGCACTATCCTGCAACCGGTATGGCATACCGGTTTCACTATACCGGTCTCGCTATCCTGCGACCGGTATGTGCGAGACCGGTATGTGTTCGGAGCTGTGTTTCTCCCAAAAATGGAAACTTAAAGTTTCCATATGAGGGGGGAGCGTGTTTTGGACGGCCTCCCTCTATTAATAGAGGGGGAGACGCTCCGTGAACCCCTTTGTTCTGAGAAGGAGTTGAGGGTTCAAGGAGGTTGACGCCGCCAAGGAAGGAGCTGCCGGTGGAGGAACACGCCGCCAACTGACAACCGCTACCGGTAAAGTGCTCTATCCTTCCTGTAGGGTTGTTTATCGGATCGGAGCCGCAAAGCGGCGTGAGATCTGATAGAAAATGCTTAGATTCATTTCGTCTTTCTTTCGGATCTGGTTGGTTTTTGGCATTCTAGCCAAGATCCGTAGGACCCTTCAGAGACTGGACCTTAGCAGAAGATAGGTGAAACCTTAGGGAGCTACTGTGGAGACCTCGATCTCGAAAATCACTCCGTAGGGTATATCCTTGGGAAAGTCCCGCGGTATGGGCCGCGGTGTATACCGCTGGCACCATACCGGGTCGCACTCACCCCGGATCCGAGTGAGACCGGTATGTGTGCATCCGGTATGCATACCGCCGGCACCATACCGGTCGCACTCGGTCGGATCCGAGTGAGACCGGTATGTGTGCATCCGGTATGCATACCGGTCTCACCGCTACCGGTCTCACCATACCGGTCTCACTATCCCGCGACCGGTATGTGCGAGACCGGTATGTGTTTTGAGCCCCTGTTTATCCGGGAAAGCCGGGTTTTGGCTTCTAAAACTCTAATAAATGGAAATTAACATGAAAATATGGTTGTGTAGGACTTGTATGTGGAAACTTCCGACGCCGAAAAGGATTAACACCACGCGTCAGGTAAGGGACAAGACCCGAAACTTAAATTAAAGATTTAATAATAAACCTTAGAGAGCTCTTTAATTTTCTGTATCAAATTATATGCTTGTCTGATGGATTGTGCATATCACATGTCATGTAGTGTAATTCTATTTGATTCATCTGTTCATGCATTTCATATGCTAGGTGTGATGGATGTTAGACATGTGATTGTTTTAGTTGGAGTGTGGAATGGGAAGGGTCGGGGGCCTGGGATCATTCCTCACCCCGACACCTTCGCAGCACCTTATCTTAGCATGCTTGGTATGGGTGGGGTATCGGGGGAGGTTATGGCGGGTGGTCTCCGATGTTGACGTTGATCCGGCCCGCGATGTGGCATGGTGATCTCCGATGTCGACGTTGACCTGGCCATGACGCTCTAGCTCTATCCTTATGCCATAGGGAGCGATGTTGGGATAGGGCCTACTTGCGTATAGTTCCATCTTGGTATGCTTGTTGCGGGTAGGGTATCAGGGGGAGGTGAGGTAATGTGGTCTCCACGGCCTGCACGCTCTAGCTCTATCCCTATGCCGTAGACGGCTGTACTAGGGTGGAGCCTACTTGTATTGACATCTAGGACTGGTTAGAAACGGAACCCACTTGCAAGCCCTTGCCAATAGGGGTTTAGGTATTGGTACGGTATGGGGTATCAGGAGGAGGACGTGGGATTGTGGTTCTTCCTGCCCGCCAGACTCGAGTCCTATCTCTATACCGGAGTGAGTGATGTGGGGCAACAGTAGTAGTGTGGTAGGAGCCTGACTATTGGGTGTGCTCACACTCTCGTGCATGGAGGTGCGGTGGCCGCCAAACCTTACCATAGCACAATTGCAAGTTATACCTGGCCCAAATTGTAATGTTAACTAATGCATGTGGATGTTGCATTGGTCTTGTGCTTTCTTGGGAAATGTTGTAGCTCACCCCGATATATATATCTCTTTTCGGATTTGGATGCGGGGTATACGGTGGAGGACTACGTGACCGCCCCACCTACAAGGCGATGGCTGCCCCGGAGACACAGAGTGTGGAGGGACGAGCATGATGCGTTATGCGAGTGCTCCTTCTGTGTCTTTCCTCTTTGATTTGGTTATTTTCAATTAAAGCTTGTAATAAAATATTATTTAAATTCTGATGGATGATGGAATAACTGGATTAATTATTTAATTTATTATTTAGTTCAGCTCATTGATATATTATTTCCGCTGCTAGTATTACTCTGGATTTTGATGGTTTGCTCAGGGATGATTGGTTGACACGGTCTTTCGAGATCCTGGTGTGAACCGTGGTTTAATACCGGTTCACTCACACTTCTGGTTCAGCCGGAATTGGGGTGTGACAACATCACTAATAGGTCATGTGTTTACACTTCAAATATCCCTCTAATGCCCATTGGATTGGCCCATATCAGTAACCCATATCCATAACTTAGATTATTCAAGGAATATATAATTCATATTATCCCAACACATGTGATTGCTTAATTGGCATGCGATGTACTAAGTGGGCTATTGGCCCATTGTTTAATTATTTGTTTTTATATATGAATGGATTGGGTCCTAATTAGATTTATTATTTGTCTTGGCCCAACACTTGGTTCACGCAATGGGTTTTAATTTAGAATGACCCAACCCAATCTTGGGTTGGCCACATGCCCATAACTCAAGGGCCAAAGAGTTGTAGGGCATGTGGCCAGCCCAATCTATTAATTCCATTGTATAAAGAAATTAACAAAATAAAAGAGGATTTGACCCATATAATCATGGCTGTTTCCGTTATTCTAATAATAAATATTAAAATTCGATAGAGAGGTAGTAGGGGATCCTTTTAAAATTTGAATTTTCTTGGACTATGCAAGAATTTGTCGATATTTCCAATTGAATCCTCTTATTCCTGAATGTTCCATAGGAAAAAATTGCCATTCCCTTCCTCCACAAAGAAAGCTTCATTCCAAACAGCAAAAGAGCCACCTAGACTATCTAATAGTGATGTAACCAGTCCATAGATCAACCGGTGGGTAAAGTTTGTAGGGCTTTTTTCCTATGATTTTCCCACTCGGTCTCCTATCCTCTTGGGTCTTAAATGGACCAACATATGACTTATTAACCCATAATGAACTTTAGGTCTAACCTTCTAGGTGGAATGTACTCCTTAATATCCTATGGTTCATACGCAAGGTGTTTTTGTAGATAATATGTCAAACATAGTTGGATCATCATCAACTTTTTGCTCGTGGGTCCCATGCTAGTGTAAGTAAGTTTCCCATAATGAGAGATACTTTTCACCCTACATTAAATGTCCCCATGCACACTATGTGCTACACAACACTATAAAGTGCTAAACAACACCCACTTCTCTAAATGTCACATAGTGATCCTAAGTAATATCAATTCTCACTAGACATCAAGGTAGGTCTTATCTACGTGTTATATCATCCATCATTCGTGAACTCAATTAATTTGATAGATCTATTCTAGAGATAGAAAATGACAAAAATACCCTTATAATTTCTTAAGCAATTTCTTACGTCCAGATTAGGTTTGAGTTATGTTCGTGTTACAAATTCAGTCTATCGCTCTATGTAGAGTGTACTTACATACAGAGGTTACAAACTTCTCACCTAAGCTAGCTCGGAAATCTCGAATGTCAGCCATTGTAAGACCCGTCGTTGACCAAAATTCACATGGACTCAGAAATTTGGGTGCGGGTTTTACACAAACCCTTAGTAAAGGCATCAACCAACTGGTTTTATGCCTTCACGAAGGGCATACAAATTAGTTCAGCCTCGAGTTTCTCTTTGATGAAGTGATGGTCAGTCTCCACATGCTTTGTACAGTTATGTTGTACTAGGTTATGAGCAATGTTAAATGCAACTTTATTTTCACAATACAATATCATTGGAAGACAAACAAGAACACCAAGGAAATCTAATAAAATTATAAGCCAAAGTAACTCTCATAACCCTTGAGCCATAGAATGAAATTCTACTTCAGCACTTGACTTTGCCACGACATTCTGCTTTTTGCTATGCCATTTAACAAGATTACTACCAACAAAAGTAGCATAGAAGAAATAGACTTCTTATACGGGGATCCACCTCATTCAGCATCTGTTTATGCCTCAATCCATAGATGATCATGAAGAGATAAAATAATCCCTTTTCTAGGGGCTGACTTCAAGTAATGAAGAATACAAAGAACAACCTCCATATGAAAGGAGTAAGGATCATGCATACACTGACTTACCAAACTTACAGCAAAAGCAATGTCTAGCTGTGTGTGTGAGAGGTATATTAACTTTCCCATGAGTCATTGAATGACCTTATCAACTAGTTTAGCATCCTTATCCTTGAATCGAGTATTAGCTTCCAAAGGAGTGTCACATAGACGATAGCCCAACAAACCGGTCTCGGATAAAAGATCAATGGCAAATTTTCTTTGAGAAAGGAAGATGACTTTTGAGGATTGAGCAACTTCAATTCCAAGAAATACCTTAGTTTTCCTAGATACTTTATGTTTTGATATGTAGCTTAGTGCAAAATGGTGTATTGGCCATCCAAAGTAACCGACTCCTCTTAGGAGTGTCGGTCATGGGTGGTAGAGTATTTTTAATTCATTTGTAATTAGGAGAGTTTTAGGTCTTTTGCAACTCTTCATTTTTACTCCTTTCTTATTATAAATAAAGGTTGGATGGTCCCCAAAAACCACTCAAGCATTTAGTTCCTAAAGAGTGCTTTCAACATGGTATCAAAGTTCTCATTCTAATCGCTACTCTCTTTCTTGACAACCTCATAGCCTTCACATCGTTTTGTCTCTCTCCCCTTCACTCTTGGTCCTCTCCTTCTGCAAAAGGGCAGCACTAATGAGGTGATCTTTTATAGATCTAGATGCTGCCCTCAACTTTACTTCCATTAAAGCATGATTTGTTTCCTTGAAGATTAACAGTTGTTGTAAGAATTGGTTCTTTATTCGAAGATCGAGTTATTACTTCCTATTGAAGGTCGAGTCTTCCTTTATTAGATATCCAAGTTCGAGATTATTGGCGGCATCTGCTCCTTCCTAGACTTTCTAACCAGATGTTGCGATTTGCTCCCTGCGATTTCTGGTCTCTCCTTGCAACTTGATATCAATATTTGATCTTGTGATATTGATATTTAATCTAGCCTTACAACATTGGATCTAGTCTTGCAATATTGCTGATCTTGTGCTATCGATATTAAATTTGGCCTTACAACATTGGATTTGGTCTTGCGATATTGTTAATAGATCTGGTCAAAATCGTTTAAACTTTTCCAGGAAGCTCATCCAAGGAATAATAGATTTGCAATATATCCATAGTAATATCGATCTCTCCTTTTTTTTTTTTTTTTTTTTTTTTTTGTCAAGCACGCACTTTGCTAATCTAAACCGATTAGTCTTTGTTTGGATCAGTGCACTTCAAGATCAGTTTTTAAAGTTGTGTTATTTTTTCCAGCTCTACTTGTTCTCGATTTTGATAAAACCTTCCTCTAACAATCTCTATCAACTTACTGCTATGATGTCATTGTCTCTACCGGTTCTAATGAACAACATCGTCACGAGTACCAACCATTCACTTCTATCTCTATAAAGTTTGATGGTACTAATTACCTAATTTGGTCTAGATCGACCTATCTAGCCATAGCTGGTTGTGGCTTTACAAGACATCTTACTGGTACAACGGAGAAACCTTATTTTGTTATGATTACTTAGGATCGATGGATCTCCAATGATTCCTTAGTTATGTCCTTTCTCCTCAACTCTATGTTACCAAATATTGTTACAGGTTATCTCCTATTGGCCTCTACCACTCAGATTTGGAAGGCTGTCAAGGAAACTAATATCAAGTTAGGGAATGATGCCTAGGTGTATGAGTTACGTATGAAACTTCGTGACTCCATTCAAAAGGAGTTATCTGTCTCTTAGTACTATGCTGAACTTGTTTACGGCAAGAACTTAGTTATTATAAAGATTACTAGCCTACCTGTCACACCCCAATTCTGGCTGAACCAGAATTGTGAGTGAACCGTCACTGAACCAACGGTTCACACCATAATCTCAATAAGACCGTGTCCACTCATACAAACCATTGCACATAACCACAATTAGAATATAATAAAATACAACGGAAGTCTTAAATTAAATGAACTGAGTACTTCTATTGATAATTTAAATTATCTAATTATTTAAAATACAAAAACATAAATAATTATCCTTACATCCCAATTATAAATCCAACTGAAAATAAATAAATTAAACAATCCAATATCCTAGAGGTACACGCAGAAAGGGCACTCACATGAAGAGTTATGCTCGTCCTCCCCTGCTTGCACTTCCAAGGAAGCAACACCTCCATATACTGGAGCGTCCATGTAGTCCTCCACAGTGTAACCTGCATCAACATCTAAAATAGTGTGTACACAAGGGTGAGCTCACAACTTAGCTCAGTAAGACAATCAGACAATGCAACATACATCATGCATGAGTAACATTCACATTATGGTCTGGTTTTAAGTTTGTAATGTACTATAGAAAGGATTGGTCGCCACCGCACCTCTATATACGAATGTGTGAATCTGCCTAATGGATCAAACACCACTGTCGTCCCACATGCACCCACCATGGAATAGAGATAGAGCTAAAGCGTCCGGATCAAACACCACCAATACTTCCCCTGATGCCCTACCCATACCAACACTTAAGCCCCTATTGGCGAAGGCTTGCAAACTGGGCTCGCAACTAATCAATCCTATATATCATCACAGTAGGCCCTATCCTAGCACAACTCCCTATGACATAGAGATAGGGCTAGAGTCTAGTGGCTAGGCCGGAGACCGCAGTGCCACTTCCTCCTCCTGATACCCTACAGCACCAAGCATGCTAAGATAGAAACGATACAAAAAGGCGCTAGTGTGAGGAATGATCCCAGACCCCAGGTCCTTCTCATTTCACACTCCAACAAAAATAATCACATGCCTAACAGTCACATCCTAGCATAGCGAGTATGCATGAATAATATAATAACTAAAAGTAAATATGACATGCAAGTATGCACAAATACCATTCCATAGAATCATAATTATTAACAACATTTTACTATTATTAAGTTATTAGGGTTTAGGTCTGATTCCCTTACCTGACGTTTGATTGCTAACTTGCTCCGTGTCACAGAATCCAAACTCGCTATCCCAAGGTCCTACATGATGTTAGGGTTGAATTAGAATAATCTTCTTAGGGATTACGTTGGTCGGAAAACAATCTAGGTAAAAAACACTCCCACAGTGCATACCGGTCGCAGTACAGGTCGCGACACTGTGGGAAAATGTGCGATCGGTATGGTCGACGGGTATGCCTCCGGAAGACCATCAACTCGATTCTCGCCTTCCGTCGGTCACCCCCTATTGATTCTAGGGTATCTCTTATACATGCTAGGGCTGAGCAACAAGTTAGAGTTGTTTCATGTTCCATTCAAGTCTTAGTTTCGATGATCCTCAGCCTAGAACTTGAATCTAGGGTTTATCGACTGTATTAAGGTTTGACAGCAAATTTAAAGGTTTAGATCAATACCTCACCTTGCATGGTATTGATCCATTCATAACTAATCATCTATAACGCTTAACTTAGAGGTAGGTTCAAACACTTACCGTTGGTTTGCAAGTAGGGTGCTCTTTGTCCAACGAAAAACGGCGGCTCCTCTCCCTCCTTCCTTAGCTCTTTTTCCTTCTTCGATCTCTTTCTCCTCTCTAGGGTTTGTGAGGATCAATGAAAGAGTTTTAAGGAGGTTTAGGGGTCTTTAAATAGACTAGGATTGAGATTAGGAAGTCTACTTATGTTAAGAAAGTCCTTAGGCTCAATATTTAAAAAGTGAGACCCGCAGAGATCCATTTCCGGATCTAAGTAGTCTGCCTGCGCAGACATATCGATCGACTGGTACCATCGATCGGTATGAATTAATTATCATACATTAGGGTCCATTTCGTACCTGGTTGTCATCCGTTCATCCCGTCTGACCCGGTGATAATTAGAAGACCTGTTACGACATGAATTAAAGGTTTAGATCGGGTTCATAGAGTGCGGGTCTAACAACTCCCCCACCCTTAAAAGAAATTTCGTCCCCAAAATTTGCATGTAGGTTTCACAACTCCCCCACCCTTAAAATAAATTTTGGACTCAAAATTTATACATACCTTGTTCATTGAAAAGGTTAGGGTATTCCTTTCGCATCGCATTCCCTTCCTCCCAAGTGATTTCTTCTACTACATCTTGGCTTTTCCAATGCACTTTCACATAATGGATATCTTTGCTTCGGAGATGTTGTACCTTTCGGTTTGTGAGCATCACAGGTACCACTTCAAATGTCAAGTCCTCTGTCAAGTCTGGTGTGTAAGACCCGTGTCAATTTAACCCGGTCTTACCATCTTGAACCAGGTTTACCCATCATGGTCGAGACAAGTGGACCAAGGGCATGAAGGAGATCGAGATCCCAGGTACAAAATCGACCCAAAAACACTTAATTCTAGGGGAGGGTCGCACACCCAGTGAAGCAGGGTCAGACCTCCCAAAACAGAAAGTCAGACCCTCAATTTTTAAGGGAGGGTCGGACAGCTTAAGACCCTAGGGTCGACGGGATCATCGACCCTCCCATCGACCCTCGGTTCCTGACGAAACTGAAATTAGGAAATTTCCTAATTTTTTATTGGGATTCTTTCCAAATCTCAATGGGATTATTATAGGACATTCCTAGTCTATTTAAAAGACGTCCCTAAGCCACTTTCACTCTTTTCACAACCCTAATTGAATTGAGAGAAAGAGAGAAGAAGGAAAGGAGGAAGAAGAGAGGCAAGGAAGAGAATCTAGCAAAAAGGAGAAGAAATTACAGAGAAAAGTAATCTTCTCAGGTATGGATACTAATTCCATGAGTTTCTACAGACCTTAGGTTAGTAATTGAAGAGAAAGTGATCTCGGAGAAACCCAAACCATCCATCCATGGTTAGGTTTTCATGGAAAACCATAGGAGGATGCACGAAAGCTATCTAGATGGATTATACATGGTTCTAGACCATGGATTGACTGTTGAATGAATGTAGGAAGCAAGCCATAGAACCCCAAACACGAAGAATGGATTAAAAGTGGAAATTGGACCAGAGTGCACTAAGGGTCGCACCGAGGGTCGATAGACCATCCGACCCTAGGTGTTTCGACCATCGACCCTCGGCATTCGGGAAGTTCGGGGGATGGAGGGAGGGTCGATAGACCCATCGACCCTAGCATCGACCCTCAGTTGACAGAATGGTTTTAAATTCTGAATTAATTCTAATTAAATTCTATCGACTTTGTTAGGTTTGCTAGCAATATAATAAAGTTATAACGGTGATTTTAAAGCTTGGAAAAGTATTTTATAGCAAGCTAAGGTGAGGAACCTTAACCCCAAACTAAATTGGTTAATAATAAACTGTTTTCTATTCTTGAGTCCTATGCCATGTTGATTCTATGTGAATATGTTGTAATGTGCATACAACATGCCATCCAATATTTCTATTACTTGTTCATGCATATTTACTTTATTGTTTATAACATGATGATGATGATGATGATATGAATATGCATGTGCTTGTATGTGTGTGGTTGATGTGCTTGATGCGAGCGAGTATCAAGGGAGGTGTGATGAGAACGTCAATAAACGTTAACCTTTGGCGGGTCTCAGCACTTTAGCCCTATCTCTAACTCAAGTCTTGTGCATTGACATCGTCGTATCGCCATTACCTTAGCGGAACTATTATGTCGTAGAGTATCAGGGGAGGTGGTCTCGGTCCTTGTAGTCTCTGACTCTACTGACTCTAAGGGGGGGCCTTAGCTCTATCTCTATGGATATTTTGAGGGATGCTGGGGTGAGGCCTTGGATACACTGTTTGGCATTAGAATTGGTTAGCAGCGAGCCCAGTTTGCAAGCCCTCGCTAACAGGGGCTTACGTGTTGGTATAGCATTATATAGCAATAAACGTTAACCTTTGTTGTATAATGTTATGGTAGGGTGGATGGGGACGACGATAAACGTTAACCTTCGGGCGGGCTACCACACCTTGTGTATAGAGACGGTGTCAATAAACGTTAACCTTTGACCACCCAACCTTTCTATTGCACATTGCAAACTATAAACCAAGACCAAAGATATAAATTGATTTTTGCATGCATATGTATTGTTGCATTGTTTTGCCTACTCACTGAGCCGTGTTGTGTGCTCACCCCTCGACGTCGAATATTTTAGTTGATGATGCAGGTTATACAGTTGAAGATTATATGAATGCGTCGGCGTACAGAAATGTTGCAGCCATGGAAGTTGGAGCTGAAGATGATACACACGATCCCTCCTGCGAGTGCAACTCGTGTGTATTTGATTAGATATTTTTTTGTAGGTTTCTTTATTGGATTTATAAGACATGTATTTGGTATTTAAATATTTATGTCTCAGTTAAACACAGAATAATTTGCTATTATTTATGGGTATCATCTTAGTTCTCAGTTCATATTATTTATAAATTTTTCGCTATTGTGTATTACTCTGATTGTGATTATGGATGCGTGTAAAGTTCGGATAACGCGGGGATAGCCTATTAGAGATCCTGGTTGAACCGTTGGTTATTTAGCGGTTCATCACACCATTCTGAACAGTGTGGAATTGGGGTGTGACATGGTCGGTCTGCTGTCAAGATGTGTGATGGATCCCTGACATATTTTTTTAATAAAGAAACATGAAACACATCATGAATGCTTGACATGGATGGTCGTAGAGCCAGTTGATATGCTATATTGCCACGTCTGGTCAAAATCTCGTATGGTCCCACATACCTGGGGCATAGCTTTCCCTTCTTACCAAGCCATTTCAGACCTCACACAGGTGATATCTTCAAGAACACTTTATCACCCACTGCAAACTCCAGATCTCGATGTCGATTATCTGTATAGTGTTTTTGTCTAACTTGAGCTGTCTTCACTCTTTCCTTAATTTGATCAATCGCTCGACAAGTTTCTTTGATGAACTCTAGTCCTACAATCCTTCTCTCTCCCACCTCATTCCATAACATAGGTGTACGATATTTCTTCCCATAGAGTGCCTCATATGGAGCCATTTGGATCGTAGCCTGGTAACTATTGTTATAAGCAAACTCGATGAGCGATAGCTTCTCGTCCCAAGCTCCTTTGAAATCTAGGGCACACGCTCGGAGCATATCCTCCAAGATTTGAATAGTTCTTTCTGACTGCCCGTCTGTCTGAGGATGAAAAGTTGTACTAAACTTCAACTTGGTTCCCATGGCTTTTTGTAATCCTTCCCAGAACTTTGATGTAAAACGAGGATCTCTGTCAGATAATATACTTTCTGGGATGCCATGAAGTCTGACTATATTATCCACATATAGCTTGGCCAGCTTGTCCATGGTATACTAAGGTCTAACAGCAATGAAGCGAGCTGTCTTGATATGATCGACTATAACCCATACGGCATCCACTGACCTTGGTGTCAAGGATAGGCCAGTGACGAAATCCATTGTGATACAAACCCACTTCCATACTGGCTCCGATAATGATTGTAGCAAACCTACGGGTCTCTACCTTTCTGCTTTAACTTGCTAACAATTCAGACATTGGAATACGAATCGAGCTACATCCGCTTTCATATCCCTCCACCAATATAGTCTTCTTAAATCGTGGTACATCTTGGTGCTTCCTGGATGTATCGAATATGGGGTATAATGAGCTTTTGTCATAATTCCATCTCTGATATTTGAGTTCTCACTCTCAGGTATATATAATCGTCCACGATACCTGAGTACCTTGTCTGAATCCAAGGTAAAGTCAGGGTTGCTTTTACCCTTCTCTAGATCTTCTTGCACAGTCTTGAGGTGTGGATCCTATAGGATTGCTACTTTGACCTCATCTATGAGATCCGATGAGATCTTCAAAGCTGCGAACATCAATGTGAACTTATGAATTAAGCCCTGTTCCACTGGATCTCCTGTAGTCTCTAATATATGCTCTTTATCATTCTCTATTGAGCCTGAGGCTGCAGCACACAGTGCAGCGTTTGTACTAGTCATGCCTCAGGTTTTAATGCCCACTTTCTGCTTAAGGCATCAGCCACAACGTTTGCCTTACCCGGATGGTACTGAATATCACAATCATAATCTTTTAATAGCTCCAGTCATCTCCTCTGTCTCATATTCCGGTCCTTCTGAGTAAAAAGGTAAGTTAAACTCTTGTGATCCGACTTAATCTGAAATTTTTCACCATAAAGGTAGTGCCTCCAAGTATTGATTGCGTGAATTACCACTGCTAAGTCCAGATGATGCGTAGGATAGTTCTTCTCATGCTCTTTCAACTGTCTTGATGCGTAGGCAATCATTTGTTCTCCTTGCATCAACACACATCCAAGACCCAACCCTGAGGCATCCGTATATAGGGTAAACGGTAAGCCTGGTGCTGAGATAGTCAAGATAGGTGCAGAGACTAGTCTTGACTTCAAAGTCTGAAAGCACTTCTCACACTCATCTGTCCATATGAACTTTTCTCCTTTCTTGGTTAGTCTAGTGAGTGGACGGCGATTCTTAAGTAGTCTTCCATGAATCTTCTATATTAACCAGTCAATCCAAGGAAACTACGAATCTCTGCAACTAATTTCGGTGCATCCCATCCTACTATAGCTGTGATCTTGCTTGGATTTACCTTGATACCGTCTGTAGATACTACGTGACCTAAGAAGGCCACTTCCTTCAGCCAAAATTCACACTTCTTGAACTTGGCGTAAAGCTTCTCCCTTCTCAGCCGTTGTAGGGCTGCTCTCAAATGTGATGCATGAGTCTCCTTGTCCTTTGAGTAGACCAAGATGTCGTCAATGAATACGATGACCAAAGTGTCCAACATGTCATGAAACACTCGGTTCATCAGTTCCATGAACGATGTTGGAGCGTTAGTCAACCTGAATGACATTACAAGGAACTCATAATGCCCATACCTTATTCTGAAAGAAATCTTCAAAATATCTCCTGCCTTGATCTTCAATTGGTGATATCCTGATCTAAGATCAATCTTCGAGAAAACCTTTGCACCCTGCAACTGATCGAACAGATCATCGATCCTAGGCAAAGGGTATCGGTTCCTGATGGTTAACTTGTTCACTCTCGGTAGTCGATAGATAGTCGTACGCTACCATCCTTTTTCTTTACAAACATTACAGGTGCTCCCCAGGGCGATATGCTTGGTCATATGAAACCCTTATCTAGTAGTTCTTGTAACTGGGTCTTCAACTCTTTTAATTATGTAGCGGCCATCCTATACGGTGCCTTAGACACTAGCGTTGACCCTGGCATGAGGTCTATCACAAACTCTGTAGCCCTGTCTGGAGGTAAACCTGGTAGATCTTCTGGAAATATATCTGGAAACTCTTGTACCACATCTAGATCTTTCATCTTTGACACCTCGGTAGCGATGTGGACCACAGACACTAAGTACCCCACTCCTCCCTTCTCTAAGCATCTCTTAGCTTTTAGGGCAGAGGATTCAGCTTCCGCTTCCTAGGTAACTTGGTTCCAGTAAAGCTAAACTCCTTTCCCTTATCATCCTTAAAAACAAGTTTTCTTTCGCCACATAATAAGCTAGCTGAATGATGGCTTAGCCAATCCATTCCCAAAATGACATCAAAGTCTGCCATCTCGAGTTGAATCAGATTTGCTTCTAAGTTTCGCCCCTCAATACTAATTGAACACGGCCCATAGCATTCATCCAACACCACTTCTACTCCCAACGAAGAGCGAACTATCAAGCTTGGGGTTAAGGACTTGATAGGTAATTCCATTCGCTTCCCAAAAGACATAGAAACAAAGGAGTGTGTAGCCCCAGAGTCAAAAAGTACTCTGGTGGGTACACCAGCTATATCTACAGTTCCTAAAATTTACTTCTCCCTTAGTTCTACATGTTCATACATAACAAAACAGTAAGCAAAATAGTAAGGGATGGAATCATACCAGTAACCACATCAGGTGACGCGGCTGCCTCTTCAGTGGTGACTGCAAATATCTTCCCTTGCTGTGGCAGTTGTTTTCTAGGTAGAGTACAAGTCTTTGCATAATGGCCCAATTGCTGGCAGTTGAAACATTTGATGTTTGGGTTTTGTCTAGCTACCTGTGATTGTGGTGGTGCAGTAGTATTCCTTGCTGGCACCACAGAAGACTGAGCCCTTTATGGGCGGAATGGTCTAGTGTTCCCTCCACCCGAAGTCTCAGTAGCAGGCCTCTTCAGTCCTCTGTTTTGAGCAAAGAAGCTGTCTCTTTGGCTTGATTCAATCACCCTAGAAATCTGTGCAGCCTCATTATACACCTTCTTCTCCAAATCCAAGACGTGCTCTCCTGGATACTACCTCACAATCCCATGGTGAACCTACGGGTCTTGGTTTTCTCCTCTTGGATGCTTGCTGGAGCGAAGAAAAATAGCTCTTCGTACCTCTGCTGGTACGCATCAACAGTCAACTGGGATTGTTGCAGGTTAAGGAATTCCTTCTCCATTTGATCACGAAAGCTCTTAGGAAAGTACTTATCAAAGAAGGCTCCCTTGAATATTTCCCAAGTGATCTGAGTATGCTTTGTCTCAAAGTATGTCCGGGTAAAATTCCACCAGGCATTATCATCTTCCTTGAGCATGTGCGTAGCAAATAGCACCTTCTCATCCTCCGTGTAAGTCATCATACGGAAGTTCTTCTTCATCTCTGCAACCCATGTGCAGGCCATAGTGGTTTTCCCTGGTTTCCATGTGAAGGTAGGGGGTTTCAATTTCAAAAACCTATCCACCGCTCGGCTTAGGTCATTCTGCCCCTGTGCATTCATTCCATACCATGGTGGTGGGTACGGATAGATCCCTTGATAGGCAGACGATGTCAGAAATTGGTGCGGTAGTTATGGGTTCTGTCCTTGGCTCATCGGCCCATTGCTACCATCCACTGGCAGTGTGGTATTATTTTCCCCAGACTCAGGCATACCTTCTGTAGGGATATATCCTGGTGGCCTGAACATCTTTAGCATCTCATTTAAGAACACCTTCTGTTGAGCTTCCATCTGATAGACCAGATTTGTCACAATAGTCTCAGAGTTAGTGTGATGAGGGCCTGGCAGATTTGTTGGTGCTCTGTGACTCTACCCTTTTCCACCATTTCTCATCGGTGTCCTGTCCCTATCATCCCTCATTGGGGTTCCACCGTCTGGGTTCAAGTTTTGCTTACCAACGTTTTTTGCTTCCACATTGTCCTCGGCTTGACGCGCCCTTGAGCGGAGACGTTTCCATGAACCTCTGCGACCGTTACCGCCTACCATCTCAGACTACTCTTCCTGTTTGGATCTGAGAAGAAGACATAACACATGAGGTACATTCGAATATTCATAATAGTGTTAGTCTTTAACCAGTGCAAGGCAAAAATCATAAAGGAAGCTTTAAATCAAAATTTTAAAATTTTTCTCAAAATTTTAAAATTTTTCTCAAAATTTTTCGGGCTTAGAATACTTGTCCGGTTGCAACATACCGGTCGCGGCACTGTAGAGTGTGGTGCGACCAGTATGGTCAGGCAGACCAACATCTTGGAGTTCCCGAGAGGTACCGATCGATGTACCAGTCGCACCTCTGTATGGTATGGTGCGACCGGTATGGTCGACCGGTCAGCACCACGCTTGTGGCCGAGAGGTACTGGTCGCAGGTACCAAGGGGTACCAGTCGACCGGTATAGGCAAAACCGTCGACCGGTATGCCCTAAAGGACTTTAAAATCATGAAAAGTGAGTCTTTTCTCACTTTTCCTTCTATTCTCTCCGATGGAGATTCCTCTCTCACTTGGTGAGTTGCTACAGTCCGACCGGTGACTTTAAGAGCGATTCTCTTCTGATCAAGACCTTGAACATCATCTCCAAGTAAGGTTCTTCCTTCCTCTCTCCATTTTACATCGTTTTTTCATGGTTTCTTGCCCAAAAACTAGGTTTTCTTGGTTTAGAGGATTCTAACCATAGGAACTCTTTTCCTTCGGCTTAGAATTAGTTTTGGGACCTCTATGAACAAAAGCCCTCAACTTATTTGAGGTTCCACTGTGTGGTTCTCTCAAAATCGAAATTTTGGGATCTTTGACCAAGGTTTTGGTCAAAAATTGATTTTTCTAGAAATTGTTGAATTTCTTGCTTGTTTGATGATTGTTTGGTTTCCCTATGTTGTTATATTGTTACATAAGTCCTCCTACCTAGATTTTGGGTGAGTTCGAGGCTTTTGCTTTAAATACTGTTGTTATGCTGCTGAAATTTTTGAAAATTTTAACACAATCTCATTATTTTGTTTTGTTTTGTACTTTACAATTCACAATGTCTCAGCGTCGAGGTGCTGGTAAGCATGTGTATGCTCCGGGCACGAACCGTCCTCACATGCCGTTTCCTCAGTTTGATGAGCGGTGGTTTCATTCGGCGGCGGCGCAAGCCCATTTTCCATGGATTCAAATCATCTCCTCCCTGTACTTCAGGGAGGAGGGGCGGTGATCCCAGTGGATGGTCGCCGCGTAGCGGTCAGACTCCGTTCGAGCCGACACTTCCTTTTCGGCTCGGCTTATCGGCTTGAACGGAGGGGTCGGATTCATCCGACCCCTACGCGGTGACCATCCATTGGGGTCGCCGCCCCTCCTCCCGAACTACTGGGATGAGACGATTTGGATCCGTTTTCCATGGTTCGAAGAGAAGAACATAGAATTTGGTCACTCTGTAAACTTGGAACAGCTACAACGATTCGATGTTGAAGCAGCATTTGGTGTACTTGGGTGGCTACCCGTTATCACTTACACAGTGACTACCCGACCCAACTTGGTCAAGCACTTCTACACTAACCTGGAGGTCGAGGGGAATGTTAACGACTTCAGCCATGGTAGGGACCTCCGACTAACCAGCTTTGTCAAAGGTGTCCCCATATCCTTTGACACTCACCAGCTCGCTGACCTCTTGGGGATTCCTAATGATGGTGACTTGGTTTACTGCGCTTCCAAAATGAAGGGCTTCTTTACTGATGATCTGTGCCAGGAGGTTTCAGAGCAGATCCTTAACCCAGGGGCACCCATGAAAGCTGCCAGTTTGAAACCTGTCCCTCGAGTATATTGCCACATTATCTAGCATGGCATTGTTCCTCAAAGCGACCACTACAGTGAGTTATCTCAGCTCACCCAGTACCTGACTTATTGCATCTACACTAGGGAGCGGATCTGTCTTCCTCACATTATCATCAGGACTATGCGTCAGGCTACCATGCCCGACCAGATAAGAAACCTTCCTTATGGCCGGCTTATCACTACACTCCTACAACGCCTTCAAGTAGACATGAGGGATGAGATTGTGGTTGAGGACACCATGACATCAGACATTGACTGGGATGCCATTGTCCGGATGAAGATGGATAACCTGCCAATTAGTGATGAGGAGCTAGAGGCTCATCCTTGTCCGCTTAGGAGGGTAGCAGCAGCGGCAGCAGCAGCAGCAACAGCCAATGCAGCTTTTGCAGAAGAGACAGGGGATGATGATGATCAGTTGGAGGACGTCCATCTACCGGAACCACAGCCCATACCTGCAGCGGGACCATCTCAGCCTCCTCCCGATACTGTGATGGGTATGTTTATGGAGATTTGGGATGCCTAGCGTGAGATGAACCGTGACCTAGGGTGCCTTTCTTGCAGCCTCAGAGTCACGCAGGAGTAGGTACACTGGCTCAGGGTCACTGATGAGCGTGATTATGACATTGCTGACCCTATTCCTCCTATGCCCCCAACCCCATGATAGATCACTTTATTTTTTTCTCCTCCTAATACATTGACTTTTATAATAGGGTAACTGTCCAATATGTGGACTATACCATGTGCATTACTCTTTGGATGTTCTATATTCTACCCTTGATACAGTTTCCTTTTCAATTTGGTGGAAGTTTATGATTTTTCTCACCTGTCATTATGGTTCCTATCTAGAGCATGATTGTTTATTAATTTCACCTTTAGTATAGTACATTATGCTCTTTTGTATTTAGTCTCAGGCATCAAACATGTGCTTAAGATGTGTTTTTATTAAGGCTTTTAATTTCTTCCTATCTCAGTTCATCGACTCAGTTAAGTGTAAATATGGTCTATTGGACAGAGCCTAAGAGCTCTGATACCAAGTTGTCATACCCCAATTTCGGCTGAACCAGAAGTGTGAGTGAACCGTCACTGAACCAACGGTTCACACCAGGATCTCAATAAGACCGTGTCTACTCATACAAACCATTGCACATAACCATAATCAGAATATAATAAAATACAGCGAAAGTCTTAAATTAAATGAACTGAGTACTTGTATTGATAATTTAAATTATCCAATTATTCAAAATATCAAAACATAAATAATTATCCTTACATCCCAATTATAAATCCAACTGAAAATAAATAAAATAAACAATCCAATATCCTAGAAGTACACGCAGATTGGGCACTCGCATGAAGCGTTTTGCTCGTCCTCCCTTGCTTGCACTTCCAAGGCAGCAACACCTCCATATACTGGAGCGTCCATGTAGTCCTCCACAGTGTAACCTGCATCAACATCTAAAAATAGTGTGTACACAAGGGTGAGCTCACAACCTAGCTCAGTAAGACAATCAGACAATGCAACATACATCATGCATGAGTAACATTAACATTATGGTATGGTTTTAAGTTTGCAATGTGCTATAGAAATGATTGGTGGCCACAACACCTCTATACACGAGTGTGTGAATCCGCCCAATGGATCAAATACCACTGTCATCCCACATGCACCCACCATGGAATAGAGATAGAGCTAAAGCGTCCGGATCAAACACCACCAACACTTCCCCTGATGCCCTACCCATACCAACACGTAAGTCCCTATTGGCGAGGGCTTGAAAACTGGGCTCATAACTAACCAATCCTATATGTCATCACAGTAGGCCCTATCCCAGCACAGCTCCCTACGGCATAGAGATAGAGCTAAAGTCTAGTAGCCAGGTCGGAGACCACAGTACCACTTCCTCCCCCTAATACCCTACCCGCACCAAGCATGCTAAGATAGAATGATACGAAAAGGTGCTAGTGTGAGGAATGATCCCAGACCCCAGACCCTTCCCATTCCACACACCAACAAAAACAATCACATGCCCAACAGTCACATCCTAGCATAGCGAGTATGCATGAACAATATAATAACTGAAAGTAAAGATGACATGCGAGTATGTACAAACACCATTCCATAGAATTATAATTATTAACAACGTTTTACTGTTATTAAGTTATTAGGATTTAGGTTCGATTCCCTTACCTGACGCTTGATTACTAACTTTCTCCATGTCACTGAATCCAAACTTGCTATCCCAAGGTCCTACATGATGTTAGGGTTAAATTAGAATAATTTTCTTAGGGTTTATGTTGGTCGAAAAACCAACTGGGTCAAAAACACTCCCACAGTGCATACCGGTCGCAGTACCGATTGCGACACTGTGGGGAAAGGTGCGACCGGTATGGTCGACCGCTCCCCACAAACTAGTCTCCGAGAGGTACCAGTCGCAGTACCGGTTGCATATGGTGCGACCGGTATGGTCGACCGGTATGCCTCCGGAAGACCTCCAATCTTGGTGTTCGCCTTCCGTCGGTCACCCATTATTGGTTCTAGGGTTTCTCCTATACTGGGCAATGAGTTAAAGTTGTTTCATGTTTCATTCAAGTCCTAGTTTCAATGATCCTTAGCCTAGAATGCAATCTAGGGTTTATCGACTGTATTAGGGTTTGATGTCAATTTAAGGTTTTAGATCAATACCTCACCTTGCATGGTATTGATCAATTCATGATTAATCATCTATAATGCTTAACTTAGAGAGAAGTTCAAGCACTTACTGCTGGTTCGCACTATGGTGTTTTTCGTTCAACGGCGGCTCCTCTCCCACCTTTCTTAGCTCCTTCTCCTTGTTCGATCTCTTTCTCCTCTCTAGGGTTTATGAGAAACAATCAAAGAGTTCTAAGGAGGTTTAAGGGTCCTTAAATAGACTAGGTTGGGGTTTAGGAAGTTTTCCTACGTTAGGAAAGTCCCTAGGCTCGAGATTTGGCAAGCAGGACCTGCAGAGATCCATTTTTGGATCTAACTAGTCTACCCACGCAGACATACCGGTCGACCGGTACCATAAGATCGGTATAAAAATATCATATTTTTAGGTCTATTTTCATACCTGGTTGCCATCCACTAGTCCCGTCTGGCCCGATGATGATTGGAAGACCTGTTTCGACATGAATTAAAGATTTAGATCGGGTTCATGGAGTATGGGTCTTACATTACGTTGGTCAGAAACCAACTAGTATCCCAATATACCCGATACAGTGCATACTGGTTGCATGTACCGGTCACTGCCCTATAGGGAATGGTGCAATCGGTATGGTCGACCGGTCCCTTCATGACCAGCTCCCGAGAGGTACCGGTCACTATACCGGTCGCATATGGTGCAACCGGTATGCCTCCGAAAAACCACCAACTTGGTGTTCATCTATGACTTCTAGGGTTCCTCCTATGCCTTCTAGGCTTGAGCAACATTTTAGAATTGTTTTTATCTTTCATTTAAAGCCTACATTCTAAGAAATCTTAGTTTAGAATTCAAATCTAGGGTTTATGAACTGAATTAGGGTTTAACGGGAATTTAGGGATTTTGATCAATACCTAGCCTTGCATGGTATTGATCAGTCATGATCAGTCATCCATAATGCTTAACTTAGCGAGAAGTTCAAGCACTTACCGTTGGTTCTCAACTATGGTGTTGTTCGTCCAACAGCGGCTCCTCTTCCACCTTTCTTAGCTCTTTCTCCTCTTCAAATCTCTTTCTCCTCTCTAGGGTTTGTGAGAATCAATCAAAGAGGTTTAAAGAGGTTTAGGAGTCCTTAAATATACTAGAATGGGGTTTAGAAAATTTTTCCTATGTTAAGAAAGTCTCGAGGGTTGAGATTTGGCAAGCGGGATCCACAGAGATCCATTTTCGGATCTAACTAGTCTGCCTGCACAGACATATCGATTGATCGGTACCATAGACCGGTTCCATGAGACCGGTATAAAAATTATCTCTGTTTTGGTCCATTTTCGTATCTGATTGTCATCCACTCATCCCGTCTGGTCTGATGATGATTGGAAGACCTGTTACGACATGAAATAGAGGTTTAGATCGGGTTCATGGAGTGCGGGTCTTACAACTACCCCATCCTTAAAAGAAATTTCATCCCCAAAATTTGCATGTAGGTCTCACACCTTTATTGTTCATGCTCTGCTAGACTTAGGTGCAAGTGTAAATCTTCTACCTTATCATGTTTACTAGAAATTAGGATTAGAAAAATTGAAATCAACATCCATCTCGCTTCAACTAGCTGATCACTCTATAAAGACTCCTAAGGGAATGGTAGATGATGTTTTATTAAATGTAGGGGAATTTTTTTTTTTTCTGTTGATTTTATTGTTTTAGAAATACATCCTGTCTCAATAGGTATCAAATCCCTATCATTTTAGGAAGACCGTTTCTTGCTACAAGTAATGCACTGATAAATTACAGGAACAGTCTCATAAAACTGTCATTTAGTAACCAAACTATTGATTTAAATATATTTAGGTTGGGTAAGCAACTAAATGAGGAAGTACATATGCTCCAAGAATTCACTGACCATGTAGAGACCACTTTTGACATTGACTTTGGCTTAGAATTTTTACAATGTATGGAAGAGTTGGGAGGAGCAGAGGACACTTTCTCATCAGAGGCACGGAGTATCCACACATTTGTTGAACCTCTAGGACCTCTGTCCACTTCCACTCCCAAGCCCTCAATGGTTGAACCACCTAGCTTAGAATTAAAAGAGTTACCATCCACTTTGAAGTATGCATTCATAGGATCTGACTAGACTCTTTCCGTTATTATTGCATCTGATTTGACTTCTAATAAGGAAGAAGAGTTAGTCAAACTCTTACAAAACCATAAGAAGCCGTAGGTTGGATTGTGGCTGACATCAAGGGTATTAGTCCATTTATTGTTCAGCATCATATACACCATATGGAAGGTACCAACCCCTCAAGGGAACCTCAGAGACAGGCAAATCCTATGATGAAGGAAGTCATTAAGAAAGAGATTTTAAAGTGCTTAGATCATGGGATCATATATCCCATATTTGACAGTGAGTGGGTAAGTCCAGTACATGTGGTACCAAAGAAGTGAGGAGTCACTGTAGTTGCTAATGCTGACAATGAATTGATTCCAACCCATATCCAAATAGGGTGGAGAGTGTGCATAGACTATAGAAAGCTGAATACGACAATGTAGAAGGATTACTTCCCAATGTCTTTCATTGACCAAATGTTAGAGAGGTTGGTCGGACATGAATACTATTGCTTCTTAGATGGATACTCTGGTTATAATCAAATCCTTATTGCCTTAGATGACCAACACAAGACCACTTTCACATGTCCCTACGGAACTTATGGTTACCGGATCATGCCTTTTGGGCTATGCAATGCCCCTGCCACGTTCCAAATGTGCATGATGAGCATCTTCTCAGATATAGTAGAGTAACTTTTCGAAGTATTCATGGATGATTTTTCTATGCATGGGTCTACTCTTTTTGATTGCCTATATAATCTTTCCTTAGTTCTTGCCAGGTGTACGGAGAAGGATTTAGTTTTAAATTAGAAGAAATGCCACTTCATGGTAAAACAAGGCATAGTGTTGGGTCACATCATTTTCAAAGAAGGGATCATGGTTGACAGAGCCAAGGTAGAACTGATTGAAACTCTACCTGTTCCCAAATCTGTTAAGGACATTCGCTCCTTCTGGGACATGCTGATTTCTATCGGAGGTTCATTAAAGACTTTAGTCAGATTGCTTGTCTTCTTACCTCTTTACTTGCTAAAGACCAGCTCTTTGATTTTAAGGATGCATTCCTTGAGAGTTTTAATCAACTCAAAAAGGTTTTGACCACTGCCCCATCATTCAAGCACCCATATGGACAGAGCCCTTTGAGCTTATGTGTGATGCTTCTGATTTTGCATTAGGAGCTGTCCTTGGGCAACAGATCAATAAGTTGTCCCATGTAATTTGTTATGCAAGTATGATTTTAAACGATGCATAGCTTAATTACACTACTACTGAAAAGGAATTCTTAGCTGTTGTATTCGCTTTAGAGAAATTTTGTACCTACTTGATAGCATCCCATGTCATTTTGTACACGGTTCATGTTGCCCTAAGGCATCTCTTGCAGAAAAAGGATGCCAAAGCTCATTTCATTAGATGGGTTTTGCTTTTACAAGAGTTTGACTTAGAGATTAGGGATAAACCAGGAATAGAAAATCTGGTTGTTGACTACTTATCCCGACTGCCTAATTCTTTGACTGTCGATTCACTAGTCAATGAGTCTTTCCCAGATGAGCAGTTGTTTACATTATCTAGTGAACCTTGGTTCGCTGATATTGTAAATTATATGGTAATAGGTGCGACCCCTTCCCATTGGTCTGCCCAGGATATGTATAGATTCCATTCCCAAGTCAAGTACTATTTTAGGGACGATCCATATCTATTCAAGACTTGCCCTGATCAGATTATCAGGAGATGTGTACCTGACCATGAACAACAATCTATGTTGTCTTACTGTCATGATCAGGCGTGTGGCGGCCACTTTGGGCCACTTTTAGAGTCTAGATTCTATTGGCCTAGTCTTTTAAGGATTCCTTTAATTACTGTAAGGCATGCCCTTCTTGCTAGTCTTTAGGTCGCATTACCAAGTTGAATATGATGCCTCTCAACCCAATTATGGTGGTTAAAGTTTTTGATGTTTGGGGCATCGATTTTATGGGTCCGTTTCTAAAGTCTTTTGGGAATGAGTATATCTTGTTAGCTGTGGATTATGAACCAAAAATTAGGAAACCTTCCTAATCTTAGGGGGTTCTTTCCTAAACTCATTGGGGCTTATTATGGAGTATTTTCCTCTATAAATAGGACGTCCCTTAGCCTATTTCACTCCTCTAGAACCCTAATTAAAAGTGAGAGAAAGAGAAAGAGAAGGAAGAGAAGAAGAGAAGGAAACTTGAAGAAGAAGACTAAGGAAGAGGAGGAAGTTCAGAGAAACCTCTTAATTAAGGTATGAACCTAATTCCCTACCTGAATAAGAGTTCCTAGAGTAGTTGTGAAGAATATAGAATTAGGACAAACCCAAATCATCCATCCATGGACAAGTTCCAAGGGAATCCATGGAGAAAATCATTGTGGGCAATGGAAATTGTGTATATATTGTAGTTATGAGCCATAAAACAATCATAGGATGGACCATAATAGTAAGCCAAAGGATTCAAACATGAAGGAATGGACTTTAGAATGAAAGGTCGACACAGAACACGTGTGGTCGCATGTAGGGTCGAATGATATCCAACCCTACGAGGCCATATGATCGACCATATGCCCTCGAGAAGTCCCAGGGAGGGTGTGGTCGCACGTAGGGTCGAATGGTATCCAACCCCACATGCGACCCTACACCCTAGTGTCGCAGAAATGGCTACCCTAGGTGCTACCCTACCTGCGACCCTACCCATGTGGTTGCAGAATAGGTTCTACCCCACCTGCGACCCTATGGTTTTCGTTAGTTTAAACATATTGGAATTAATTCTAATTAAAATCTATCGACTTGTTAGGTCTTTCCAGTGGTTTAAAAAGTGAATTATAAAGCTTGAACGAGGAACTACTAGCAATCAAAGGTGAGGGAACAATACCTAAACTAATTGGTTAATAATAAATTATTTTTATTTATTGAGTCCAATACCATGAATGATTATATGCTTGCATGATTGTAATGTGCATATCACATGTCATCCACTATTCCTGTTATTATTGTTCATGCATATTTAATTTCGTTTATCATAACATGATGATGATGATGATGCTAGGAATAGGCATGTGAATGTATGTGTGTGGTTAGTGTACTTGATGCGAGTGGAGCATCAGGGAGAGGACATGACACTGTGGTTTATCCTGGTCACCAGACTCTAGCTCTATCTCTACTCAAGTCTTGTCCACTAACATCGTTATATCGCCATTACCTTAGCAGAACTATTACGTCGTAGGGCATCAAGGGAGGTGGTCTCGGACCGTGTAGTCTTTGACTCTGTCAGGGAGCCTTAGCTCTATCTCTATGGACGTATTGAGGGATGCTGGGGTGAGCCCTTGGATGAACTGTTTGACATTAGGATTGGTTAGTTGCGAGCCTAGTTTGCAAGCCCTCGCCAATAGGGGCTTACGTGTTGGTATGGGTAGAGCATCAAGGGAAGTGTGATGCGGTGTGGTCCTAAGTACTTTAGCTCTATCTCTATTCCATGGTGGGTGCATGTGGGGGCGACAATGGTGTTTGATTTATTGGACGGTTCCACACATTCGTGTATAGAGGTGCGGCGGCCACCTATCCTTTCTATTGCACATTGCAAACTTATGAACCAGACCAAAGATATGAATTGAATGCATGTATATGTTTGTTGCATTGTTTTGTTTGCTCACTGAGCCGTGATGTGTGCTCACCCTTTCGACGTCGAATATTTTTAGTTGATGATGCAAGTACCACAATGGAAGATTATATGAATGCTCCAACGTATGGGCATGTTGCCGCGACAGACGCAGAAGCTATAATGGAGTCGCATGATTCGTCATGCGAATGCAATTCATGCGTTTTTTATTAGATTTTTATTTGGATTATTAAGGGAATGTAATTGGTTATTTTATTACTTATGTCTTAGTCGATGAAAGATAATTGGATATTTTATTTATGTTATCATTCTAAGATTCTCAGTTCATTTAATATATAAGACTTTCGCTATTGTTTATTTACTCTGATTATGGTTGTAGATGTGTATGGTTTAAGCAAATGGACACAGCCTATTCGAGATCCTAGTTGAACCGTTGGTTTATTAGCGGTTCATCACACCATTCTGAATAGTGCGGAATTGGGGTGTGACAATTCGGTATTAGAGCTCTCAGGCCTTGCCCATCAAACCTAAATACATTTACGATTGTGTCTATAAACTGAGTTAGGATAAGCTTTAATACAAAGACACCATATGCACCTGTGTTGGTTGAGACAGAACCTAAACAAGACAATAATGTACATATAAAAGGTGAAACCATATATATACACAAACAGAAAGAGAAAATCTAAATTTATCCTGATAAGCAAATAATATAGGATACTATCTATAAGTCGGGCAGTTTCCTGAGTATACAAAGGATATAGTACAGTAACAAGAAGGAAGCATCTGTAAAGTAGAAAATTTGAATACCAAGTTGGTACTCACAAGATGTGAAACTCGATGAATGACAAAGGGAGAAGAAAGTCTACAAAGAAGCAGTACAGATTGCTCAAGTGATAGAGTCGAGCCAGAAAGAGAGCTATTTTGTTCAAAATAGGGGTATAAAAAGGCCAAATGGAAATTCATACAACGGAGGGAATACAAGGACCTTCAAACCCTTCCGTACTCAAGGTTTTAATGCTACAGCGAAGACTACTTCAGCAGCACAACCGCAACAAAAGCAAAATAACGAAGGAGTAAAATGCTTTAACTGCAACCAAATAGAACACTATTCAAGGGAGTGTCCTAAGCCTAGAAAGCAGCTACAGTAAGAAAAGGTTTATGTTGTTACATCTGAGGATGCTGCCGCATCGCCTGATGTGGTCATAGGTATAACCTGAACCTTTCATTTTGTGTTACATTGTATGAGCATGTAGACTAAATTAAAACAAATCACAGGTATCGTACCTATTAATGGCATACCCGCTAGAGTACTCTTTGATTCTGGAGCTACTCATTCTTTTATATCTGTGACATTTAAAAAGAAGTTGAATCTACCCCTCAAATCTTTAGACTACAAACTACTTGTACGATCACCTATGGGATTAGAAGTGGAATTAGAAAAAGGTTATAGACCATGTCCAGTTCTTATTGGCGAGAAGACTTTGGATGCAACCTTGATTCAACTTGAGATGGTAGACTTTGACGTCATCTTGGGAATGGACTGGTTAGCTCGGCATTCTACAAACCTATTATGTGCAGAAAAGAAGCTGACATTTAACGACAAGGATGGAGCAGAGTTTAGTTTTGTGGGAACCAAACTCCCTCGTAAACGAAAACTCATCATCTCGGCATTAAAGGGTAGAAAATGCCTCGAGAAAGGAGGAGTTGGGTATCTAGTATCAGGTCGACCTCGCCAAGGAAGTACCACGAATAAAAGATATTGATGTTGTACGGGACTTTCCAGATGTATTTCCTGAGGAACTCCCAGGATTACCACCCGATCGAGCGACAGAGTTATCGACGATTCGTGGAAGACTAAGAGTGTTGCAGAAATTAGAAGCTTCCTAGGTCTAGCTGGGTATTATCGACGATTCGTGGAAGACTATTCCAGAATTTCCGTACCTTTCACCAGTTTGACTAAGAAAGGAGAAAAGTTTGTTTGGACTAATAAATATGAGAAAAGTTTCCAAACATTGAAGGCTAGATTAATATCTACTCCCATCTTAACTATTCCTATTCCAGGACAACCATTTACCTTGTACACTGATGCGTCTGGATTGGGTTTAGGATGTGTTCTTATGTAAGGAGAACAAGTAGTTGTGTATGCCTCAAGACAACTGAAGACACATGAGAAGAACTATCCCACTCATGACTTGGAATTAGCAGCAGTAGTACATGTTATCAAGATATGGAGACATTACTTGTACAGAGAGAAATTTCAAATTAAATCAGATCACAAGAGTCTCACTTATCTTTCTAATCAGAAGGAGTTTAACATGAGACAAAGAAGATGGATGAAATTATTGAAGGATTACGATTGTGATATCCAGTATCATCCAGGAAAGGCTAATGTAGTTGCTGATACGGTAAGCAGAAAAACAATGATAAAATCCCAAGGAGAGGTTAACATGACTGCGACAATGTGTGTTACGGGAAAAATATTCAATTACGGTAATGAGCAGTTCGTGATAGATGCACCGGGTGAATCGACCAACCAAGGATTTATTCACCAATTTCAAATATGTTTGAGACATTGAAGATTGTACTTGATATAATTGATGAAGTGAAAGCCACTATTAAATCAGACCCTTATCTGAGAATGGTACAAGAAGACATCGAAAAAAGTAAGACTATTCCTGAGTTCACCTTGGATGATGAAAAGGTACTGAAGTACAATGGAAGAGTATGTGTTCCTGAAATGGAAAACTTGGACATTAGACACAGACTAATAAAGGAAGCTTACACCACTGCTTATTCGGTACATCCTAGAAGTACAAAGATGTATCATGATCTAAAGAAATTATATTGGTGGAAAGGAATGAAAGAAGATGTAGCTAAATTCGTGTCTCAATGCCTAAATTGTCAAAGGGTAAAGGCTGAACGGCAAAGACCTGCAGGATTGTTACAACCACTGCCAGAACCATCATGGAAATGGGACTGCATCACTATGGACTTTGTCACCTGGTTACCATTGACTCCTTGAGTAGTTGACGCGGTCTGGGTGATTGTAGATCGTCTGACTAAGACAGCTCGCTTTATAGCTATACGACCACAGTATACCTTGGAGAGGTTAGCCAAACTATATGTGGATAACATTGTCAGATTACATGGAGTACCTGAAAGCATTGTGTCCGATAAAGACCCACGCTTTACTTCAAAATTTTGGAAAAGATTACAGAAGGCTATGGGTACAACATTGAAATTCAGTACTGCATTCCATCCTCAGACAGACGGACAGTCAGAGCGTACCATTCAAATTTTAAAAGACATGCTTCGAGCCTGTGTTATTGATTTCAAAGGATCATGGGATGAGAAACTACCATTGATCGAGTTCGCCTATAACAACAGCTATCAGGCTACTATACAGATGTCACCCTATGAAGCATTGTATGGTAAGAAGTGTCGAACTCCTTTGTTTTGGAATGAAGTTGGAGAACGGAGCATCGTTGGACTAAAGTTTGTTGAAGAGACTTATCGAGTAGTCGACATTATCAAGGAAAGAGTTAGAACATCTCAGAATCGTTAGAAACAATATGCAGATACTCGACGTCGGGACCTTGAATTTGTCGTAGGTGAAAAGGTATTCTTGAAAGTATCATCTATGCAAGGTTTAAAACGATTCGGACAGAAAGGGAAGCTAAGTCCGAGATATGTCGGGCCATATGAGATTCTAGCTAAACGTGGAAAAGTGGCTTATCAGTTAGCACTACCACCATCTATGTCAAGTGTGCATGATGTATTTCATATCTCATTATTGAAGAAGTACGTCAGAGATCCAATACACGTTTTGACAGTGGATCCATCAGATCTAATTGATGATTTGACATTCGAAGTAGCACCAACTGAAATCAACAGCCGAAAGGTTCAACGTCTACACAACCGTGACATTTATTATGTTAAGGTCACCTGGAGGAGCCAAGATATAGAAGAGATCACATAGGAAGAAGAGAATGCTATGCGAAAGCAATATCCTCACCTTTTCGAATCGAAAGGTATGTACAAATTTCGAGGACAAAATTTCTAATAAGGGGGGGAGTTGTAAGATCTGTATCAAACTAACCGGTCTTACCACCTTGTACCAGGTCTACCTATCATGGTCGAGCCAAGTGGACCAAATGCATGAAGAAATCACAAAACCAGGTTTAAAGTTTAACTCAAAAATAGTCAAATATGAGGGTAGGGTCGCATGCCTAAATAGGTATGACCGACGCCACCTCAAATAGAGTCCAACCCATGACTTTTTGGTCGTGGGGTCGCATGACTAAAAATCGTAGGGTCGACGGATTCTACGACCCTACGAGAACAGTCAGAAACCGAAAATTAAGAAACCTTCCTAATCCAAGGGGGTTCTTTTCTAAACTCATTGGGGCTTATTATGGAGTGTTTTCCTCTATAAATAGGACGTCCCTTGGCCTATTTCACTCCTCTAGAACCCTAATTGAAAGTGAGAGAAAGAGAAAGAGAAGAAGAGAAGAAGAGAAGAAAACTTGAAGAAGAAGACTAAGGAAGAAGAAGAAGTTCAAAGAAACCTCTGAATTAAGGTATGAACCTAATTCCCTCCATGAATAAGAGATCCTAGAGTAGCTGTAAAGAACATAGGATTAGGAGAAACCCAAATCATCCATCCATGGACAAGTTCCAAGAGAATCCATGGAGGAAATCATTGTGAGCAATGGAAATTATGTATAAATTATAGTTATGAGCCATAAAACAATCATAGGATGGACCATGATAGTAAGCCAAAGGATTCAAACATGAAGGAATGGACTTTAGAATGAAAGGTCGACATAGAACACATGTAGTCGCACGTAGGGTCGAATGATATCCGACCCTATGAGGCTATATGATCGACCACATGACCTCGGGAAGTCTCAGGGAGGGTGTGGTCGCACGTAGGGTTGAATGATATCTGACCCCACATGCAACCCTACACCCTAGGGTCGCAGAAACTGCTGCCCTAGGTGCTACCCTACCTGCGACCCTACCCATGTGGTCGCAGAAACTGCTACCCTAGGTGCTACCCCATTGCGACCCTACGGTTTCTGTTAGTTTAAACATATTAGAATTAATTCTAATTAAAATCTATCAACTTGTTAGGTCTTTTCAGTGGTTTAAAAGTGAATTATAAAGCTTGAACGAGGTTCTACTAGCAATCAAAGGTGAGGGAATAAGACTT
Organism: Protea cynaroides; assembly: GCA_028583415.1. Lineage (NCBI taxonomy): Eukaryota > Viridiplantae > Streptophyta > Magnoliopsida > Proteales > Proteaceae > Protea > Protea cynaroides. Next base: position 11,243,825 of record CM053270.1, on the reverse strand, counting down.
AAACTAATTGGCTAATAATAAACTATTTTTGTTTATTGAGTCCAATACCATGAATGATTCTATGCTTGTATGATTGTATTGTGTATATCACATGTCATTCACTATTCCTGTTATTACTGTTCATGCATATTTAATTTCGTTTATTATAACATGATGATGATGATGATGCTAGGAATAGGCATGTGAATGTATATGTGTGGTTAGTGTACTTGATGCGAGTGGAGCATCAGGGAGGGGACGTGACACTGTGGTTCATCCTGGTCACTAGACTCTAGCTCTATCTCTACTCAAGTCTTGTCCACTAACATCGTCGTATCGCCATTACCTTAGCAGAACTATTACATCGTAGGGCATCAGGGGAGGTGGTCTCGGACCGTGTAGTCTCTGACTCTGTCGAGGGGCCTTAACTCTATCTCTATGGACGTATTGAGGGATGCTGGGGTGAGGCCTTGGATACACTGTTTGACATTAGGATTGGTTAGTTGCGAGCCCAGTTTGTAAGCCCTCGCCAACAGGGGCTTACTTGTTGGTATGGGTAGAGCATCAGGGGAAGTGTGATGCGGTGCAGTCCTAAGCACTTTAGCTCTATTTCTATTCCATGGTGGGTGCATGTGGGGGCGGCAACGGTGTTTCATCCATTGGGCGGTTCCACACATTCGTGTATAGAGGTGCGGCGGCCACCTATCCTTTCTATTGCACATTGCAAACTTATAAACCAGACCAAAGATATGAATTGAATGCATGCATACGTTTGTTGCATTATTTTATTTATTCACTGAGCCGTGATGTGTGCTCACCCTTTCGACGTTGAATATTTTTAGTTGATGATGCAAGTACCACTCTGAAGAGTGATAAAATAAAAAGAAAAAACCTAGAGAAAGAATGATGAGAGAGAAGCAAGAGAGAGAATAAGGAGAGAAGGAGGAGAAGGACTGCGGGTGGGACCCACTGATGAGGTGGCATGCCAAGCCACAAGGCAACTAGACATAGCAGTAGCCGAGGCCATGGCCATGTCACAGTGGTACAGCAGCAGCCAGGCTGCTGCAAGGACCATGCCACCAAGGGTCATGGCACAGCCACAAGGCCCACAGCCAAGCCATGCCACACCCTAAGCAGAGCCGCAGGCCACCCAGGTAGCAACAGCCTCACAAGCATGGCCGCAGGCCATCCAGGCAGCCACAGCCCCGCAAGTAGATGCGCAAGCAAGCCATGGCTACCAGGAGCAGCAGCCAGCAAGGAGCAAGGCCCACAGGCCCACAGCCGCGCTTATGCGCATGGCTCCCCCGCAGTAATCCCACGTACACACCAGGTGCTCGGTACAAGTCCAGGAGAGAGAAGGACCTCTCTGCTTAGCCCAACCCTGAACTAATACTCCTTAGCATATAACGGTTACAGACACCATAAGGTAAGTTTTCAGGGGTATTTTTGGTGTGAAAAAAAGAAGACAATCCAAGATCGACGGATGGGAAAGAGCCACGTCATCAAGATGCCAATATGGTGATCCAGAAAATGGCGGGCTATTGTGTATTGCGATGGATGGAGTTGGATGCTCCCGCGTGTTCTGTGATTGGCTGGATGCATTTTAATATGATGAGTAGTGACTCATGCAGCATATAATATGATTCGGTGTTGCGTGCATTCTGTATGGCGTTGGAAAGATTTTGATCAAATGGTTGGCACTTAAGCCGATTTCGTCCGACGCGATGATGACCATCCGAGACGGAGGATTAATCCTGCCTTTTCTTAAATGATCCGATGACTTTTACTTGAGATTCCGAATCCAGCGAATCAGATCTCCACAATGCGATCTGACCTGCCAGGGGAGGCTATGATATGGTATTGCGGGTGTTCAGTGGAGCGGCAGATTTGATCTAGATCATTTGGTTAGAAACTGCACCGATCGCATCTAACACAACTTAATAGATCCTACGGCGAAGGATGATCCCACTTTTTATGATCTATCCAACGGTCGATTGAAAAGATTCCTAAGTGGCCCAATGAGAAATCAACAGCGCTTTTAACTTGTCAGCGCTATAAATGATCTAGTTTTGCGGTGGTGCATGGATTAGATTGAAAAGATGCTTTTTGTTATGATCTCATTGGCCGAGACTGTAACGGCCATATCTCGGCCATCTGGAGTCCAAATCGGATGACTCGATATGCTGCGAGCTCATTTTTGAATGCTTTACAGTCTGAGAAAGAAAAATGACGAAGAACATAGTCTAAGCTCTGGTTTTTGTTTTTGGGCAAAAAACCCTCTTTTGAAGGTATGGTGTGTGTTTCAATGCTTTGATTCCTTCTACCTACCTCCCATGGATTGTTGGGGACTCTATTGAAGAGCATTGAAGGACCAAAATGGTGGTAAGCCATTAATGAAGCCCAAAGTCTAGCTGAAATTGAAAAACAGAGAAAAGAAGAGGAAGAAGGGGTTTTGAGCGTTTGGTTTGTGTGTGAGGATTCAACCACCCACTAGCCTCATTCTTAAATGATGCATTGAAGAGTGGTGTGAGGTTGGTGGAGCTTCCATTTAACATTCATGGTGGTTGTCGGTTATGAGGGAGAAAAGAAAATGTTGTGAGCGATGGTTTGCTTGAAGAGTTGAGTTCTCCCAACATTAGGGATTATAGGAGACTCCATGGATGTGTTGAGGCTAAGTTGAAAAGAAGAGAGTGCTCTTGAAGGGATGTTGTGTTTCAATGAAGGGTGAGAGTGAGTTTTAGCCATCAATGAGAGAGGTGTCAGCTTGGTTGTGGAGAAGAAAAGTGGAAAAAGACAAGGGAGCACCATTGTGACTATCATCACATTTCAATGAACTGTGTGGAGTGCCAAAGACATCTCTGGATTTCTGGAAGTGATGGTTGTAAGCATTTCTGTGCCTTGTATGTTTACATTGTTTTCATTTACATATATGCTAGTGTAGGTGATTATGTTGAATACCTAACTAGTGGGGGAAAAATTGTAAGGCAATTATAAGCCTGTAAACTAATACTATTTGCTTCCCGTGGGTATGGGTTAAGTGTGGTGTGTGCAGCATGTGCTAAACACTGATACTTGATACATGAATTACTGGCACATGTGTGCCCTCCTAGTTTTATGTTGGGTAAATTAGGTGTATGTACTCCCTGCTGTGTAGACAGCTAAAAGAAGCGTATTTAGTATATACAGAGCCCGTAGGGCACTACTTTGTGGACTAGCCATCACACACTGTGTTGGTGAACCACGTATGTCTCTGTGTTGTGAATTTTTGTAATTGTGTTTATCTGTATATTGTGAAGTGTGTGGGCTGACCTGCAGAATGGGTGTGCACAACATGGTAGACCTGGCTACTTTGTGGTAGCGAGGTGGTTGTGTGTACTACTGTGTATGTGGTTTTGTTTCTGTGACAATGTGGTTGTGGTCAGTGAGTGAGGTGTCAGCTCAGGGTAGTAGTTGTCTTTAAGGAATTATTGGGAAGAGTTTTTGAAGACACTAATTCATCCCCCCCTCAATGTCAACCTGTGATCAACAGCATTGAACTCTCAGAGTCATGGCCTATTGGTTGGAACATCAATCAATCACCTGACAAGAGTCTCTACTCATTGATAGAGTATAAATGCCTTGGTGAGATCTTGGAACACTTACCCTGGTCTTTGAATGACTACAGGTGTACCACCACCACTGATATACTATTTGACTTTGCATTCATATCTGTTATATCATAAAATAAAATAAAAAAACATTACTAACCAGGTCTAGCAAAATATTAGACGTCTTGAAATCACAATAAATCACTGGTTTCTGAGACTCATGGAGAAATGCAAGTCCTTTTGCAGCACCAAATGCAATCTTCATTCTGATAGCCCAAGGTAGAGGAAGCAGTACTCCTGCACAACTAGGAAAAATAGAAATTAAGTCCCAAATTAGAAGACTTGAAGGCATAATATGCATTCATCTCCTTCAAAAGTCAAACATGGAAACAGAAAAGGAGTCCTTTTAGTAAATGGAGATTGAGAACATGTCAGTCAGTAATAAACAAAAATCCCCAAAATGGGCCTCATATTTACCACATTTAGTTAGCAGTGAAGTGAAATGAAATTAGAGGGATACTTTTCATGGGATGTTTGGTTAGAAGCAAGTGAAAGAAGTTTGTCGATTGCACTTCACTTCCACTATCAATAAAGCAATATCTATCATTGGAATTTATAATTAACATTGTAGAAAAGCATAGCATAACTGTACGACAACTACAATGTGGTTGAAAAAAATAGATTAAGTGTCCAAAGGCTACAATGATAATCTGTAACACACTTTTTTTTTATAATCAGTTTGGATAGTATAAATTTTTGTAATTCACATCTTGCCCATCCATCCGGGAAAGTCACAACCATCATTCGCCAAGGTTTGTTTGGACTTGGGCAGAAACATAAAAAAAACACTGAATTGGGAGATAGTTACAATCCAATATAAGGTCCTTTTGTATGGATAGTGCCATTATTTCACTGCCCACACCAAAGCAGACATCTAGTCTGAAGGTTAGCATCACTTGTTCCAAATTGACAGATTAATAAATTAATGGGTTCTGAGTATCAAAAATGGGTGTAAGGATTTGAGAAGAATTACTTGAAAAGAGATTCTTTTTCACACTACCCCGAGACATATACACATAAATCAGTACTCTATGGTCATCTTCGCAGCAGTATCCAATAAGTTTCACCAAATTTGGATGAGAAAGTTGTCAGACCCCAATTCTGAACCAGCCAAAATGGTGTGATGAACCATCATGAGAACCAACGGTTCAAACCAGGATCTCGTATAGGCTATGCCAACCATGTTAAACCAAAACACATTCCACAATAATAATTAAAGTAAATAAATAAATAACAGAAGTCTTATTAATAATGAACTAAGAGTCTACAGTGATAATTAAATATTTAACAAGTTATTTTCAAGTAACCAAAACATAATTAATACTGATTACAAGTATCACAATACGAAAGTTAACCACTAAGTGTAAACATAGTTGAAACAGTAGCTTGACGAGTCATATTCGTCTTCCATAGCTTGCACATCCGTAGCCGCTACATGTCCACACGTTGGTGTATTCATATAATCTTCAATCGTAACACCTGCAACATCAGAAACTAAGAAGAATTTCACGCGTCAGGGTCAGCTCTCCAACTTGAGTTCAGTGAGTAAACAAAACAATGCAACAAACATATGCATGCATTCAATTCATATCTTTGGTCTGATTTATAAGTTTGTAATGTGCTATAGAAAGGTTTGGTGGCCCCCACACTTCTATAGATGAGTGTGTGAATCCTCCCAATGGATCAAACACCATTTCTGTCCCACATACACCCACCATGGAATAGAGATAGAGCTAAAGTGTCTGAATCAAACACCGCCAACACTTCCCCTGATGCCCTACCGATAACAACACGTAAGCCCCTACTGGCGAGGGCTTACAAACTAGGCTCGCAACTGACCAATCCTAATGTCAAATAGTGTATCCAAGGCCTCACCCCAGCATCCCTCAATACATCTACAGAGACAGAACTAAGGCCCCCCGGCAGAGTCAAAGACCACATGGTCCGAGACCACCTCCCCTGATGCCCTACGACGTAATAGTTCTACTAAGGTAATGACGATACGACGTGTTAGTGGACAAGACTTGAGTAGAGATAGAGCTAAAGTCTGGTGAGGAGGTCAAAGACCACCATGCCACGTCCCCCCCTAGATGCTCCACTCGCATCCAACACAACAACCACACACATACATTCACATGCCTATTCCTAGCATCATCATCATTATCATGTTATAAATAAACAGAATTAAATATGCATGAATAGTAATAGCAGAAATATTGGATGACATGTGAGATGCACATTCAAGCATACAAGCATAGAATCAATCATGGCATTAGACTCAATAAAGTAAACAGTTTATTATTATCCAATTAGTTTAGCTCTTGATGTTTGTTCCTCTCCCAAGCTTTGGAAGTCACTTTGAATCTATTAGGAACCTAAACAATTAATGTATTTAAGTTAGGATTCAAGTTTACCAAGTTACAGTATTCAAAAACCTTGTTTGGTCTCAAAATATGCTTGTCGTTATCGTGTGGTCGCATGTGTGGTCGAACCCTGTGGTTGCAATATATAAGACCACACACTGTATGGTCGGACCCTGTGGTTGCATTTTATGCGACCACACCATGCGACCACACCTTTCCTGGGAACTTCCCGAATAGTTGTGGTCTACCCTCTAGTCACCCTGTGGTCGACTACAGGCTGCGACCACATGATGTTTGGTCAATTTTTCATCTCAATCTGAATTCTTCGTGAGTTGATTCCTCGGCTCATCACTTAGGTTCATCCTATGGTTATCCTATGGCCATTATGTACAATTTCTCATTATTAATTATTCCTAACCTATTTTCTCATGGTTTTCTTAGAAATTCCATAACTGAAATCATTACATCAGATTTAACACATAAACTTAAAAAGAACCTATTCTATCTGATCTACCCCATAGAGTCAAGTCCATACCTTAAGCTTGTTGTAGAGAGACAGAACTTTTCTCTACAAAACCTTCTTCTCCAAGCTTCTTCTCCAAATCTCCTTCTTCCCCTTCTCTTCCATTCTCTTTCTTTCTTAGGTTTAGGTTCAATTGAGTTCTAAAAGAGTGAGAGAGGCTAAGGAACGTCCCTGATATAGAGGGAAACCTTCATATAGAGTCTCACTTTAATTAGGAAAGAGTCCCCCTCAAATTAGGAAAGTTTCCTAAGCACGGAGTCTGTTCAGCATCGTGTGGTCGCACGTGGAGTCGTAGAATCCGTCGACCACACGTTGTGTGGTCTCACATGTGTGGTCTCATGTGTGTGGTCTCATGTGCGACCACACGTATCGACCACTCCCCTCAAAACTGCCACCACACGTCCAAAATTTACTGGTTTTTAGTTTTTGATTGGTTTCTTCCACACAAACTTAACCAATCAACCATGCCAACTAAATTTGACTTATTGTTTACCTTATCTTGTGGTTCTTCATACAATTGATTCACTTGAGCCGTTTATGATGGAAAAACCGATCGCGACACGAAAACGTAAGGTTAGACCGGGTTCGTGGCGCGCGGGTCTTACAACTCCACCACCCTTAAAAGAAATTTCATCCTCGAAATTTACATGTACGGATCTTACAAAAGTTATCCAAGAAATATAACCTCTACCTACAGAACCAGCAAGTATTCATTAATACTAATGGAGAGAAGGTTACTCAAGAGAATATAGAGATTATAGAAACAGAAGGAAGGTAAAAATAAAGTTCTAGCTATTCCCGGTGGCCCTGAAAACTTTTATCCCCATCATGAACCTTGACAGCTACTTGAAGGGGTTGAAGCCCCTCCCTTAAATCCTCAGTAATGAACCATTTATAAACACTTTCGAATCTGTTATGATCCCACATTGGATCCCACACATTCCAAAGTGTGGTTCTTAAGTCTTGGGTTCTCTCACCTAATAGACTAGTCTTTTGGATTGGGCTCTCCCTTGGGATTGAGTTGTAACAGAATCCTCCTCCACCCAATACGTGAGCCTGTTCCTGCCTGAAACTTCCTGTAATTATCCTTAGCTCATTGCAAGAAAATGCAATCAGAGGATTTGTGGCAGAATCCCGACAAAGGTCCTTTACTTTTTTGGGATTTGATGGCAACTTACTTTACTCCTTTTCTTTGGCAGATGGGCTCTGGTTTTTTGGGGAATCTGGAACAACAGAAAATATGAATGCCTAAAAGAATTGGAGAAGACAAAGATATAAATCCCCAAAAGTTCACCTTCGAAAAGTTATTCAGTCTGATGTCGTGAAAGATCACAATCCCAAATTCTGAATCTTTAACCAAGAGTAATATTAACAAAAAATAGAATCTTAAAAGGAATTCACCGAATCAAAGAGAGAATGCAAGAACTGATAAAGAAAAACAGAACAGTAATATGTCAACAAACCGAATATAGACAAGCATCGATGAAGCAAATCACTGGACTATAAGAGAAAATAAACCAGAGGGGCCAAATTCAGAGAGCTTTTCTTAAGCTGAACGTGTTTGCATAATTTCATTGCACTAGGACTAAAGGAAAAGGGAAGGGGTGAGGATGATTAAGAAGGGAAAAAAAATTATAGTTGTTCTTTCATTCTCTTCCCTTTTCCCAAATGTTTAAAAAAGCTTACTTACCATAGAATACAAATAGGATTAAAAAAAAAAAGAAGGAAAACACTTCAACTGAGACTTAAAAAGGAACACTGTTCCCAAATTTCACAAACTACCCAAACTAACTAGAGGAAAGTAGGACAATGAATTCAAATCATGAACTCAAATCAAATAATAGGGGAACAGAAAAGGAAGAATGGACGAATGCAATGGTATATCAAACCAATCCAATGCATCAGTTCAGTTCTTGTGCAACTCATTTGTTGCACTTTGGATTGTCATTGTCGGTAACTCGGACCAAGTCTGATGAGGGAGATTGATACTGGTTGTAGATTGATACCGGTTGTAGTCTTGTGGTTCGTCATGCAATTAAAGAGAGAAATTCAAGAGAGAGAAAGAAGAGAGAGAATCAGAAGAGAGAGAAAGAGGAGAGAGAAAAAATGTGAGTGGGACCCACAGGTATGGTGGCAAGGTGACATGCCAACACGGCAGCCCACGGCACTTGGCATGCATGCACACAAAGTTTCGGGTTCAAATTCCAAGGTTTGACAGAGTTTTAACTTTGGGTCTATTTTTTGTGGGTCCCGCAACAGTTTCATGGAAATCCGGCATTGGAAAGATGTAGAGCATCGAGTTAGCTTTCCAACGCAACTTGAATCACTCAATTCTGACGTCGGATGAGAGAGATATCGCAGTTTCTGTCGAATCGCTCGAAAAAGTCATTTCATAAGTTGTTTAGGGGCAATTTCGGCATTTCACAAGTTGTATAGGGGCTTTTTCGTCAAGAAAAAGAGAAGGAGATCCAAGATCCGCGGCGAGGATTGATCCTCACCTCTCAGATTCGCATCTGACAGCCCACAAAGACGCGGGATTGTGTACATATGAGTCGGCCACGTTAGATTCCATCGCGCTGTTAGTGAGTGGCCAGACGCAACCTATAATCATGCACCGCGGTACATGCAAGTGTAGCCGCGATCCAGTGTGACGCTCCTACGGTGCTGCGGCACCATTGATCCAGATCCTACGCTTAATATGGGATCTGAGGTTCGCTGACGCGATTTGTTCGGATCCGACGGACATCAAGAGATCCCGCCATTTCTTCTCAGATCCAACGGCAGATGGCCTAGATTCCTCTCTAAACCAATCAGAATGTGACAGCGGCGCGGCGCGGCTCGGCTACGGTGCGGCGCAGGTGCAGGTTATATAAGGAAAGATTCTCTTTCCTTATCCGAGATTAGCCGATTTTCAAATTGCCATATCTTCTTCATCCGAGCTCCAAATCGGTCCGTTCAAATTGCAGCATTCATATTTTTCGATGCCCTATCTATTGGGTGCCGTTAGGAGTCGTAAAAGGGCTGGAAAAAATTGAAAAGTGTGTTTTGAAGCTACAGAAGAGGGATTTTGCCTGTCGGAGTTTCCAGTGAGGGGATTCATCACTATCCACCTATTCTCTGTGCATCAATGGATTGTTGAAACCCTGATAGAGGTTGATATGCTGTGTATTACTCATTCATGGTGATGTTGAAGGAGATGGGAAGCCTATGATCAAGACGAGATCGATGTTTCAAGATTTACTATCATTGAAGGTTGTTCAGAGGTTCTCAAGGCAGTGTGGAGCATCAAAGATTATCGCTGGCAATTCAAGACTATTGGTTGTGAGATTTTATCATTCTCTATCTCTTTAAATAATTTTTATGCACTGTATGCTAGTATAGGTGAAAGAAAAATAGTAGAATACCTATCTAGCTTGTGGGTTTCATTGTAGGGCAATTCTATAAGCCCCAAAAATTGTTTTAGTTGTGGTGTGTTCAGTGGGTGTTGGACACTGGCTTTATGCCTGAATTTTGGTGTTGTTACACCCTCTCAGTTTTATGCTGGGAAAATTTAGGGTTAGTATCCTTGTCTGTAAGAGACTAAAAGTTGAGTATTGAGTAAGTACGGAGCCCGTGGGGCATTACTCCGTGGATTAGCCATCACATACTGTGGTGGTGAACCACGTAATATCTTGTGTTCTGTGTGTTTATTTTTCTGGTATATTTTAGAGTGTGTGGAATGGTTTGCAGGATGGATGTGCAAATCTGGTAGACCTGGCCACTGAGTGGTAGCGAGGTGGATTTGCATACAATTGTGTGTATTGACAAATCAGGTATCCAACGACTCCTGGACATCATTGAATTTATAGGAAAAAAGTTTCGGAACACCGATTCACCCCCCTCTCGGTGTCATATCAAGTTCATCAATTGGTATCGAGCCCCGGGTTCGTGTGACTAATCAAGAATCGAGAAGATCGAATAAAAGATATGGCACCAGGAGAAGGTTCAAACAAGCCCCCTTTGTTTGATGGGACGGATTTTATCTTTTGGAAAAGAAGAATGGAAGTCTATGTAGGATCTCTTGGTTATGATGTTTGGGCTTCTGTAGAGAATGACTACATTCCACATGATACAAATGCTCCCACAGTTGTAGACAAAAAGAATTTTGAGAACAATAGAAAGGCTCTCAATGCCATTCAAGGGGGACTGACAAATAGTGAGCTGGCTAAAATCATGGACTGCAAGACAGCAAAGGAAGTATGGGACAGACTGATCAACATATATGAAGGAGATAAGAAAATCAAGACAGTCAAGCTACAAACATTCGGGAGGTCGGTTTGAGAATCGAAGATGAATGAAGATGAGACCATTGATCAATACATGAACAGGGGTTAATGAAGTGGTCAATTCCATTAGAGGACTTGGTGAAGATTTAAAAGGTCATATTGTTTGTCAGAAGATTTTGAGGTCTCTCACTCCAAAATTTGAGTCAAAAGTATCAGCTCTTGAAGAAACCAAGGACTTGGAACAAAGTTACTATTGATGAAATTCATGGAGCTTTAACAGCTTTTGAGATGAGGGGTTGATCCAGGGAACCACTAGTGACAAGCGGGTAGCTTTCAAGGCTATGAAGAAGCTGAAGATTTCTGAAAAACAAAATGAGGAAGAAAGTGAAGATGAAGCCACAGCTCATTTCACTAGGAAATTGAAAAAGGGTACAGGAAAGTATAAAAACAAGCTTCCATTCAAATGCTTCAATTGTGGTAAAGTTGGACACTTCGCTGCAAAGTGCCAAATGAAGAGTAAGTTTGACAAGTGATGATGAAGATGATAGAAAAAGCAAGTTTAAGGGAAAGAAAAACTACAACTTCAAGAAAAACGAAAGAGTTTTATCTCTAAGAGAAGCATTGAATCCTCAGATGATGACTCTGATGAAATCTCAGAAGATGAGCCTAGTGAGGCTTTGTTCATGGTTTACATTGAAGATCAAGAGAAGAACACAGCTAAGGAAAAATTCTCCTCAAAAAGCAATGAAGAAGGCATTGTGAAATCTATCTCTAGTAGTGAAGAAGAAAAAGAGAATGAAATTTCAAGCTCTGGTGATGAAGAAGAAGGTGAGGTAAATTTTGAAGAAGAGTTTGCTGCAGCTATGAAGGAACTCAAGAAAGAAAGAAAATATAACAAGCTTGCCTCACAAGAAGTTAAAAAACAGAAAAAGGTAATTCAAGATTTGAGAATTCAAGTTGTTGAATCCAAGAAAATTGTTGAAGATCTCAAGACTCAGATTGGACGGTATCTACGGGACCACTCCAAACTAATGACTGAGAATACAGGTTTGAGAGCTCAACTTGAAACACAAGAACCTGTGATGAGTAAATTTGAAGAGCTTGAGAAGGAATTTATGTTGTTAAAAGCAAAGGTGAATGAATATGAAATAGAAGAGTTTGAAAGACAACAAAAATTGAATAAATCTGATGAGCCAAGCAACACTACAATACATCCTAGTAGTAGAAAGCTAGATGGGATTATAAATTCTCAAAGACCTTCTAATGTAAAATTTGGTCTTGGTTTTGATAAGGGAGAGACTTCAAATAATGCAAACTCAAATAGAAAAGGTTACATCTCTTTTGTGAAAGAGAGTGAAAAGGGCAAGGCTGCTGTGGTTTATGATCAAAAAAAAAATCATGTTCCTACTCCTCGACCAACAATGCAAGGCAAGGTAGGAGAGTTGAAAAAACTAACATCTATGAAATAAATTATCCCAATGCATTGCAGAGATAGATGAGGTATGTGGCTCCTTCTAGGCCAAGATCTTATTTTCATGATTACTGTTATAAATGCAATACTTATGGTCACGTAATAGCTACCGCAAGTTCAATCCGAGTCAAGTTAGATTTGAAAGCGAAAATCGGTTTGCCCCTCTTGAAGAAAATTTTGTTGAATACTATAATCGGAACAATTTTGGGCATATAGCAAGGAACTGAGAGAACCATCTTTCCCCTATGCCACCTTCACAGAGACAAGATGACGTAATTAGAAGCAAGATTCCAAGACGGAAGCAAGATGAAATATCTAAATCAAATAAGAGGGTCCGGGTTCAGAAAAATAGCTCTTTTGTTTGTACGAGCATGACTTTCAAGGCACAAAATAGTTCTACACCATGGATTATTGACGAGTGGATGTTCGAGTCATATGACGGGAGATAGTAAGAGGCTTGGAAACTTCAACATTGTGAAGGAGGCTCAGTCAAGTTTGGTAATGATATTGGTGCAAAGATTGTTGGGAAAGGAAGCATTAGCCTCAACAATGGGAAGGTAAAATCTCATGAGGTTCTCTATGTTTCGGGCTTGAAACATAATCTATTGAGTGGAAAAAGAAATATGGCTATGGCACAAAAGACTAGGGCATATTGGATTTGAAAATTTAGTAAAGATTTCCAATAAAAATGTTGTGAGAGATATCCCATCTTTGAAGAAGCCAACCAATGGCATATGTCCATCTTGTCAGAAAGGGAAGCAGACAAGAGTGTCATTTAAACCAAAAGATCACCATACTACTCAACCACTTGAGATTATTCACGCGGATCTATGTGGGCGGTGAGAACTCAGGAGCATCTCGGGGAGAGAGGTACTTTATTCTATTCATAGATGACTACTCCGAATGACTTGGGTAATGTTCTTGAAAAATAAGTCGAGGGCTCTTGCAAAGTTTAAAAGGGGAGGAGAATACACCTGGATTAATTTTGCAGATTTTTGTTCTGAGAATGGTATCAAGAGACAGACTTCAGCTCCTAGAACACCACAACAGAATGGTGTTGCAGAAAGAAAGAATAGAACTGTTCAAGAGATGGCCAGGACTATGTTGACAGAAAATGACATGGGGAATAAATTCCGAGAGAAGCAGTGCATACAAAGAGTATATGTTCGAAACAGGTGTATGTTGAGACAACATGAATACAAAACTCCCTATGAATTATGGTTTGGTAAAAAGGCCACAGCAAAGCACTTCAAAGTGTTTGGTAGTAAATGTTATATAAAAAACATCAATCATGATTTAGGAAAGTTTGATGATCGAGCAGATGAAGAAATTTTTTCTTGGCTACTCTACCTCAAGCAAAGCATATAAATGTTACAACAAGAAGCTTGGTAAAATCGTTGAGAGTGCGGATGTGAGAGTAGATGAGCATAAAAATTCAACTCAGCAGTCAATCGGTGATCCTCATATTTTTGAAGATTTGGATAGTGAGAAAAATGACAGTGAAATAGAAAAAGAGCAAAATGTGACAAATGTGCCGGAAACAGAGAACAGTGGTTGATCTAGAGAAAGAGAAGAGCGGTCAGATTCGAGGCGGATAGGCGGAACAAAAGTGGCTCAAGCAGAGTAAAAAAAATCATCCTAAGCAATTAATTCTTGGTGATCCATCGGCTGGTATGCAAACAAGAAAGGTGAGACAACCAAAACAAATGTTTTCTTTACTATCTCATATTGAACCAAAATCAGTTGCGAGGCATGTGAAGATGCAAGTTGGCTCAAAGCAATGAATGAAGAGTTGGATCAAATAGAGAAAAACAAAACTTGGGAATTGGTGCCAAGGCCTACGGACAAGAATGTCATTGGCACTAAATGGGTCTACAGGGAACAAGCTCAATGAAGATGGAAAAATTGTAAGAAACAAGGCCGGATTAGTTTGCAAAGGATATGCTCGGGTTAAGGGAATTGACTTTGAAGAAACATTTGCTCCCGTGTCTAGGCTGGAAGCTATCGGGATGTTTCTTGCTTTTTGCAAAGGCATAAGAACTTCAAGGTTTATCGGATGGATGTCAAGTCAGCTTTTCGAATGGAGACTTGGAAGAAGAGGTGTATATAGAGCAACCGGAAGGATTTCAAGCGAGTGAGGACCCTACACTTGTGTGTAAACTCGAAGAAAGCATTGTATGGGTTGAGGCAAGCACCAAGAGCATGGTATTCAATTTGGATACTACTTATCTTTGTAAGTTGGGCTTCAAGAAAGGTTTAGTTGATAGCAATTTGTATGTTAAATCTATGGATGGCAATCGGACAGGTTGTGGTTGTATATGTAGATGATATCATCTTTGCGGGCCAAAAGGATGAATTATGTCAAGACTTTGCTCGGAGAATGCAAGATGAGTTTGAGATGTCTATGATTGGAGAGTTATCTTATTTTTTAGGTCTGCGCAGATCAGCCGAGTTAAAGAATGGATTCTTTTTTATCTCGGACTAAATATGTGAAGAAAATGTTGAAGAAATTCGCAATGGAAGACTGTACACCAATGAACACTCAATGATGACAAGGGGTAAGCTAAGCAAAGAGGATGACTCTCCATCGTTGTACCACACTATGTATAGGTCAATGATTGGAAGTCTACTTTATTAACGCTACAAGGCCGGATATTCTACATTGTTTTACATGGTAGCTAGATATCAAGCTGGCCCAAAAGAGACACACGTTGTAGTCGTGGAAAAGAATTTTCGGATATCTAAAGGGGACTATGGACTATGGTCTTTGGTATGCAAAAAAGCAAGGATCTAGAATTATCTTACTGAGGTGGTGGGGGGTTTAGGAAAAAAAGGAGAGGGTGTGGCTTTGTTTTTTTTTTTTTTGTGGGTTAAAACAAGAAAGGAAAAAAAAAAAATTAATTTTTAAAAGAAAAGGAATAACAACCTCATTTTTTTAATATTATTTATTGGATGAAACAGATGTTGAAGGATCTCGGCATTGAGTCAAAGAAACCTAACCCCCAAAAAACCCCCCAACCTTTTCCCCCTTTTCTATTTTTTTTTTGTTTTATTAATTTATCATTTTAAATATCAAACCATCCCCTTCTTCCCCCCCCCCCCCAAAAAACCCCTCCTCCCCCCCCCCAAATAAAAAAACTAAAAAAGAAGTTCTTTTATTTTTTTCCCCCCCCCCCCCAGGCTAGCGGATATTACCCCCCCCCCCCCCCCCCCTCCTTTTTTTTTCTTTACAAAATTGAAATTTGTTTTTACATCCCCCCCCAAACCCTGGGGGGGGTTGGGGGGAGGGGCTTTTTTTTTCTTTTTTTTTTTTTCCCCCCCTTGGACCCGGGGGGGCCTATTGGTTTTTTTTGTGTTACTATGGTGTTGAGTTTATGTTTTGAGCTAATAAATGGGATTAAAGGAAGAAAGGTGACATGCCAACACGGCAGAAAAAGAAAATAAAAAAAAAAAAATTTTTTTAAAAAAAAAAATAAAAAATTTTAATCTTTTCCCTTTCCGAAAATTTTTTAAAATTTTTTTAAATTTTTAAATTAATTTTGAAGGAAATCCGGTGAGGATGATTAAGAAGGATACCGCAAAAATTATAGTTGTTCTTTCATTCTCTTCCCTTTTTCCCAAATGTTTCTTAAAAGCATACTTCCCCCACCGACCCCCCACCCCGGGCGGCCAGGGGCCAAAGGGCGGAAAAATTGAAAAGTGTGTTTTAAGCTGCATAGAATACAAATAGGATTAAAAAAAAAAGAAGGAAAACACTTCAACTGAGACTTAAAAAGGAACACTGTTCCCAAATTTCACAAACTACCCAAACTAATTAGAGGAAAGTAGGACAGTGAATTCAAATCATGAACTCAAATCAAATAATAGGGGAACAGAAAAGGAAGAATGGACGAATGCAATGGCATATCAAACCAATCCAATGCTTCAGTTCAGTTCTTGTGCAACTCATTTTAGTCTAAGAATTTAAGACTAGAATTCTTAAACTCATCTCCAAAATCCCATAACCACCAGAACCCACTTGCAGAAAACCATAACAGATTATAAAGAACACAAATGGGAAGCATACACACCAGACTTTGCATTAGAAGGTACTTTGTAAACTCATGGTTGCTTCCTAAACCAGCAGTTCCCCCATCAAATCAAAGTCCAAAGCAGAAACATAGCAACCAAAACCTCACCAGAAACCCATCACCATACAAGGTTTGAACTCATTCTGTCTTTTAGAGATTAATAATTATCCCAAGACTGAACACACACAAAAGAAGAAGGAAAATATCTTCCAATGGAATTGGTTTCTTTAGATATACAAATTATTATTAGCTTTGCCTTTCCTTGCCCAGTGTTGTTGTTGATCAACATTTAAATACGTTAAACTTCAGTTCTTAAGTAAGAATCACTAAACCCAGAAAGAAAAACAAGAAAATAAATATTTTCCTGAATCTTAATTGTGGAATTGCATGGATGAGCACTGGGATCTGGGGTGATGAAAATTTCTTGGTTACAATGATGGGTTCGTGTTGAGGTGGTGGTCCCTGTTTGGCTCTACCAGAAATGCAGTGGGGGGACCCGTTTGACATGGTTATGCTACCTTGTTTTCAATTCAAACGCTCTTGTCTGCTCTTTTTTTTTTTTTTTTTTTTTAATTAAAAGCAATTGCGTTAGTGACGCATTTTAATCCCACCAATTGTCCAATCCTTTTCCATCTTTCCAAGCGTGGGTGGTGATCCAACTCTCGTCCGCCAACCCCTTTTGCAATGACCACCACGCGCCCACGCCTCTAATTAATAGTTATAGTAAGAGAGCAGCTGGACACCTTACAACCAACTTACCCACCATAAAATAAATTTAGTTAATTTCCCGCCAAATCCCACCAGGATAGAGGACAGAATTTCTTGTAACGGTCGTTTTATTTGATTTGGTTTTAAGTTTGAACCGTATGAATGCTAAAGTAGCCAATCAAGATCATTTGCTGTATTAAACCCTCTTCCCTTCGTTTTTTTTTTTTTTTTTTTTTTTTTTTTTTTTTTTTGGTAAAACTATTAAACCCTCGTTCAATTGCTTATTATTCATGTTCGACATTCATTTTTTAATACTGTATCTTTTTTCCTATGCTCATCAATGGAGGGAGGGGATGACAGATTCATCATAGAGGCAAGGGAGGAGAGAGAATAAGATTGGGATGGTGCCTTGCATATATAACTCTCACTCTCCAGTTCAAAGAAACTTCTCCCAACAAAAAAATTAAGGGTATGAATTTTATTTAGCTTTTTTTTTTTTTTAATAATTATGAATAAAGTTTTCAAGTTTATTGGATAACAAACTTCCCAAAAGGATTTTTACACATAGCAATTAGAAATGGTGCCCTAGGAGAAAGAAGAACTCTATTTTCACACTGAAGTAGTGATACCCAAATTAGGGCTCCTAGATATGAGAATGCAAAGAAACTTCCTCCTCGTACATTGTTACTATTGGTTTTCGCCCAGAGCTTCCTGAGGGTGACACCTTTCAGGGAGATCAGGCAGTGAGGGTGGGTTTCCGAACCCCATGGCCACTCTGATGCCTAAGTTTGAACTGGAAGCAAGCAGTTGGAGCTTTGTAATGATAGAATACAAGCTGATGTAGAAATAAGGTTTAGCAGAATGACAGGGAAAGAGCTTAAGTATAAAAAATTGGATCCCGTTACCTTCGTAATGGGCTCTATATGTAGACCGGCATGGAGTGGCGTAGATCTCAATACGATCCAATTGATTGCCGTTTATCTTGGGCACATCCTAAATTAACGATGCAACATTTGCACTGGAACCATTTATCGAAATCGAACCAAACCATTTACACCGAAACCGAGAAACCGTTTGGTAATCGGTTCGATTCTGGTTCGAATTCATCATCATTTATCAAAACCAGACCAAACCGTTTAAACCATTTAAACCGTAAGGTAACATTGGTTAGACACCGATTAAACCAAATAGAGTGTAAACTGTTTATTTCCTGAAACCTAAACTAATAGAACCCAATCTCATTTCCTATATTATTAATATATTATTTTCAAGAATGAAGATGCCAACCCCAACCCCAACCCCAATTAATATAATATTTTCCTAAGAAACCAACCCTAACCCCAATTAATATATTATTTTCCCAAGACTAAATCCCAATTCTTAAAGGCCTAAACCATAAAACCAAAACGGTAACACCAAAAAACACAATAGATATTAACCATTACTCCATTGGACACAACAACAATACAACAGTTTCATTCTCTCCAGTCTAAACTCTCTCATCTCTCCTTCCCATTTGAAGTTTGAACTTTCAACTTAGTCCTTGACGTTTGAGCTGCTGGAGTCGGACTACTCACTACGAGTGTTGGACGCCGAAGGAAGTTGAAAGGTATACTCATCTATTACTCTTTTTAGTTTTTAAAATACAGTGATAGTGATACATTGTTCGGTTATTCAGGTGTACTTTATGGTCAACAATATTTTCATCAACAAGGGGAGCGTAGGAATACCAAAGGATGCACATTTTTTTTTAATTATGAAAAACCGATTAATAATCGATACGTTAAACCGTTTATAAACTACAAGCAAAACCGATTAACAAAAGATCGTTTAAAAACCGATAAATCGAAATCTATAACTAATCGGTTCTGGTTTCAATTTTGACACTATTTAGTTAATCAGTTCGATTTTGGTTTTACCCTCTTATACACCGCACCGCACCGGATAAACTGATTATAAACCGTTTAACACCCTTATCCTGAATCTTATGCTACAAACCATGAGCTATCGCGGCAGTTGGATAAGGAATATTGGTGTAACCACGATCCAACTCTTAAAAATTGGGGTTAGACATGGGTAAGAGAGCTATACGATCATTAGATGACGATCTTTTGATAGGTTTTCAATAAGCATTTCTGAGATTCCAGAGGCCAAGTTAAGGGAGATCGTTTATGGTTAGGTAAATCCGTAGTTATCCCCTAAGATCATGGGGATAATCTTTCTATATAACCGACCTGTAAGACCCGCACGCCACGAACCCGATCTAACCTTACATTTCGTGTCGTGACCCGTCTACATATCATGGTCGAGCCAAGTGGACCAAGTGTGTGAAGAAACCCAAGACCCAATATGAAATTTTACTCAAAAAAAAAAGTCAAAATGAGGGTAGGGTCGCATGCCTAAACAGGCAGGTCCGACCCCCCCATCGACCCGTGACCAGGGGTCGCAGGGGGTCTCGGATTGTCCGACCCCCCCATCGACCCCCGATAATCGGTAAAAACAGTATGAACCGAAAATTAGGAAACTTTCCTAATTTCAATTGGAACCTTTCCTAAACTCAATGGGACTTATTTTGGGAGGTTTTACTCTATAAATAGGACGTCCCTAAGCCTCTTTCACTCCTTTTACAACCCTAATTGGATTGAGAGAAAGAGAAGAGAAAGAAGAGAAGAAGAGAACGAAAACTTGAAGAAAAGGCTAAGGAAGAAGAAGAAGTTCAAAGATATCTTGGAAACTCAGACTACAGAAGGTATGAACCTTAATCCCCATCTGAATTGAAAGCTTAGAATAGATTATGATGAAGTTAGGTTAGGAGAAACCCTAATACCATCCATCCATGGTTAAGTTTCAATGAAAACCATGGAGGAGATCATTGAAACCATGTAGGTGAATAAAGAATAATTCTAAACCATAGAAGATGTGTGGAATGGATTGTAGAAGCAAGCCATAGGACCCCAAACATGAATGAATGGACGAAATTTGATATTTTTGACTCAAACCATGGGGGCTCACACCTAGGGTCGATGGAACCTCCGACCCTAGCATCGACCCCCAGCATTCGGGAAGTTCAGGAAAGGATGGGTAGCACCTAGGATCGATGGAACATCCGACCCTAGGCATCGACCCTACCTGGGGGTCGCAGAAAACTCCTACCCGTCCTGCTACCCCCAGTTAACAACAAATTATAAAAATTAGTATAAATTCTAATTAAATTTTATCGACTTTGTTAGGTCTTCTAACAATATAATATTGATATAAAAGTGATTCTTAAGGCTTGAAAGAGGATCTACAAACAAGCAAAGGTGAGGGAACAAGACCTAAACTAATTGGTTATTAACAAACTGTTTTTATTTCTTGAGTCCAATACCATGATTGTGATATGCATGTATGCTTGTAATGTGCATTCAACATGTCATCCAATATTTCTATTATTACTGTTCATGTATATTTAAATTTATTGATTATAACATGATGATGTTGATGATGGTAGGAATAGGCATGTGAATGTTTGTGTTTGGCTGGTGTACATGGTGCGGGTAGGGATGGTATCAACCGGTACTTCGATGTCATTCTCATCGGGGTATATTGTGCCATGATCTATTCAAGTCATGTCCACTAAGCAAGTGTTAATGTGCTTGATGCGAGTAGAGCATCAAGGGGAGGACGTGACATTGTGGTTCAGCCTGGTCACCAGACTCTAGCTCTATCTCTACTCAAGTCGTGTCCACTAACATCGTCGTATCGCCATTACCTTAACGGAACTAATATGTCGTAGGGCATCAGGGGGGGACGTGGCATTGTGGTTCAGCCTGGTCACCAGACCCTAGCTCTATCTCTATGGATGTATTGAGGGATGCTGGGGTGAGGCCTTGGATACATTGTTTGACATTAGGCTTGGTTAGTTGTGAGTCCAGTTTGCAAGCCCTTGCCAACAGGGGCTTACATGTTGGTATGGACAACCGGTACAGCAATGCCATTTTCATTGGGTGTATATTGTCTATGGTGGGTGCATGTGGGGCGACAGTTCCGTTTTCATTGGGCGTTTCCACACACTCGTGTATAGAGGTGCGGCGACCACTTGCAAACTTACATACCAGACCACATATATGAATTGAATGCATGCATATGGTTGTTGCATTGTTTTGTTTGCTCACTGAGCCGTGATGTGTGCTCATCCTTTCGAATTCGAATACTTTTAGTTTCTAATGTTGCAGGTACTATGATTGAAGATTATGTCTACACGTCAACATATGAACGGGTGGAGGCCATGAATGAGCAAGCTGTGGAGGACTATTGTGATTCGTTAAACGAGCGTTTCAACTGTTGATACGCTTAGCATTTAATTTTCATATTTAGATATTGTAATATGTATTAAGTTATGTTTTGGTTACTTGGAAATAAATGGAACATTAATTATTTATCATGATTAGATCTCAGTTCATTATCTGTAAGACTTCCGCTATTTACTTTATTATCTCTGATTAATGTGGAATGTGTTTTGGATTATCATATGTGGGATAGTCTATTCGAGATCCTGGTTGAACCGTTGGTTTATTGACGGTTCATCACACCATTTTGGTTAGTCCAAAAATTAGGGTGTGACAACTTGGTATCAGAGCATCTCAGGCCTTGTCCGTTAAACTAGCATACTTTCACAACCCTTCGTGAACTGAGATAGGATAAAAGTTAAAAGTTGTAATACTAACACACTATAAGCACCAGTGATGTTTGAGACAAAATTAAAAAGAGAATAATGTATCTATTAAAGGAAAAACAAATTCAAATACAAGGAGAGAGAAACAAACGTATATATATATATATATATCTAAAGCAGAGTACAGTCCACAACCCGGACAGTTACTCTTAGTACAAAAGGAAAACAAAAAGGAATACAATCATGAAGCTGAAGGTGAAGGAGGAGGCGGTGCCTCACGGTCTCTATCATAATCCTCAGCGTAGACTCTAGTCAACCAGGCTATCTGAGTCTGGGTCGTCTGAAGACTAGCTGTGAGACCAACCACCCGCTGATCAGTCATGCGCTGAGCACCAATAAGCTCCTCCATCCTCTTGTCTGACCGGCGCTGAGCATCCATAAGCTCTCCCATCCTCAGATCAGATCTGCACTGAGCCTCTCTGATCTCATGCAGCATCCCCATCATGTCATCAGAAGGTGGGTGTGAAGGACCAGCTACAGAAGAAGGACCAGCCGCATAAGAGGTACCAGCTCCAGTGGCATGTGTAGGTGAAGGAGGAGGTATGGAATCCACATCCATATATAGACGATCGTCATCACCAGCAGGTCCCCCATGAACCCTACTCCAGTAGTTGTTGTTGCTACCTCAGCGTCAGCTATCTCCACGCAAGTGCGAGGGCGCACCATCGTGTTCCTCTCCTCATCGCTGACCTGGGCATCCCGCATGCCCATCTTACAGATGGCATCCCAATCCAAAGGTGAAGAGAAGGATTTCTCCTGAATCTTCTCACCCAACAAATCAACACCCAGGCGGGTAAGCAGCGTAGTGATCAGGCGCCCATAAGACAGGCTACCAGTATGACTGGGTAATGTAGCACTGATCATCGTCCGCATGATGATATAAGGTAGGCAGACCGGCTGCCTAGTACAGATGCAATACAACAAAAACTGAGTCAACTGGGAGACCCTCTCATAATGTCCACTCTACGGTAACAGGTTGTGCTGAATAATCTTGCAGTACACCTGTGGATCTGAACGAAGATAACTCGCTTTCATCTCCAAGCGATCAGGTCTGATGAGCTGGCGGTCTATCTCATCCCTCATCTGTAGTGAAAAGAACTGGGGCTCTTCAGGGGCACATAAAAAACGAAGGAGTCATCATAGGAGATACTCAGTAAGTCTACTAGCTGCCGATAGTCAAAGGAAATCTCAACTCCCTTGACATATCTGGTAATCCGGAACTCATTACCCCTCTCAACATTGTTGTAATCCCCCACTACTTGGAGATTAAAATAGAACTGGCGAACCAAGTCAGGGCAGGTACAGGCGTCATAGGTGATGACAGGAAGTCAGCCCATATCACCAAAAGCTCCATCCACATTGAACAAGGCTAGGCTAGCCAAGTCCACCTTGCGGCCTCCCTCTACTTTCTTACGAGCAAAGCGGGCATATTGCATTTTGGCTTCATTAGAGTGGAAGCGAAGACGGTCACGAACACTAAATACCTTGGTACGAGCCATAGTATCTGCAAACAACAAAGAAAAACAGATAATGGCTTAGTTGAGAAGAAAAACATAAAATTTTGACATTATAACGACGTAAATTGGTCAAAAAACTCACTTTTCACCCAAACACATGGGCAGGAGGACTTAAGTAGATTCTAAACTATCCTGTAAGACTCATACCGTTGGAAATGTTAGCTAATGGGATTCAATTTGAAGAAATTTCGAGAAATTCAAAAATTTCGACAAATTAGGGCAAAAGAGAAAATTTTGAGTTTCTCGATAACCAACCGATGAAACTCAAATATTTTTTAGGGCTTTCGTCCATTGACCCACCAACAACAAAAGCCCCCAATAAAAATCAAATTTTTACGGTTGGAAAAAGTTTAATTGGAAGAAAACGAGATATACGAGCAAAAACCTAGGTAAGGAAACCTAAAAACATGAAAACGTAGAAGATATACCTGTAGAAGAGGTGTAGACGTCGAAACAAGAAGCACAAACCACCAACGGATCGGATTTGCCACTGTAGCAACTCAGAGGAACGAGACGAGTCGAAACGAAGGAGGAAGAATGGGAAATGGACTCAGAATCGGAACATAAAAATCTGATTTTTAGTCCGGGGGTCGGAGAATTCGACCAAGACCATCGACCCACCCATCGACCCTCGCATCGACCCACGGCTCTCGGTAATCTGACAGAAAACCAGGGGTTGAACCTAGGGTCAGACACCCATCTACCCCCGCATCGACCCTCGATTCCAAGTAAAAATCAGTGATTTCCAAGGTCGATCCTAGGGTCGGACATACCATCGACCCTGCATAGAAATGACAGTATTTTTCACTGAATGATCTGAAAAATTTGAAAATACCATTGGTTAGTGTATCCAAATATGAGAATGAAGTATATAATGATTGCCTCATGTGTTCTATGACTTTTCAGACACTACACCACCAGAATAAGAAATGGCTGGGCGAAGCGGGAACAGACGAGGACGTAACCAAATCCCACCACCGGTAGATGAAACCAGTCATGAAATTCCTGAAGTACCAGAGAATCCAAACGTGCCACTGCCAGGAGCTAATGGTCAAGCAAATCCTACAAACTTGCCAGCCCCACCTATAGATTTAGTTACAGTCGTAATGAACTTGGCACAACAACTGCAACAAATACAACAGGTGCAAACTAATATGCAAGCTTCTATAGGTTTGGCTTTTCCAGCTGCACATACAACACAGATGCCAGCAGGACAGGCAAGCACAATACAGGGGGAAGTAATGCAGTACCCCATGCACCTCAAACACCAGTCATGCAAGCTCCAGTGCAGCACCCTGAGATAGCTCAAGGTGGTTATCAGTACCAACCACCTATGTATGGGGCCTATACTCCGTATCAACTGGACCGCTCCAAACTGGTCGGGCATTTTCGTAAGATGAAGCCCAAAGAATTTGATGGTAAGCCAGCAGATCCTTTGTGGCCGGCACACTAGATTGACGAAATGGAAAGAAATTTTATGATGAGGACAGTAAATGAGGAGGAGAAAGTGTTGTGTGCCACATTTATGCTCAAGAGCGATGCACACCATTGGTGGAAGTCTACCAAGACATATTTATTAACCAAACACACCCACTTGACCTGGGATATATACAAAGAGATATTCTTTGAGAAATACCTCCCTAGAAGTTTCAGAGATTCTATGGAGAGAGAGTTCCTGAGTTTATATCAGGGGCAGATGACTGTCGACGCATATCAACAGCGTTATGAGGAGCTGTTTTTCTTTGCACCAGTCAATATGCAAGAGGAGGATAGGAAAAACCAAAGGTTCGTCATGGGACTTAGGGGAAGCATACGCAAACATGTTTTGGGACTGGAGAAGAAAATCTACAATGAAGCTGTACAAATTGCTCGAGTGATAGAGTCGAGCCAGAAAGAGAGTTATTTTACTCAAAATAGGGGAATCAAAAGGCCAAATGAAAATTTTTACAACGGAGGGAACACCAAGGTATTCCAACCCTTCCGTACCCAGGGCTTCAATGCTGCAACCAAAACCATTTCAGCAACCCCATGGCAACCAAAGGAAAATGGTGAGGGGATCAGATGTTTTAACTGCAACCAAGTAGGGCATGTCTCAAGAGAGTGTACTAAGCCCAGAAAACAACTACAGCAAGGAAGAGTTTACGCTGTTTCAGCCAAGGATGCTACCGCATCGACTGATGTGGTCACATGTATGACCTGAACCTGTCATTTTATGTTACATTGCATGAGCATGTAGACTAAAATTAAAATAAATCACAGGTATCGTACCTAGTAATGGCATTCCTGCCAGAGTGCTCTTTGATTATGGAGCTACTCATCCATTTATATCTATGTCATTTGGAAAGAAGTTAAATATACCCTTTAAATCTTTAGACTACAAACTGCTTATATGATCGCCAATGGGAATTATGAAGTCCAAGGAAGGACCCAGTATAAATGCTACCTTATGTTTCGTAGCAATAGATTCAGATTTGGAAGGAGAGTAACATATAATAGAAACTCGTGATGATCCAATTAAGCGAGAATTTATGGATGAACTTATGGAGCAATAGTTCCTCACTTGCGTGCATTACATTAAAGATCTTCTCTGAATTAATGGATGAAGTAAAAGTAGTAATTTTGTTAGATCTGTATATAAGAATAATGTCAGGAGATTTAGAGAAAGAAAAATCCAATCCTGAATTACTTGGGATGCGGAGACGGTACTCAGATTTAGAGGTAGATTCTGAATACCTGAAGATAAAGACTCAGATATTATGAAGAGGATAATGATAAGAGTCCATTGTACTCAATATTCAGGACATACTAGAGTACCAATATGTATCATGACATGAAGAGATTATTTTGGTGGAAAGGGAATGGAAGTAGTTGTGGATAGATGAATTTTTTTTCGTAATGGAATTATCAGCAAGTAAAAGTTGAAAGACAAAGACCAACATGGCTACAACAATAACTATCAAAGCCAGTCTGGAAGTGAAACTGTATTACAATGAACTATGTCACGATTTACCACTGACTCCTAGATCGGTTGACGCAGTATGGGTGATTGTTGATCGCTTTATGAAAATAGCTCATTCCATTGCTATACGACCTCGGTATGCTTTGGAGCGGCTAACTAAGCTATATGTGGATAATATTTCCAGATTGAATGGTATGCATGAGAGCTTAGCGTCGGTCAAAGGCTCATGCTTTATCCCGAAGTTTTGGGAGAATCTACAGAAAATAATGGGAACAAAGTTGAAGTTTAGTACCGCATTTTACCTTAAATCGACGGACAGTCGGAGTGGACTATACAGATCCTAAGAGATATACTCTGAGCTTGTAAAATTGATTTCAAGGAGCTTGAGTTGAGAAGTTATCGTGAATTGAAGTTGTTATTAACCTACCATGTAAATTTCACCTATACAGTATGGTACGGTAGAAATGTCAAACCCCTCTATTTTGGAATGAAGTTGGTGAATGAAGAATTTTAAGACCTAAGTCTATGGTAGAAAACTGTCGAGTGGCAGACAAGATAAAAAAAAAAGGGCTAAGACAGCTCAAGATGTCAGAAGAGACACCAAGACCTTGAGTTTGCCATAAGTGACAAAGTTTTTTTAGAAATATCACTTATGCGTAGTTTGAAACGATTAGACAAGAAGGGAAGTTATATTCTATACATGTGTTGGATCTTACAAACTTTGGAGAGACGTAGAAAAGTTGCATATCAATTAGCGTTACCGCTATCCATGTCTAGTGTGCATGATGTAATTCGTGTGTCTCTATTGAAGAAGTACATTGGAGATCCATATCAAAGGTATTGACCATGGAATCACTGGATTAGATAGAAGATTTAACTATTGAAGTGGTACCAGCCTAGTTCAGTAGTTGGAAGGTACAACATCTCAAAAACTGGGATAATTATTATATGAAGATAATCTGGCGAAGACAAGACGTGGAGAAGATGGCATGGAAAGAAGAAGATGCAATGCGGAAATAGAATTCCCACCTAAATTCAAATTTTGAGGACAAAATTTATTTTAAGGAGGGGGGAGTTGTAAGATCTGTACGTTCAAATTTCGAGGACAAAATTTCTTTTAAGGGTGGTGGAGTTGTAAGACCCGCACGCCACGAACCCGGTCTAACCTTACATTTCGTGTCATGACCCGTCAACATATCATGGTCGAGCCAAGTGGACTAAGTGTGTGAAGAAACCCAAGACCTAATATGAAATTTTACTCAAAAAAATAGTCAAAATGAGGGTAGGGTCGCATGCCTAAACAGGCAGGTCCGACCCCCCCATCGACCCCCACCATCGACCCATGACCAGGGGTCGCAGGGGGTCTCGGATTGTCCGACCCCCCATCGACCCCCCCATCGACCCCCGGTAATCAGTAAAAACAGCACGAACCAAAAATTAGGAAACTTTCCTAATTTCAATTGGAACATTTCCTAAACTCAATGGGACTTATTTTGGGAAGTTTTACTCTATAAATAGGACGTCCTTAAGCCTCTTTCACTCCTTTTACAACCCTAATTGGATTGAGAGAAAGAGAAGAGAAGGAAGAGAAGAATAGAAGGAAAACTTGAAGAAAAGACTAAGGAAGAAGAAGAAGTTCAGAGATATCTTGGAAACTCAGACTATAGAAGGTATGAACCTTAATCCCCATCTGAATTGAAAGCTTAGAATAGATTATGATGAAGTTAGGTTAGGAGAAACCCTAATACCATCCATCCATGGTTAAGTTTCAATGGAAACCATGGAGGAGATCATTGAAACCATGTAGGTGAATAAAGAATAGTTCTAAACCATAGAAGATGTGTGGAATGGATTGTAGAAGCAAGCCATAGGACCCCAAACATGAATGAATGGACGAAATTTGATATTTTCGACTCAAACCATGGGGGGTCGCACCTAGGGTCGATGGAACCTCCAACCCTAGCATCGACCCCCAACATTCGGAAAGTTCAGGAAAGGAGGGGTAGCACCTAGGGTCGATGGAACATCCGACCCTAGGCATCGACCCTACCTGGGGGTCGTAGAAAACTCCTACCCGTCCTGCTACCCGTCCTGCTACCCCCAATTAACAACAAATTGTAAAAATTAGTATAAATTCTAATTAAATTCTATCAACTTTGTTAGGTCTTCTAGCAATATAATATTGATATAAAAGTGATTCTTAAGGCTTGAAAGAGGATCTACAAACAAGCAAAGGTGAGGGAACAAGACCTAAATTAATTGGTTAATAACAAACTGTTTTTATTTCTTAAGTCCAATACCATGATTGTGATATGCGTGTATGCTTGTAATGTGCATTCAACATGTCATCTAATATTTCTATTATTACTGTTCATGTATATTTAAATTTATTGATTATAACATGATGATGTTGATGATGGTAGGAATAGGCATGAGAATGTTTGTGTTTGGCTAGTGTACATGGTGCGGGTAGGGATGGTATCAATCGGTACTTCGTTGCCGTTCTCATCAGGGTATATTGTGACATGGTCTATTCAAGTCATGTCCACTAAGCAAGTATTAGTGTGCTTGATGCGAGTGGAGCATCAGGGGGAGGACGTGACATTGTGGTTCAGCCTGGTCACCAGACTCTAGCTCTATCTCTACTCAAGTCTTGTCCACTAACATCGTCGTATCGTCATTACCTTAGTGGAACTAATATGTCGTAGGGCATCAGGGGGGACGTGGCATTGTGGTTCAGCCTGGTCACCAGACCCTAGCTCTATCTCTATGGATGTATTGAGGGATGTTGGGGTAAGGCCTTAGATACATTGTTTGACATTAGGGTTGGTTAGTTGTGAGCCCAGTTTGCAAGCCCTCGCCAACAGGGGCTTACGTGTTGGTATGGGCAACCGGTACAGCAATGTCATTTTCATTGGGTATATATTGTCCATGGTGGGTGCATGTGGGGCGACAGTTTCGTTTTCATTGGGCGTTTCCACACACTCGTGTATAGAGGTGCGGCGGCCACCTATCCTTTCTATAGCACATTGCAAACTTACATACCAGACCACAGATATGAATTGAATGCATGCATATGGTTGTTGCATTGTTTTGTTTGCTCACTGAGCTGTGATGTGTGCTCACCCTTTCAAAATCGAATACTTTTAGTTTCTGATGTTGCAGGTACTATGATTGAAGATTATGTCTACACGCCAACATATGAACGGGTGGAGGCTATGAATGAGCAAGCTGTGGAGGACTATTGTGATTCGTTAAACGAGCGTTTCAACTGTGGATACGCTTAGCATTTAATTTTCGTATTTGGATATTGTAATATGTATTAAGTTATATTTTGGTTACTTGGAAATAAATGGAAC
Organism: Protea cynaroides; assembly: GCA_028583415.1. NCBI lineage: Eukaryota > Viridiplantae > Streptophyta > Magnoliopsida > Proteales > Proteaceae > Protea > Protea cynaroides. The sequence goes on along the minus strand of CM053270.1, from coordinate 11,214,250 downwards.
ATTAATTATTTTTCATGATTAGATCTCAGTTCATTATCTATAAGACTTCCTCTATTTACTTTATTATCTCTGATTAATGTGGAATGTGCTTTGGTTTATCATATGTGGGATAGCCTATTTGAGATCCTGGTTGAACCGTTGGTTTATTAACGGTTCATCACACCATTTTGGTTAGTCCAAAAATTGGGGTGTGACACGACCCGTGAGATAACGTCGATAACAAGTTGACACATGTCAAAACAAGCATCTTTCCTTGGTTGGCTATCGGTGTCAAATACTTGTCCTCCTCCCAATAGTGGGAATGTTATTCCTCTATCAACACCTAATCTAGAATTATGGATGGCAATGTCGGGTTCAGAAATAGTCAACCTTTGAAAGGATAAGGGGAACAAGAATTTTAGCATTCAGCAATTATAGCTCTAAAACTAAACACATCTCTAATTGTCGATGTCTAGATTGTATCTGAATCAAACCTACCATCTCTCTCTCTCTCTCAAAAAAAAATAAGTGATCCTCAAGTGCGCTTCCTAATAATCTCAACAACTATCTGATACACCAAGTTGGAATTGGACCCACACCAGAGATCTGGCAATAATCATAAAATATGAAAATCATTCAATTTTTCAAGTTAATCGAAGTTCCCCAAGGATCCAACATATAGGTTAAACATACTAGGGGTGAAAGTTTTACCTTGACGACCCGAGCCCCGCCCAGAACCGCCCTAAACCCAGTTAGGGCCTAACCCAGCCTAAACCTTGACAGGGCTCAATGAAGGTATAGGGTTTTTTTTTTTTTACTTGTCAAGGTAAGGGCGGGTTAGGGTTGAGGCTTTGGGTAGAGCCCAGCCAAGCCCTACTCGACCATGTGATGTATATATATATAATATATATATAAACCCTAATCTTTTAATCTCCCAACTCCATTCGTTTCTCTTAGCTGTGATGAACTTGATATGACACTGAAAGGGGGGGTGAATCAGTGTCTAAAATTTTTCCCTGATAATTTCACTGCTGCCCAGAGCTAATGGAGATCTAATTTTTTTACACACACACAACTGCATGCAAATCTACATCGTTACCACTTAGTGGGCAGGTCTACCAGATTTGTACACCCACCTTGCAAGCTATTCCACGCACTCCAAAATATATCAAAAAAATAAAACAAAGAACTCAGAGATATTACGAGGTTCACCACCACAGTATGTGATGGCTAGTCCACCGAGTAATGCCCAACATACTCCGTATTTACTCAATATTCAGGTTTTAGTCTCTAACAAGACAAGGATATTAACCCTATGTTTTCCCAGCATAGGACGTAACAACGTCAAGATTCAGGCTTAATAGCCAGTGTCTAGCACCCACTAAATACACCACGCTTAACCCGCACCCACGGGAAGCAAATAATAATTTTTGGGCTTATAGAATTGCCCTTTAATGAAACCCACAACTAGCTAGGTATACAACTTTCACCTAAGATAGCATACAATATATTGAAAGCATAAGCAGATAGAGAATTGAAAAATCTAACAAACAGTGCTTTCGAATGGTAGACAATATCTCTGAAGCTTCACACTACTCTCAAGAACTCTTCAACAACCTTCAATGATGATAGAGATTGATTCATAGAGCACACCTTGCTCACAAGCTTCCAATCTCTTCCACACAACCCATAATCACCATGAATATAAAAATAAAAGCTCTACTGACCTCTGAAAGGGATTTAGCACTCCATTGATGCACAGAGAAGAGGTAGTTGGTGATTGATCACTCCTACAGGGTACAAAACCCTAGAAAATCTTTTGTATCTCTTCAAAACCCTCTTTTTGATTTTTCTCAACTTTTTTATGACTCCCAATGATGCCCAATAGATAGAGCATCGAGTTTCAGACTTGGTGCAACTTGAACCGTTCGATTCTGAGCTAAGATGAAGGAGTTATGGCGGTTTAAAGTTCAGCCAATGAGATTATTCTAAAAAGAATCATTTCAATCATAATCGTGTACCCACGCCTCATGGAATCAGAGCTCGAGCCGACAAGACAGCCTGCGCTGTCGAGTTATGATTGGTCGATCTGGATTAAACCTATGCCGTCAGATCAACTTCATCACATCACGCGACGATCGGACAAGCTCTCCTCCGCTGGATCAGGATCCATCTGTCGCTACGCCGTATGTGCGCATCACCGTATCATGCTTCATCCTCTATGCTTCTCTATACATCATATAAAGTTACCACCAGCCATTTAAAATGTTCGCAAAAGAATCTCAATGCAACGTCTCAGCCACACTTGATACCAACTTCATCTGGACCATCCAATCTGCATCAAGCCTTCGTAGCTTCATCTGGACCACCGATTTCGGATATCCTCCATTTTTTATGTCGAAAATGCCCCTAAATATTCTCCAAAAGCACTTCTATAACCAGCCTTTCATTAACCAAACTCTATACAAAGTTTTTTTGTCCGAGAGGTGCTTCTCTCTACACATTTCATTGAGCACTCTCTCTCTAGAAAATATATCAAACAGCTGATGGGAGACCAAACAGAAGGCGTGTGCATGCAGGAGGAGCGGCTAGAGGCCATGCGGTAGTGGACCTGTGGGCCTTGTTGCCTTGTGGGCTTGCTGCTGCAAGGCATGCCATGGTGTGCCATGGCTGCTACCTAGCATGCAGCTATGGCATGCCATGGTGTTGCTGTGGCCATGGTCTACCCATGTGGCTGGCTGCCACTATGGTGCCGCGGCCCTCGGCCTGGCTGGCTGCCATGGTGGCATGCTGCCTAGGCACAGTAGGTCCCACCCATAATTTCTCTCTCCTCTTTCTCTCTCTATAGTTTCTCTCTCTTTATTTTTCATGCTTTAGATGATGCCCAACACTGTGTAACACTACCTCAACACTAGAATCACTGTCACGCAATCAGAAACTCTGCCTCATCACTAGTGGGGCCCACAGATAATCTCTTTCATCAAACTCATTGTAGAATCCCCTTCTACTCACTACAAGCCATCTGAAACACACTATAAGGGATGTAGAACACTGTAGAACACACTTACGAGGTTGCTCCATCTTTCCAATGCACTGACACTTTCTCTCCTACACAAACACTCTCTCTCCTACACTAACATTCTCTCTCCTTATTTCTTTGACTGAATGCTCATCAACACTGTCACATCAGCCAAGTTGCCAACAATGACAACACAAATTCCAACAAGGTGTAGCCGCACAGAGCCACAAAACATCATCTTCATCGACGGCCATTTACCTGGGTAAACTCCTCTCTCTCTCTCTCTCTCTCTCTCTCTCTCTCTCTCTCTCTCTCTCTCTCCCTCCCTCTCTCTCTCTCTCTTTCTCTTTCTAAATCATCTTTGACTTTTAATAACTTTTGTATTTTAGTTCTGTCTAGGTCTACTATCCAAATTTCAGTTATGTTTTGCATTCGATGCACAAAAGCAAGCATCGTCAGCTATTTAGGTATCTCTCTCTCTATTTCTCTCTCTCTCTCTCTCTCTCTCTCTCTCTCTCTCTCTCTCTCTCTCTCTCTCTCTCTCTCAATCATCATCTAATAACTATTGTATTTCAGTTCTGTCTAGGTCTACTAGCCAAATTGGCAAAATGGGTTTTGTAGAACATTAACTTCAAGTTCATGGATGGAGAATTATTTGTATTTTTATATATGTTAAAATGTTGAGTTCAGGGTAAATCATGGTAAAACCGACCCTGATTCAGGGTCAAACAAGTAAACCCAGCCCGGCCCTGCCCAATCAGGGTAAATCAGGGTAGGATAGGGTTTGGTAGTACCCTGACAGGGTAGGGTTAGGATTGAGGTTATGTCCTACCTGACAAGGTAGGGTAGGGTCTAAGTTAACAAGAAAGGGTCTAGGGTAGGATTGGGTTTGCAGACACCAGCCCAACCCAACTCTATTTCACCCCTAAGGAAGAAGGAGACACGTAAGAAGGGAGAGAAAGAGAGAATGAGAGAGAGAGAAAATAAGAAAGAAGGAGAGAGAGATCGGTGGAGGGAAAGATGGAGGTCTGCCACCTCCACCTTTTCTCCCATCCCTCATTAAACCCAGTCGTGTACTCCACTCCACCTCCCATCTTGAGCCCAATCCATCATACCATACCACAGCCATGCAGCTCCACCGTAGCTTACCCTTCTCCCATACCTCTTGAACACCAACCTCCATTAAGCCACTTGCCCTATGCTGCTGCCTATTACCTGCCCAGCCATATCTCACCTTACCATCCAGCCGTAAACCTTTTGCTTGAGCCCAACACCACCCTCACTTGCCACCTACCATGCTACAGCCACGACACATCACCTCACCTTACCTAGACAGCCAGTGCACCAACTTTCCACTCGTCACCTCCATTTGATACCTACCCAGCTCCCATGCTACCTTATTAAATCCAGCCATCACTATCCCTCACTAACCCATGATTCAAATCCTCTCCTCCAAGAGAATCTGGAGGAGAGGTGGCGCCCTTATTGGATGGGCGACACCTGGGGCTCGGATGAATCTGAGCCCTCCATCTGAGCCGACAAGCTGAGCCGATAGGGGGTGTCGGCTTAGATGAAGGGCTTGGATTCACCCGAGCCCTATGTGTCAATCATCCAATGGGGGCGGCACCTCTCCTCCATATTCTGTTGGAGGAGAGGATGTGGATCCACTAACCCATGTTGTCCATCCTATCTAGTCGACACCACCACTTTTCCCACATCAAGACACCACCCACACCAATACCGTAGCCACCTCCACCATTCCTTGTACAGCATACACCCATATCTTGCTACTAGCCGACTACACTTCATCTCTCATCCTAGCTCACTCCTCTCCTCAAGCCATGCACCTGCAACTATAAAAGGAGAGTGAAAAACCTATTGTGGGGGTTGGCTGTTTGGGACCAGAAGAGAGGGGAAGTTTAAAAGAGAGAAGACGAGAGTGAAAGAGCGGAAAAGAGAAGAGAGAAGGAAAAATTAGAAAGAGAAAAAAAATAAAAAAAGAGAGATTGAGAGTAGAGAGCAAAGGGAGCGGGTGGAGTAACTTGAATTGGAAGGTGTTTTTTTTTTCGAATGAAGCTTGAGGAATTTCATGGTAAAGGGTGGAAATCTCTGGTTTATTATGTGATGATGCTTGCTTTCTCTAAAAATCTAGAGATCAATCAAGCAAGGTATGCATTCATTTGAAATCTGATGTTCTTTGATTGTGGCTCAAGTGCAATTGAATCCAATTATATGTGATGTGTAAATACAAGTTCTACTTGATCTCTGTGTAAATCTCTCCTTAGGTTTCCCATTTCTGTTGTTGCCATGTTTCTTTAAGTCAGTATATCATTGCTCTACTGTAACTGATTTCTTACCTTGGATGTGCGCCTATTTTGGTGATGATTGTTCTATGGTATAGCCCATTGTAACCTGGTTATGACCCAATGTTTTGTTGTCACCACTAGTGTTATTTAAAACTTAGTGTTATATTGGTTATGATCCAGTGTCTTGTTGTCACCTTTAGTGTCATATGGTTTGTAACCTAGATGCAATGACTTGCTTTAACTTGGTAAACTCTCTGTCTCCATATGACCTATGATGTAGTGCCTATGTTTGTCATATATCTTTTGTAACCCATTCGCGTACTTACCATCCATATATTCATCATTTGTGGGTTGTTAACATGGTTTTTCATGTTTGTTGTTCATATCTGAGTGCTTAGAATTGATCTTCATTTTGCATGTTTGGATTAAAAAGAAAAGTTTGGCTTCAGCCCTACAATGGGATTGGTTTTAATTGCCTGGTTCAATCCATTTTCCTGTCCACCATGCTTGTTTGTTGTTATATCTTGTTTGATGGTTGTTTGAATATGCTTAATTGGTCCCATCCATGTATGGTTAAGTGAACTGCTCTTCTCTCATTTACATGCTCATAGTAATTCGGATGCTTGGACAAATGCATGTCCCCACCCCCAACGTTGTGAAATTTTAGGGTGTCTCCAGTGAGACCATTTTTGCTGAAATTCTCAAATCTCACATTGACCAATGCGGGCTGGTTGGGCCTAATTTCATCACCTGAGGCCGTTTGGACCTAAGTCCACCAATTTGGACCGGTTTAGTTCAAGTCCACCAATTTGAGCTACTTTAGTTAAATTTCATAGATCTGAACAGTTTGATCTTCATCATGAGTGAATGGATAAATCTGAACCGTTGGATCTTCATCATGGGTGCTTAAAATGAATCTGAACCATTGGATTATCATCATGAGTGATTTAGAAGAGTCTGATCCGTTGGATTGTCATTATGGATGATATGATGCATTTGAACCATTGATCTCAACTATTTTGAGGAGATCTGCGTCATTGATCAAAATTATAACTTGATATGAGATCTGAGCAGTTGATCTTGGCTGTTTTGATGAGATCTGAGTCGTTGATCATAATAATAATTATTTTGAAGAAATCTAACCATTAGATTGAGGATCTTATCTAATATGTTGTTGATGTGAGAGTTTCTTTGAATCTAAGTTGAAGGTCTGATTGTTTACACTGTTATATTTGTGCATTTGCCATACTTAGAATACTTACACTGCTATATTTGTGCACACTATCATATTTAGATCTGTTTGTTATATGTCATGCTTAAATGATATCTATTGTCGGCAAAGAACTTACTTTCTACTACACCCTAGTCAAACTGCCATGCATGTACATTGATAGAAGACATTTCTAGGTGTGGGGATGTGTATGTAGGTACCCACATTCATGGGAAGGGTAAAATCGAAATAGATAAAAGTCACAATCAAGAAACATGAAGCCTAGCCCAACACATTCCAAAATTAGGGTTTTAGGTCAAGGGTAGCTTTAGGATAATCCCTACCCCTTAGTTCATTCTCTCTAGGTTACAAAGACCTAGATAGGCGTGATGTGAATCCAACCATAGATCATCTTGGATCATCACTTAGTCTGATGGGACCACCCATTTTTCATAAACAGGTCACCTAATGAACTTCCAAAATCTTTCGAATTACGCGGATCCTGATTCTTAGGGGAAACCCTAAGATACTGGTGTGGGGTTGGTGTGGGGATGGTAACCTAGCGGTGTTCATTGTAGCGTCATCAACTAGGGTTGTCACGTATCAAGCCTTCGATTGGGAGTTGTGGGACTACGATAGGGTCTGCTGGGATTGTCGGGTGCCCATCTACTCTTGCGCATGGGAAGTCAGGCGACTCTGGGAGTGTAGTTGACTTTTTCCATAGGGTATAGCAAACATTATACCAAACCAAATCTTGAATGTCATCTCATGCATTAAGGGTGTCAAATCTAGGCCTGGCCCGATAGCCCGATATAACCTGAACCCAGCCCGATATAACCCGAACCCAGCCCAGACCGAGCCCTTAATGGACAGGTTTTAGTCTAGGCTTGTAAAGACTGACACCGTTTCAACCCGAACCAAAATCGACTAGCCCGATCGGTTAAGAAGCCCAAGCTAGCCCGAACCGATAATACCCAACCCGAACACCGGTAAGGCACATTAAAAAGCCCGTGCTAGCCTGAACCGATTCTTTTTTCTTCTCAAATAATAATCAATTGACCAAGGATCTAACTATTCTAACTAGATAAATCCAAATATGCAATCCATTATCCATCCTCAAATGCCCCTAAAAGCAATCAAAACTCAACCGCTTACAATTGTATTAAATATGAACAAAAAGCGCCACAAAAAAATTATTATCGTGCAAAAATAGTACATGCATATGCAGCTCGATAAGCCCTATAAACCCAGTCCGGACCTAGCTGGCCTAAAATCAGCCCTATATACCCAGCCCGATAACAATCAGATGCCGGACCGGCCCATTAATTATTGTGTTTAGCGTAGCCCATCCCAATCTGAACCCTTAATGGACTTGTTTCGATTTGAGCTTGTAAAGCCCAACACCATTTCAGTTCGGCCGAACCCTGACTGGACTGGCCCATTGACACCCTTATCATGCATTTTTACCTTCATGCATGTATTATTTCTCACTAAGCTCAAGTTGTGGAGCTTACCCCATGATCGTATTCTCTTTTTAGTTAATGATGCAGGAACTACTATTGGAAACTTTATCAATGCACTAGTGATCTCTAACCTTGCCTGCTTGGAGACTTAGGTAGCTGATGAAGAAGGACATGGTGAGTTGTGTGAGTGTGATGACTGCATCTTCAACTAGATGGAGTATTGTCATCCTCTATAGTCGTACTAGATTAGTTTATTTCAATTTAGAATGCCAAGATTATTAGATTGATTGTGAATGTTGGGATTTACTATTATTAGTAAGTTTTGATACAATGGTTGAACACATGATGTTACTATTTAATTTATAACTAGAACTTCTCAGTTTCATATAATAAAGTCTTCCCCCATTCTATTTATACTCTGATTTTTTGGTTATTTGATTTGGGATGTGGTGGTTGGTTGTGATGAGCATGGTTTTTCATGATTCTGAGAGAGGTTAAGCCAGTTCATTCATGGTTTAACCACACCTCCGGTTAGACCCAAAATTGGGGTATGACATAGAACCCATCTTTGATCATAATTGGATCAAAGGTAGGATTAAAGGTAAGAGTTGGATTTCAACTCAAACTCTTGATCTCCCTTTCATTAAAACACCCAAAACCCTACTTATGTGAACTTTACAAAGTTCTGACGCATGTTTTTGAGAGAAAACCTTAGGAGAAGGTTGAAGGAAGAAGAAGGAAGGAAAACCCCCATTGAAGATTCTCCTCCAAGCTTTTCAATCTCAAACTAAGAAAAACAGCTCCTAGGTAAGTAACGAAATCCTATTTTAATGGTTAGACTATCAAACCATCGACCTTAGAGGCCATTCTCACCCTCTGGTAATGTAAGAAACATTCTCCCTCAGCCATTAATGGTCATTACAGTCGAAATCAAGAATGTTGACCAGATTTGACCAATCGATGTAAAAGTACAATTTTTATTTAAATTATGAGGTTAAAACCCTAAACCAATGATGGGAACTGACCATATGGTCCGAGACCACCTCCCCTAATGCCCTACAACTTAATAGTTCTGCTAAGGTAATGGGGATATGACGATATCAGTGGGCAAGACTTAAGTAGAGATAGAGCTAGAGTCTGGTGACTAGGCTGAACCACAATGCCACGTCCTCCCCTTGATGCTCCACTGGCATCCAACACACTAACCACACACACAATCACATGCCTATTCCTAGCATCATCACCATCATATTATAAATAGACAGAAATAAATATGCATGAGCAGAAATAGTAGTAATATTGGATGACATGTGAGATGCACATTACAAGCGTACAAGCATAGAAGCACTCATTGCAATGGACAAATAAAATAAAATAGTTTATTATTATTCAATTAGTTTAGGTCTTGTTCCCTCACCTTTGATTGATGTTTGTTCCTCTCCCACGCTTTGAAAGTCACTTGAATATATTGGGAACTTAAACAATTAATATATTTAAGTTAGGGTTCAAGTTTACTAAGTTACAATAGTCGAAAACCTTGTCTGGTCTCAAAATATACTTATTGTTATTGTGTGGTCACAGGTGTGGTCAAACCTGTGGTCTCAATATATGCGACCACACACTGTGTAGTCGACCGCTGTGGTTGCACATGCAGCCACACGATTCTAGGAAACTTCATGAATAGCTATAGTCGACTCTCTGGTCACCCTGTGGTCGACCATAGCTGCAACCATATAAAGTTTGGTTGATTTTTATTTCTCATACGAGTTCCTCCTTTTGGCTTATCAACGGGATTCACCCTAAGATCATTCTATGACATATAATCACAGTTTATCCTCATCAACTATCCCTAACCTATTGTCACACCCCAATTCCGACTGAACCAGAAGTGTGAGTGAACCATCACTGAACCAACGGCTCACACCAGGATCTCAATAAGACTGTGTCCACTCATATAAACCATTGCACATAACCACAATCAGAATAATAATAAATACAGCGGAATTCTTTAAATAAAATGAACTGAGCATCTATTGATAGATTTAAATAAAATATTCAATTATTCAACTAACCAAAACTTAAATAATATCTTTACATCAACTTCATCCCAACTGAAAATAATTAAAATAAATAAAATCAAATCAATCCTAAAGGTACACGTAGAAAGGGCACTCGCATGAAGCGTCATGCTCGTCCTCTTCTGCCTGCACATCTAGAGAAGCCACGCCTCCATACGCCGGCGCGCTCATGTAGTCATCCACCGTGTAACCTGCATCAACATCTAAAAATGGTGTATACACAAGGGTGAGCTCACAACTTAGCTCAGTAAGACAATCAAACAATGTAACATTTATATGCATGAGTAACAATCATATTATGTTATGGTCTGATTTAAGTTTGCAATGTACTATAGAAAGGATTGGCAGCCACCGCACCTCTATACACGAGTGTGTAGAATTGCCCAGTAGATCACACCGCTGCCGACCCACATGCACCCACCATGGAATAGAGATAGAGCTAAGGCTTTCACCACCTCCCCTAATGCTCTACCCATACCAACACGTAAGCCCCTGTTGGCGAGGGCTTGCAAACTGGGCTCGCAACTAACCAATTTTATATGTCATCATAGTAGGCCCTATCCCAACACAGCTCCCTACGGCATAGAGATAGAGCTAGAGTCTGGTGGCCAGGTCGGAGACCACAATACCACGTCCTCCCCCTGATGCCCTACCTACACCAAGCATGCTAAGATAGAACAATACGATAGATAGATCCTATCCCAACATAACTCCCTATGGCATAGAGATAGAGCTAGAGTCTGGTGGCCAAGATGGAGACCACAGTGCCACGTCCTCCCCCTGATGCCCTACCCGCATCAAGCATGCTAAGATAGAATACTATGAAAAGGTGCTAGTATGAGGAATGATCCCAGACCCCAGGCCCTTCCCATTCCACACACCAACGAAAACAATCACATGCCTAACAATCACATCCTAGCATAGCGAGTATGCATGAACAATAATAATAACTGAAAGTAAAGGATGACATGCGAGTATGCACAAACATCAATCCACAGAGTCATAGTTATTAACAATGATTTACTGTCCATTAGATTATTAGGGTTTAGGTCTGATTCCCTTACCTGACGCTCGTTTGATAGCTTGCTCCACGTCGCAAGATCCAAACGCGCTATCACAAAGTCCTATACAATATTAGGGTTTAGTTAGAATAGATTTTCCTAGGTTTTACGTTGGTCGGAAAACCAACGATAACAAAAACACATCTCACAGAGATGACCGGTCACAGTATCGGTCGCAGCACTGTGGGGAAACCTACGACCGATATGGTCAGTCGGTCCCCACAGACCAGTCCCCGGAAGGTACCGGTCGCACAGGGTGCAACCAGTATGTCTCCGGAAGACTATACGTCCGGTTCTCGACTTCCATCGGTCACCCCCTATTGATTTCAGGGTTTCTCCTACCCATTCTAGGTCTGAGCATTGAGTTAGAATTGTTTCCAACTCCATTTAAGTCCTAATTTGATGGTATTCATCCTAGAACTCGAATCCAAGGTTTACCGACTAGATTAGGGTTTGTCGGCAAAAATAGGGTTTATTGGCAAGATAGGGTTTTAGATCAATACATGCTTTGCATGGTATTGATTCAACAATAATCAACCCTATAAGAGTTCATAAAGTAAAGGAAGGTTCAAGCACTTACCGTCGACTGGCGATAAGGTGTTCTTCGTCAAACGATAATATCGGCTTTTTCCTAGCTTCTCCTCCTTCTTCAGCCTCTTTCTCCTTTCTAGGGTTTGTGAGGATCAATGGAAGGGATTCTAGGAGGTTTAGAGGTGTTTATATAGGCTAGGTTTAGGTTTACAAAGCCTTCTAGGATTAGGAAAGTCCTAGGGTTCAGAATTTGAAAAGTAGGACCCGCAGAGATCCAGTTCTGGATCTTGATAGTCTGCTGACTATACCGGTCGACCAATACCCATGCTAAGACTGGTACCATCGACCGGTATGACTAAATTCATACCTAATTTGGTCCGTTTGGTCCGATTTCATACCTGGTTGTCATCCGCTCGTCCCGTTTGGCCCGGTGATGATTGGAAGACCTGTTACGACATGAAATCAAGGTTTAGATTGGGTTCATGGAGTGCGGGTCTTACACCTATTCTCTTATGGTTTTCCTTAGAAATTCCATAACCAAAATCGTTACATTAGATTCAATACATCAACTTGATGAAAAGGAACCTATCCTATATGATCTAGCTTTACAAAGTCAAGTCCATACCTTAAGCTTGTTGTAGAGAGATAGAACTCTTCTCTGCAAAATCCTCCTCTTAGCCTTCTTCTCCAAATCTCTTCTTCTCTTTCTCTTCCTCTCTCTCTTTTTCTTTTAGGTTTAGAGTTTCAATTTAGGTTCTAAAAGAGTAAGAGAGGCTAAGGAACGTCCCTTATATAGAGGGAAAACCTCCATATAGAGTTCTCTTTCAATGAGGAAAGAGATCCCCTCAAATTAGGAAAGTTTCCTAAACACGGAGTCAGTTCAACATCGTGTGGTCGCACATGTGGTCGCAGAATCTGTCGACCACACGTCCCAAATATGCAACTACACAAGACCACACATTGTGTAGTCGACCACACCCCTCAAAAATGAGACCACACAACCAAAATTTTTTGATTTTTAGTTTTTGACTGGTTACTTCCACACAACCTTAAACAATCAACCACATCAACTAAATCTGACTTGTTACTTACCTTATCTTGTGATTTCTTCATACAATTGGTTCACTTAAGCCTGTTATGTGGGAAGACCGATCACCACATGAGAACGTAAGGTTAGACTGGGTTTGTGACGTGTGGGTCTTACACAATTGGTCGATCACACCCATCACACGATGATAGGATCCCTGTTTTATTTGGTTTCTTTGACCATTGACCCTAAGGCCTAACCAAATGGCCCTAGGACATTAACCTAAGATTAATGAGGATACCTAGACCTATCTATGAACAAACAATTCAAAGCGATAATCATGTATCAATCGCAAATAGGTAAACCGATGTGGGAAACAAAGGGAACCACTCTGTCTACATCAGAGTTATATATAGCTTACCATCACAGGTAAAGGGATTAGCTTGACTTATATGACTGTTTTCTATGCGTATGTTGTATATGTGGATTAAATCTTGTTTGATAACATGCCATCCAAATTATGTTACAATTGCCATGCATTTTTTGCATAATATTTATATATTTAATTTGATAACATGTTGGATTGTGAGGTAACATGATTGTTTTGGCATATGTTTGTATCCTAGTGGATCCAGACGGCTGGAATTGGACGGTTCATCTTGGTCCGTAAGCTAGGGTATGGGTACCTGCATTAGTAATGTATATGGTTAGATTATAACATCTCGGGACTCGTAACCCCTGCTAATAAGGGTTTAGGTATTGGCATAGGCTTATATACAAGAGGTATGACCATTGAAGGGAGTGAACCAGATATGGGTTTGCGATCTTCCTCTAATGTTTCCATAACAATACATAGGGATGATGTTTGTTCTAAGTGCTCTTCCCGATGGACTAGGCGTGTAACCAGAAAAGTATGTTGAGGCTTAGGATTAGATGCCAGGACAAAGCCTATCTTGGGGGAATGTTGGTAGGTATCTTGACGTAACCCTTGGTATTTATCTTCATTCTTTAAGTAATGGATCACATGCGGAGTGAATAATTGTGAGTCATTCACCTCACCGTGCTTGAGAGTTCATTTCTTTGCTTGGTTTGTCTCAATACAGTGCATGCTTGCTCACAAACCAAACCACTAATAATGTATCCATGCATTTGAGTGCTTGTATGTGCTAATTTTCTCATTGAGCATGTGGTTTACTCACCTCGTTATGCATATATATTTTTAGACTATATTGTATGTACTGTTGATGCTTATGATCCTATTGTTGTGTCAGAATGTGAAGAATCTAGAGAAGAATCGTATGGTTCTACATGCGAATGTGAAAACTGTCTCTATGGACCAAGAACAGGATATTGCTTGATGTAATTAGCTTACTTAGTTATTTATTGTCTCCGGGCAAAATTGACCCATGATAGCTAGGCTACTATGTGATTACGTGATAGCTTTATTTTTACATCTTGGTTGTAGATGGGTAAACTTCTAATATGTAATTATCACATTAGTTCTTAGTTTTAGTCTTGTTACATATGATTCTGCCATATTAGTTATTATCTTTGATTCTTGATCATTATTTGTGAATGTGAATGGTTGGATGATTTGTGAGTGAACACAACAATGTGATCCTAGATATAAATATGGATATACTTGGACTACAGGGAATCTGGTCACACCAAAGCAATTTGGTTTTGGGGTGTGACAAGTACGTTCCTAGTACCGAAAGAAGATGGGTCAGCCACCAACATGGAACACATTACATTCCATGACACATTCCATGACCGTGCTCATGTATTCCTCTTTTGAGAATTTGAAAACGAAACCTTCGTTCATAAGGAGGTAGCAATTTGCAAAACCTTTAAGATTCCATTGTTGAAGGAGTGCTTTTCTTGACATTATTGAAGAAGGGACGTTTGCCAAAGAAGAATCCCACCAGGAAATTTTGAAGCTCACCTACTACATGTTCCATAGCTGATGCAGGGCATCGACCTATCATATCATCTCCCTTTTTCATAGGGTGGATGAACTGAAGTGATACTTTCACTCCTTTGGCTTCTCTCCCTCCTGACCCTTGTCTCCAAAGAGGTTTTTGCTCTAAGTTCCCAAAGGTTTCTAAGTATTGGTGGGGGAAGCAGTTCCACCCCTTAGTAATGCAAAAAACTCATCTTCGCCATATTCCAAACAGTTCAAAACATAGCTCCTTCTTCAGATCCTAAGTGCAGCTCACAACCCTAACCTTCCTCAAGCACCAAGGTCGGTTCTCAATGGGTACTATCAAAAACAGAAAGAGAAGGATTCTCCTCACAATAGTGGCTGCAACCCACGACATTAGTTCAAGCATCATGCTGAAAATGTGGCATGTTTAATTATTTGGTCCTTATTTACGAGACATGGACACATTTATATTATGTCTAGTCGTCTCGGTCCCTAATTGGTCTTGTGTTAATCAATCTACTCGATCTATTAGCGGACTTCAATAATGCAAACCAACCAGCCTATAACAGTCCAACATCCAAAGTTCTCATCTATTTGTATATCTTATTTGCTCCTCATGCAAACCCGCTTGAGAGTAGCATGAAATCAAAGCATTCCAAGAAACCAAGTCTTTCTCAATCATTCTATCAAATACCAACTGTGCTGATTCAATCTATGCATTCCCTGCATAAGATCTCATGTGCACACATCTTCTCCATATCCAATTCGAATAATCAACCCAGAGGTTTTTTCTACATTTCTTCTCTACCTTGGCTTTTTTCACAGGCCTTAAGCATAAAGGAAAATGAAAAGTTATCAGGGTGACATTTACCTTCCAACATCATTTGGTTATAGTACAAAATTGCCTCCAAAGGGGTTGGACTCTTGGAAAACCTCTAATCATTGAATTCCAAGCTGAGATTTATGGGTTTGTAATCTCAGTGAAAAAAACAATTGAGCATAAAACTAAGCTACCTGAGATTGAATTAGCCCAAAAGTTTAGTAGCTTTTCAGAAATGGCTGGGTTCCGTGTTAACCATTTACAATGACTTCAACATGGATCTTACAAGCCTTTTCAAGTTATCACATCCTTGTAAAAGGGATAAAATAGCCTTGATCTTTGACATCATGCATCATACAATGAGACACACAATAACTAACTGTCTCTCTCGATATCACTAACAGCAGAAGGTTGTAGGAGAGATGATTCGGGTTAAGGGTGTTAAACGGTTTATAAACTGTTTAACATTCTGGTCCGGTCTGGTGCGGTGTATAAGAGGCTAAAATTAGAACCGAACCGATTAACTAAACAGTGTCAAAATTGAAACCATAACCGATTAGTAATCAGTTTCAGTCTACTAGTTTTTAACGGTATTTCATTAATCAATTTTTACAGTTTATAAATGATTTAACGTATTAGTAATTAATCGGTTTTTTATAAATAAAAAAAAGGGCATCCGATCAAAGCTGGTACTCTTCCAAACAATATCAATACTGAACCTATGGTTCACATTGACAGGTACACCCTACATACAACATTAAGGATGACTAATTAGTAATTGCAATTTCTTAATCTATTCAACCTAAAAAAATATATAGAAAAATTTTCATCTAACCCCCAAAAACTATGTCAAATTCGATCTAACCCCCAATAATTTCAAAAAGCTCATCTACCACCCAAATGATTTGCATAAACTTCAATCGGTCCCAATTAACTGATGGACGTGAACTGAAAATGTAATAAGACATTTATACCCTTTGTATTTGAAACTGAAAGACATTAAAATAAGATAAAATTACTAATTTGACCTTTTTTTTTGCATCCCCTCCTTACCATGATTCCTCTGCCCTCAACCTAAGTAATCAACGAAATAGTTTTGGAGGAGTTGAGCAGAGTAGTTGCTCTGATGATATAATGCTTCTTATACATCTTCATCGTTTCTATACCCCTATCTCCGTCTCTATCCCCATCTATTCATCTTCATTCTATGCTCATCTTTTTCATCTCCCAAAGACAAGGCTTCCAATCGCTTCAGCTCTCTGCTGCACAACCTTTTCTACTCTTTCCTCTGTAGGACCCATCTTGATTCATGACTCATCATCTTCGATTTCTACTGCTTAGGAAGATACCCAAATTGAAAGTCCCCATCATCTATTGATTCTTGAGGAGGCCCAGATCAAAATCCCTCTTGAAAAGCTTTTTATTCCTCTGGATACCAATATTTCCTCAGGAAGCACTCTACTGAGGACTTGGGTTTTGAAAGGTTCTAACATAGTTCTTCGCAAGTATGCGAGGGACGCCTAGATTACGCAAGCAGATTTCTTGAAGAGCAATACGCGGACGAAGGACTGCCCTTCGGAGGGGTTGCCTGAGTTTGCCCTCGTTGGCCTCTCAAATGTTGGGAAGTCATCACTGCTCAATTCTCTTGTTTGACGGAAGCGTCTCGCTCTCACATCTAAGAAACCTGGTCAGTTGCCTATTTCCTTCCTCTGCTTCATTTCTTCCATCTTTTATTTTTCTCCCTTTTTCCATTGACATTGATTACAGTGAAGTTGGTTGCAGCTAATGACTAGTATCAATGAAGAAAATTTTCTCCACCGATAGATGTTCCCCTGTATCCCCAAGATCCCCAAAATGGTATTGATTGTCCGACCACCTGGGTTTTCTCATTTTAAGGAGTTTCTGGAAAGCATAATCTGGTTCCCCCTTGAGGAAATCAGTCAAATTGTGCCCTTTGAATCATTTAAGGTTTTACCTATTGATGAATAATGCCCACTAGTTTAAGGTCTTACGATTCACTTCTCATTTGATTTTAGAGTTGTTTAAGGCCCAGACCATTTAAGGCCTTACCTATTGGATCATCGTTTAAGGTCTTACCTGTTGATGAATAACGATCTGAAAGAATGGTTTCGGATTCAAGATCTGGCCAAGGGAATCTGATGAAGCTCCGTAAGAAATATAGTGAAGAAAAGTAGAAGAGTAGAAGAGGAAAGAACGAGAAGAAGGGTTAAATGGTCTTTCACTATTACAATAAGGGCAATATTGTCCCAAATATTTTCAATTAGTGATGATGTCATCAACTAACGGGACTCTACTAACGGGTGGGGTCTCTTTGATTAACGGTGGAAAAATTTTGGGTGGTAGATGAGACATTTGGAAACTTTTGGGTGGTAGACAAGACATTTGGAAACTTTTGGGTTTAGATAGAATTTGACATCCTTTTTGGGGGTTAGATGAAAATTTTCAAAAAAATACAACTTAAATGACCATGATCAAAGGCAAAAAAATCAACCACAATGACTAATGATAGCCTACTGGTGTTTTCTAGTTCTAGAGTTTAACTTTGAATATTGTTTCTCCTTAGGGAATGAGTGAGACGGTTGGTTGTTGGCTGTTGGTATGCCACTATGCGTAATGGCTAATGGGTTTATGTTTTCTAGAATTTTTCTGTTTTGGAAAATTAATTTATTAATTGCAGTTGAGTTGGGGTTGGGATCTATAATCTTTAGTCTTTGGAAATAATATATTAATAATATAGAGAATGAGTTAGCTTTTAGAGAATTAATGGTTCATATTTTATTCTGTTTAATCTGTGTCTAGCCGGTGTAACCCATCAGTTTAAACGGTTCAAAATTGAACTAAACCGGTTAAGTAAACGGTGTAATATTTGAAACCAAAATAGAACCGACTATTAAATGGTCTCTCGGTTCCAGTGTAAATGGTTCGGTCCGATTTTGGTTCAAATGTTGCACTCTTAATTTGAGTGAAATGGAAAGCCTTTTACAGAGGAACAGAGAAGAAATATAACCAAATGTTCGAGAAAATTAACCAAAAGTAAAAAAAAAATCAAGCATGGAGAAAGCAATTACTACCCCTGTAAAACTCCATACCACAGAGAATTGCAAGTCTAAGAAAAGAGAGTCACACTTTCACTTGGTCTTACTTTTCAGCAAAGGCTGTAGAAGTAAAAGCAGAGGCACAAAGCTACCTTCTAAACAAAGCAGTCTTTGTATTGGTGAGGGAACGACATACTAGAGGGCAGAGAGAAAGGAAGGGACTAAGTGAAAACCTAAATGAAAATGAGAGGGAGAAATAAGAGATTAGAGTTTAGGGATTTAACCTTTAATAGACATCTAATCGGTCGATGTCAAATTCAGTCCCTAATCGGTTAGTGCGATCAAACGTCGAGTTACACCTTTAAACCATGAACGACCGAATGATAAATGGTCTGGGCCTAAGCATGGCATGTTTATTAAACAGTGCGAGGCAGTGATGTCACACCCCAATTCTGATCCAACCAGAATGGTGTGAGTGAACCGTCATTGAATCAACGGTTCACACCAGGATCTCGAATAGACCGTGTCCACTCATACAAACCATTGCACATAACCACAATCAGAATATATATAGTACAACGGAAGTCTTTAAATAAAATGAACTGAGAATCTATTGATAAATTTAAATAAAATATCCAATTATTCAAATTCAAACATAAAATATAATATCCTTACATCCACTTAATCCAACTAAAAATAACTGAAAATAAATAAAAATCAAATCAAAGGTACACGCAGAAAGGGCACTCGCATGAAGCATCATGCTTGTCCTCTCCTACCTGTACACCCAGAGCAGCAACATCACCATACGCCGGAGCGTTCATATAGTCATCCACCGTATAACCTGCATCAACATCTAAAAACAATGTATATACAAAGGGTGAGCTCACAACTTAGCTCAGTAAAACAATCAGACAGTTTCATAATATTATACATGAGTAACAATCATTTTATGCTGTGGTCTGGTTTAAGTTTACAATGTACTATAGAAATGTTTGGTGGCCCCCGCACCTCTATACACGAGTGTGTGGCACCTCATGGATCACACCCCCATTGGCCCACATGCACCCATCCTGGAATAGAGATAGAGTTAAGATATCCCTGTACCTCCCCTGATGCTCAACCCATACCAGTACCTAAGCCCCTACTGGCCAGGGCTTGCAAACTGGGCTCGCAACTAACCAATCCTATATGTCATTAATGTATACTCAATCCCAGCACAGCCGTCTATGGCATAGAGATAGAGCTAAGGCATCCCCGTACCTCCCTTCATACCCTATCCGCAACTAACCCACTAGGATAGAACAGTACGCAGGTAGACTCTATCCCAACATAACTCCCTACGGCATAAAGATAGAGCTAAAGCATCGTGGACAAGCCAGCGTCGACCTCGGAGACCACAGTGCCACATCACCATGGCCAGGCCAGCATCAACATCGGAGACCACCGTACCACGACCTTCCCCTGATGCCCCACCCGTACCAAGCATGTTGAAATAGAATACTATTAAAGGTGCCAGTGTGAGGAATGATCCCAGGCTCATGCCCCACTCCACACACCAACGAAAACAATCACATGCCTAACAATCACATCCTATCATGCATGAACAATAATAATAACTAAAAGTAAAGGATGACATGTGAATATGCACAAACATCACATCATATATATTCAGGTGATTAACAAAGATTTACTGTCCATTAATTATTAGGTTTAGGTCAGATTCCCTTACCTGACGCTCGTTTGATAGCTTGCTCCACGTCGCAAGATCCAAACGTGCTATCACAAATTCCTACAATATTATTAGGGTTTCATTAGAATAGTTTCTTAGGGTTTCACGTTGGTTGGAAAACCAACGAGGTTACAAAAATACACTCACAGAGCTGACCGGTGGCATGTATCGATCGCAGCTCTGTGGGGAAGACTGGCGACCGGTATGGTCAGTCGATCCCCATAGACCAGCCCCCCGGAAGGTACCGGTGGCAACATACCGGCCACACAGTGTGCAACCGGTATAGTCGACCGGTATGTCTCCGGAAGACCATACTTGGGTTTTTCGACTGTCGTCGGTCAATCTCTATGGATTTCCAGGGTTTCTCCTATCCATTCTAAGTCTGAGCTTTGAGTTAGAGTTATCTCCAACTCATTCAAGTCTAGTTTCGATGAATATCATCTCGGAACTTGACTCTAGGGTTTAACGGCAAATTTAGGGTTTTAAGGTCCAATTAGGGTTTTAGATCAATACCTACTTTGCATGGTATTGATCCACCCTTATAACTATCCTAGAGTCATAGGGTATAAAGAGTGGTTAAAACACTTACCATTGACTGGCGTAACATGAGCGTCGTTGAATGGTAATGGCGGTACTTCCTTCTTCTTCCTAGCTCCTTCTCCTTTCCAACCTCCTTCTCCTCTCTAGGGTTTGTGAGAGATAATGGAAAGGATTTAAGGAGGTCTAAGAGTGTTTATATAGGCTAGAATTAGGGTTTAGTAACCCTATTAGGATTAGGAAGGTTCAGGCATTAGGGTTTAGGAAAGTGGGACCCACAGAGATCCAATTCTGGATCTCCGTAGTCAGCTGCGCAGAGCTGACCGGTCGACCGGTACCAAGACCGGTATCATCGACCGGTCAACACAAAATAATGATCATTTGACTGTCTTTGATCCGATTTCGTACCTGTTTGTCATCCGCTCATCCCGTCTGGCTCGGTGATGATCCGAAGACCTGCTACGACATAAAACCATGGTTTAGACCAGGTTTACGGAGTGTGGGTCTTACAACTTCCCCACCCTTAAAAGAAATTTCGTCCCCGAAATTTGCATGTAGGTTTCACAACTCCCCCACCCTTAAAAGAAATTTCGGCCCCAAAATTTGAACGTACCTTGATCGTTGAAAAGGTTAGGATACTCCTTCCTCATCGCGCTCTCCTCTTTCCAAGTAATTTCTTCGACATTTTGGCTTCTCCAATGCACCTTCACATAATGGATATCCTTGGTTCGAAGTTGTTGTACCTTTCGGCTTGAGAGCATCACAGGCACCACTTCGAATGTTAAGTCTTCAGTCAAGTCTGGGGGGTCTGCTGTCAAGATGTGCGATGAGTCTCTGACATACTTCTTCAACAATGATACATGGAATACATCATGAACACTTGACATAGATGGTGGTAGAGCCAATTGATATGCTACATTACCCCGTCTAGCCAATATCTCGTATGGTCCCACATACATGGGTCATAGCTTTCCCTTCTTACCAAACTATTTCAAACCTCGCACCGGTGATATCTTCAAGAATACTTTGTCACCCACTGCAAACTCCAGATCTCGACGTCGATTATCCGCATAATGCTTCTGTCGAACTTGAGTTGTCTTTACTCTCTCCTTGATTTGATCAATCACTCGACAAGTTTCTTCAACGAACTCCGACCCTACAATTCTTCTTTCTCCCACCTCGTTCCATAACAGAGGTGTTCGACACTTTTTCCCATAGAGTGCTTCATATGGAGCCATTTGAATTGTAGCCTGATAACTATTGTTATAAGCAAACTCGATAAGTGATAGCTTCTCGTCCTAAGCTCCCTTGAAGTCTAATGCACAAGCTCGGAGCATATCTTCTAAAATCTGAATAGTCCTTTCTGACTGCCGGTCTGTCTGAGGGATGAAAGTTGTACTAAACTTCAACTTAGTTCCCATAGCTTTCTGTAATCCTTCCCAAAACTTTGATGTAAAACGGGGATCTCTGTCAGATACTATACTCTCTGGAAGGCCATGAAGTCTAACTATATTATCAACATATAACTTGGCCAGCTTCTCCATGGTATACTGAGGTCTGACCGCAATGAATCGAGCTGTCTTGGTGAGTCGATCTACTATTACCCAAACTGCATCCACTGACCTTGGTGTCAAAGGTAGGCCAGTGACGAAATCCATAGTAATGCAATCCTACTTCCATGCAGGTTCCGATAATGGTTGCAGCAAACCTACAGGTCTCTGCCTTTCTACTTTAACTTGTTGACAATTCAGACATTGGAATACAAAACGATCTATATCTACTTTCATACCCCTCCACCAATATAGTCTTCTTAAATCATGGTACATTTTGGTACTTCCTAGATGTACCGAATATGAAGTGTAATGAGCTTCCGTCATAACTCGATCTCTGATGTTGCAGTCTTCACTCTCAGGTATACATAACCATCCACGATACCTGAGTACCTTGTCTAAATCCAAGGTAAAGTCAGGATTGCTCGTACCCTTCTCTAAGTCTTCTTGCACTGTCTTGAGATGTGGATCCTATAGGATTGCTATCTTGACTTCATCCACTAGATCCGGTGAGATCTTCAAAGCTGCAAACATCATGGTGAACTTATGAATTAAGCCTTACTCAACTGGATCTTCTGCAGTCTCTATTATATGTTCTTCATCATTTTCCATTGAACTTGAGGCTGTAGCACACAATGCAGCATTTGTACTTGGCCCGGCCTCAGGTTTCGATGCCCACTTTCTGCTTAAGGCGTCAGCCACAACATTTGCTTTGCCCGGATGGTACTGGATGTCACAATCATAATCTTTTAACAATTCCAGCCATCTCCTCTGTCTCATATTCAGATCCTTCTGAGTGAAAAGATAAGTTAAGCTCTTGTGATCTGACTTAATCTGAAACTTCTCACCGTACAAGTAGTGCCTCCAAGTCTTGATGGCATGTATAACTGCTGCTAGCTCCAAATCATGCGTAGGATAGTTCTCCTCATGCTCCTTTAACTGTCTTGATGCGAAAGCAATCACCTGTTCTCCTTGCATACACACCCAATACCCAATCCTGAAGCATCCGTATATAAGGTAAACGGTACGCTTGGTTCTGGGATGGTCAAGATAGGTGCAGAGACTAGTCTTGACTTCAAAGTCTGAAAACACTTCTCGCATTCATCTGTCCATATGAATTTCTCCCCCTTCTTGGTCAATCTGGTAAGTGAAACAGCGATCCTAGAGTAATCTTCCACAAATCTTCTATAATAACCAGCCAACCCAAGGAAACTACGAATCTCCGCAACAGATTTTGGTGCTTCCCATCCTACTATATCAGCTATCTTACTTGGATCAACCTTGATACCGTCTTCGGATACTACATGGCCCAAGGAAGCCACTTCCTTCAACCAAAACTCGCACTTCTTGAACTTATCATAAAGCTTCTCCTGTCTTAGCCGTTGTAGGGCTGCCCTCAAATGTGTTGTATGAGTCTCCATGTCCTTTGAGTAAACCAATATGTCATCGATGAATACGATGACCGAAGTGTCCAACATATCATGAAACACTTGGTTCATTAGTTCCATGAATGACGTTGGGGCATTGGTCAACCCGAACGACATCACTAGAAACTCGTAATGCCCATATCTTGTCCTGAAAGCAGTCTTCGGAATATCTTCGGCCTTGATCTTCAGTTGGTGATACCCCGATCGGAGATCAATCTTCGAGAAGACCTTTGCACCCTGTAACTGATCGAACAAATCATCGATCCTAGGCAAAGGATACCGGTTCTTGATAGTCAATTTGTTTAGTTCACGGTAGTCAATGCATAGCCTTACACTTCTGTCCTTCTTCTTGACAAATAGTACGGGTGCTCCCCAAGGTGATATGCTAGGTCGTATGAAACCCTTATCCAACAATTCTTGTAACTGGGTCTTCAACTCTTTTAACTCGGTAGGGGCCATCCTATATGGTGCTTTAGACACCGGCGCCGAACCTGGCATAAGGTCTATCACAAACTCTGTAGCCCTGTCTGATGGTAGACCTGGGAGCTCCTCTGGAAATACATCTGGGAACTCTCGAACCACATCTATATATTCCATCTTGTGTGACTCCGCCGTGATGTCGACTACAGATACTAGATACCCCACTCCCCCTTTCTCTAAGCATCGCTTAGCTTTTAGGGCGGAGAGGATCAGCTTCCGCTTCCTAGGTAACTTGATCCCAGTGAAGCTATACTCCTTTCCCTTTTTGTCTGTAAGCACGAGCTTCCTTTCACCACATAATATGATAGCTGAATGATGGCCTAGCCAATCCATTCCCAAGATGACATCAAAGTCTGCCATCTCGAGTAGTACCAGACTTGCTTCTAAGTCTCGGCCCTCAATACAGATTGTACATGGTCCATAATATTCAGTCAAAGCCACTTCGACTCCTAGCAGAGAGCGAACTATCAAGCTTGGGTTCAAGTGCTTGATCGGTAACTCCATTCGCTTTCCAAAGGAAATAGAAACAAAGGAGTGCGTGGCTCCAGAGTCAAAGAGTACTCTGGCAGGTATACCAGCTACATTTATAATTTTTGAAATTTTTATTGTCCCTTAGTTCTACATGCTCACACAGATAATGACATAGTAAGCTAAATAGTAAGGGATAGAGTCATACCAGTGACCACATCAGGTGATGCGGCTGCCTCTTCAGTAGTGACCGTAAATACTTTTCCTTGCTGGGGAGGTTGCTTCCTCGGTAGAGTGCAGGTCCTTGCAATATGACCCACTTGCTGACAGTTGAAACATTTAATGTTCGGGTTGCGTCCAGCGAACTGGGGCACAGGTGGTGCCGTATTGTTCCTTATAGGCACTATAGCGGTCTGAGCCCTGTATGGGCGGAAAGGTCTATTGTTACCGCCACCCGAACTCTCAATAGCGGGTCTCTTCACTCCTCTATTATGTGCAAAGAAGCTGTCCCTCTGACTGGATTCTATCACTCTCGCAACCTGTACAGCCTCATTATAAATTTTCTTGTCCAGACCCAATATATGCTCTCTGATGCCTCTACGCAGTCCCATGGTGAACCTACGTGTCTTAGTCTCTTCCTCTTGCATACTTGCCGGTGCGAAGAAAAATAGCTCCTCGTACCTCTGCTGGTAAGCATCCACAGTCGACTGAGACTGCTGTAGATTAAGGAACTCCCTCTCCATCTGATCCCGAAAACTCTTCAGAAAATATTTATCGAAGAAGGCAACCTTGAACGCTTCCCAATCCATCTGTGTATCCTTTGCCTCCAGATATGCCCGTGTAGAATTCCACTAAGGATTCGCATCTTCCTTCAGCATATGTGTGGCAAACAGGACCTTTTCATCCTCTGTACAAGTCATCAGTCGGAAATTCTTCTCCATTTCTGCAACCCACTGTGCTGGCCACAATGGTTTCCTGGTCTTACCTGTGAATGAAGAAGGCTTCAACTTTAGGAATCTATCCACCGCTCGACTCAAATCGTGATGTCCCAGTGTATTCATTCCATACCATGGTGGTGGATACGGGTAGGCTCCCTGATAAGCAGAAGACGACGGTGGTGGTACATTCTGGGCTTGGCCCATCAGCCCTGTACTACCATGCATTGGTTGTGTAGTATTATTCCCTCCAGACTCAAGCGTACCTTCAGTGGGAACAGGACCCGATGGCCTGAACATCTTCAACATCTCGCTCAGGAATGCTTTTTGCTGAGCTTGCATCTGATAGACCAGATTTGTAACAATGGTCTCAAAATTCCTGTGAGGTGGGCCAGGCAAATTTGTCGGTACCCTTGGAATTGTTCTTCCTCAACTTCCGGGCTTGGCTCTCTAACATAGCCTGGTTCAACCTGCTTTTCTTCCTCGAGGCGCACCCTAGCCTGGTGACGCTTTCGGCCCCTACGACCGTTTCCGCCCACCATCTCAGACTATTCTGTTTGGATCTGAGAAGAAGACATAACACATGAGAATGAGAACAATAGTAGTGGTGTTAGTCTTGAACAATGTAAGGCGAAACAGTCAAAAAGTAGAATTTAAATCTACAAAAATTTTCAAATTTTTTCATGATTTTTTTTTCTGGCTGTTTTATAGCTGACTGGTCGCAACATACCGGTCTCTACTCTGTAGAAAGTGGTGCGACCGGTATAATCGACCAGTCAGAATTTTCATTCTAACCGAGACATAGCGGTCGCAGCCCCTATGGGGTATCGGTCGACCGGTATGTCGACCGGTATGCCAAGAAAGGCTTTAAAAATCGCGAAAAGTGAGAAATTTTCTCACTTTTCCTTTCCTTCTCCTCTCCGATGGCGATTCTCCTCTGGTTTCTGAGCTTCTACAGTCCGACCGGTCACCCTATGAGTGGTTTTCTTGCGATTCGGACTCGGCATATCGTCTCCAGGTAAGTCTCTTCTCTCTCTACCAAGTTTTTACAAATTTTTCATATCGTCTATACCTAGAATTTTTTATTTTTCTTTGATTGAGAGATTCTAACCGTAGGAACTCTTTTCCTTCGGCTTCCAAAGGGTTTATGGACCCGTAAGAGCAAAAGCCCTTAACCAATTTGAGGTTCCACCGAACGATTTTCATAAAAATCAAATTTTTACACTTTTTAACCTAGGTTTTCAAAATTTTCAAAATTTTCTTGATTTTTCTTAATTTTCCGAAATTTCTTGTTGAAATTGCATGGGATTGGTTTGTTGAAGAGTGTGGGGGTTACGTAAGTCCTCTTCCCCAAGTTTTTGGGTGAGTTCGAGGCTTTTTCCCAATTTATTGTCGTTATGCTGCCAAAATTTCGACAATTTCTAACCTTTTTCTTCTCGTTTTCTTTTGTTTTACAGTTTAAATGGCTCCACGACGTGCTCTTGGCAAGCGTCCTCATGGCTCGAGCGTGCGCGCTCCTCAGCCACCAGCTCTACAGCTCGATGAACTGTGGTTTCGTTCTAAGGTGGCACAAGCCCGTTTCCCATGGTTTGATAGCAAGAACATTGAATCTGGACAGCGATTTAACTTGGAACAGTTGGACAGGTTCGATGTGCGAGCAGCTTTTGACAGGCTTGGGTGGGTGTCTGTCATCTCCTACACAGAGACCACTCGTCCCAACCTGGTTAAGCATTTCTATGCTGACCTGGAGCTGCATGGGAATATCGACGATCCCAATCAGAGTAGGGACTTGCGCATCTCCAGTTTTATCAAGGGCATCCATATTTCCTTCAACACTCATCAGTTGTCCGACCTACTAGGGGTTCCAAATGATGGAGATCTAGTGTATTACCCTCCAAAAGTGAAGGGCTATCTTAGCGAGGATTTACGCCGAGAGATAGCGGAGCAGATACTGAACCCTGGGACTCCTATGAAGGCGGCTAGTCTGAAGCCCTTGGCTAGGGTTTACAGTCGCATCATCCAGCACAACATTGTGCCTCAGAGCGGCCACTACAGTGAGTTATCTCAGCTCACTCAGTACATCACTTACTGCGTCTGCACAGGGGAGCGGGTCTCTCTCCCTTACCTCGTCATCCGAACCATGCATCAGGCGACCCTGGCCAATCAGGCCAGTAACCTTCCATACGGTCGTCTCATCACATCCCTTCTACGCCGCCTAGGAGTGAGCATGAGAGGCGAGGTGGCTGTTGAGGACACCATGACCTCCGACATTGATTGGGATGCCATTCTAAGGATGCAGATGGATAATCTGCCTGTTAGCGATGACGAGTTGGAGGCTCGCCCTCTCCCACTCAGGAGGGTAGCAGCCGCAGCAGCAGCAGCAGCAGCAGCCAATGCGGCATATGCAGCAGAGGCTGAGAGTGATGATGACGATGATAGGGCAGAGGGTCTACCAGCGCCAGCTCCACCGCCTACACCTGCAGCACCACCGTCTACATCTACAGCTGGACCGTCTCATCCCCCCCAGACCTGGTGTTGAGCATGTTCACAGAGATCAGGGACACCCAGAGGGTCATCCTAGAGTCTCAGCGAGATATGGGTCAGGAGTTGGGACGTTTGGCTCGTAGCCTAAGGGCGACACAGGACCAGGTACACTAGCTTAGGGTCGCTTACGAGCGAGATTATGACATAGCGGACCATATTCCTCCTAGGCCCCCTACCCCATGATTGTCCCTTTTATTTTCTTCTTTTTTGACTGTTTATATAACAAGGTAACTGTCCGGTTTCTGGACTGTACCCTGTAGCACTATTTCATTTGATACTCTTTTTTTTTTTTTTTTTTGATTAATGAAAGTTTTTATGGTTCATCCTAGCTAGTGTATGTGCAAAAGTTAAGTTCCATATTTAATATAGTACATTATGCTCTTTCTTAATCTGTCTCAGGTATCAAACAATGCTTAGAGTGTGTTTGTATTAAGATTTTTAAATTTTCCTAACTCAGTTCATCGACTTAGTTAAGTGCAATATGGTTTGTTGGACAGAGCCCGAGAGCTCTGATACCAAGTTGTCACACCCCAATTTTGATCCAACCAGAATGGTGTGAGTGAACCGTCATTGAACCAACGGTTCACACCAAGATCTCGAATAGACCGTGTCCACTCATACAAACCATTGCACATAATCACAATCAGAATATAAATAGTACAGCGGAAGTCTTTAAATAAAATGAACTGAGAATCTATTGATAAATTTAAATAAAATATCTAATTATTCAAATTCAAACATAAAATATAATATCCTTACAACCACTTAATACAACTGAAAATAACTGAAAATAAATAAAAATCAAATCAAAGGTACACACAGAAAGGGCACTCGCATGAAGCGTCATGCTCGTCCTCTCCTGCATGTACACCCAGAGCAGCAACATCACCATACGCCGGAGCGTTCATATAGTCATCCACCGTATAACCTGCATCAACATCTAAAAACAATGTATATACAAAGGGTGAGCTCACAACTTAGCTCAGTAAAACAATCAGACAGTTTCACAATATTATGCATGAGTAACAATCATTTTATGTTGTGGTCTGGTTTAAGTTTGCAATGTACTATAGAAATGTTTGGTGGCCCCCGCACCTCTATACACGAGTGTGTGGCACCTCATGGATCACACCCCCATTGGCCCACATGCACCCATCATGGAATAGAGATAGAGTTAAGATATCCCCGTACCTCCCCTGATGCTCTACCCATACCAGTACCTAAGCCCCTACTGGTCAGGGCTTGCAAACTGGGCTCGCAACTAACCAATCCTATATGTCATTAATGTATACTCAATCCCAGCACAGCCGTCTACGGCATAGAGATAGAGCTAAGGCATCCCCATACCTCCCTTCATACCCTATCCGCAACTAACCCACTAGGATAGAACAGTACGCAGGTAGATCCTATCCCAACATAACTCCCTACGGCATAGAGATAGAGCTAAAGCATCGTGGACAAGCCAGCGTCGACCTCGGAGACCACAGTGCCACATCACCATGGCCAGGCCAGCATCAACATCGGAGACCACCGTACCACGACCTTCCCTTGATGCCCCACCCGTACCAAGCATGTTGAAATAGAATACTACAAAAGGTGCCAGTGTGAGGAATGATCCCAGGCTCATGCCCCACTCCACACACCAACGAAAACAATCACATGCCTAACAATCACATCATATCATGCATGAACAATAATAATAACTGAAAGTAAAGGATGGCATGTGAATATGCACAAACATCACATCATATATATTCAGATGATTAACAAAGATTTACTGTCCATTAATTATTAGGTTTAGGTCAGATTCCCTTACCTGACGCTCGTTTGATATCTTGCTCCACGTCGCAAGATCCAAACGTGCTATCACAAAGTCCTACAATATTATTAGGGTTTCATTAGAATAGTTTCTTAGGGTTTCACGTTGGTTGGAAAACCAACGAGGTTACAAAAATACACTCACAGAGCTGACCGGTGGCATGTACCGATCGCAGCTCTGTGGGGAAGACTGGCGACCAGTATGGTCAGCCGGTCCCCACAGACCAGCCCCCCGGAAGGTACCGGTGGCAACATACTGGTCGCACAGTGTGCAACCGGTATAGTCGACCGGTATGTCTCCGGAAGACCATACTTGGGTTTTTCGACTACCGTCGATCAATCTCTATGGATTTCCAGGGTTTCTCCTATCCATTCTAAGTCTGAGCTTTGAGTTAGAGTTATCTCCAACTCATTCAAGTCTAGTTTCGATGAATATCATCTCGGAACTTGACTCTAGGGTTTAACGGCAAATTTAGGGTTTTAAGGTCCAATTAGGGTTTTAGATCAATACCTACTTTGCATGGTATTGATCCACCCTTATAACTATCCTAGAGTCATAGGGTATGAAGAGTGGTTAAAACACTTACCATTGACTGGCGTAACATGAGCGTCGTCGAATGGTAATGTCGATACTTCCTTCTTCCTCCTAGCTCCTTCTCCTTTCCAACCTCTTTCTCCTCTCTAGGGTTTGTGAGAGATAATGGAAAAGATTTGAGGAGGTCTAAGAGTGTTTATATAGGCTAGAATTAGGGTTTAGTAACCCTATTAGGATTAGGAAGGTTCAGGCATTAGGGTTTAGGAAAGTGGGACCCACAGAGATCCAATTTCGGATCTCCGTAGTCAGCTGCGCAGAGCTGACCGGTCGACCGGTACCAAGACCGGTATCATCAACCGATCAAAACAAAATAATGATTATTTGACTGTCTTTGATCCGATTTCGTACCTGTTTGTCATCCGCTCGTCCCGTCTGGCTCGGTGATGATTGGAAGACCTGCTACGACATAAAACCAAGGTTTAGACCGGATTTACAGAGTGCGGGTCTTACAAGTGCAGTTTTTAATCAATCATTCCAGTTCGAGGACACGGGCCACAAATTGACCCCTAGTATCAGATGTAAACGGATCGAATTCGGTACGGATAGATTGCTATCCGAATACGAATCCAAGTTCTATTCATTCCATCCGAATTCGATCCGACTCTAGCAAATTTGTTAAAAATCAAATCTAAATTTGAATTCGAGTTTTAACCAGATATCCAGTTAAAATCCGATTCGAATCCAGATTGATCCTTCAAGCACCTGTGCGTCTCTTTTTTTTTTAGTATTTTTAGTCAGACTTGTCTTCTCTATGTTATATTCCATACAACCTTGTGGACTATGGAACAGGGTAATCGTATAGGTGTGATCAGATCTAGCCTTGAGAAGGGAAAATAGCAGATCTTATGAGTTCTGAGTCGTAAGTGAGTGAGCTGCAAGCCTGTGATTGCCATGCGAATGAGATCCAAGAGTAAAAAAATCTCGGTTATAATAAGAACCATAGTTTAATCATTCTTGGGGTGAAAACCAGTGGGTTTAAGGGTAAAACTAAATCCACAAGGTGTCGTCTGATGTTTGGGATCAGAATCTCAGATAGTGGAGTGACTACAATCTGAATACGTCCCTGGTAAGGAATTATTGGTTGGATGTTTGGGACATCAAACCTAAGGCAAAGCACAGAGTCAGAACTCATACTCTGAAAATGGAAACCTAAATCAAATGCTTTAAGGCTAAGGGTTTGCTAATCGCATAATACTAAAAACTCCGTGTGGGTATTCTAAAGGAAGTAGCGAAGAGATGGAGTTGAGCAGCTTAGGGAATCCTTAGTTACGATCTTACCTTACTAGAGTCGCCGGCAATAATAGAGATGGAGCAGCAGCCACTTGAAAGTGGAAACCCTATTTTCACCGGATAGAAATCGTCTCCCGCCCGGCTTTGGGCAGGAGACTCGGCTGCCTAAGGTGGATTCATGCCACCTGGCAATGCCTCCATCCAACCATCCCTATGCAAAGTAACAAGGAAATGGTTTGTAAACGTCAAACCATTGAATAAAGCCTCTGATTCAACTTTCATTCCCGCCTCAACTGAATTCATTCCCGCCTCTTCCCCATTCCTTCCGTCTCCTCTGCATTCACCGTGACCTGCAGAGTGTCATTAGTCTTTCGATCACTCGCCTCTTTCTTCCCCATTCCTTCTCCTGCAGCTTCACCTGTGACCCGCCTCAACTGAATTCATTCCCGCCTCTTCCCCATTCCTTCCGTCTCCTATGCATTCACCGTGACCTGCAAAATCAGATTGGATTTCGATCACCCGCCGGATATCCTCACCCGCCTCTTCCCCATTCCTTCTCCTGCAGCTTCACCTGTGACCCGCCTCCCGAATGAGAAGACGAGGAAGCAGGTCAATCAGTGCCAGTTTCGCTTTCATTCCCGCCTCTTCCCCATTCTTTCCATCTCCTCTGCATTCACCGTGACTTGCAGAGTCAGATTGTTTCTCAATCACCCGCCTCTTCCCCATTCCTTCTCCTGCAGCTTCACCTGTGACTTGTAGCTTCACGTCTTTACATCCCGCGAAAACCACTCTGCAGCTTTACATCCCGATTTCGAGAGAGAAGAAAGTTTGGGAGAAAGGAAGATGAAGGCGGAAAATTTTCATACTCTGCAAGACGCACCTGAAAGACGATTTCAGAGAGAAGAAAGTTGGGAGAAAGAAAGAAGCAGTTGCAATCCTCTCTTTCAGGTACTCTTGTCTTTCTTATGGTTCAGTAGGTTTTTCTTGATTGTCAGTGCTCCTTCCAAAATCAGTGCATTTCAAGTTTAATTTCTATTTAGAATCATTTGGAAGGAAGATAATGCGTTTGCTTCCATATGATTCTCCGTACTCCTTTTAAAATCATATGCATTTCTTCTTTGCTCATTAATCACAGAGAAAGAGAGAGAGAGGAACAGTGGGTAGGATATAGGAAACGGGTTTGCTGGAAAATTCTTATGGGATATAGGAAATGGGGAGTTTGCTGCCAAGTTTGCTGGAAATTTTGTTTCCGAATGGGAGAAGGCAATCTCTCAGTTCAATGACTAGAGGAGCCAGAAGCTTCATCTATTCTACAATATTTATACTAAGTTGGGTTAGGTTCAGTCAGCCCAAACTTGACTATCCTAATAAATATGCCCTTTTTTTAAAGTCACCAGCATCGAATCGTGGTTACAGTAAGGGATAATTGAAATTTAGTGTTGCTATCACAAAGTTTCTTCATATTCAGAGGTTTATATATACAAATCTACAAGCATGTCAATATCTGTTTCATTGTTTTATCTGTACTGTATTTTATTATCAAGCTCAGGGGATTTTGTTTCAGGGTATTTTGAATCTGCAAGAGACTCAATCCTTGATTTTGTTGATATTTTCCCTCTGCAACATTTATGTGCCTACAACTACTGGTGAGACTCTTCCTTACCCTTTTTCTTAGTTTCTTATTGTTACAAGCATTCCATTTATTTGCTTCTATTGACTACTTTTATTGGCATAGCATACTTGCTAAATCTACTGAGTACAAATGGCATGTTTGTTGGTCATTTATTGATTTGGTTATTTTTTTTTTTTTTTTAGAATCCAATGGGAGATCACGAGATTGAAAATGATGTTGAAGGTACACCTAAGATTGGAATGATGTTTGATACAGAGGAAAAAGCATATGAGTTTTATAATGCTTACGGGAGAAGTATGGGGTTCAGCATCAGGAGAGAATACTGTCATTGGAAAAAGACAAAAGATAAAACTAAGAGATTCCTAACTTCGAGACGTTTTGTATGTAATAAATATGGGTTGAGGAAGCACGACAAACGGGATCGAGAGACAATTAAGCCTCGAGCAGCTACAAGAACTGATTGTAATGCAAGAATGGGAATTCGATACATTGATGAAGTTGGGCAGTACCAATGCTTTGATTTTGAGGAAGAGCATAATCATCTCCTCCATTTACCGGCTAGTTTAAAATATATGCGTTCGCAACGCAAGATATCAGATGTACAAGCCATAGGGATTGATTTAGAAGATGATTCTGGGATAAGCACTAAGGCAACATTTGACTTTATGAGTAAGCAAGTTGGTGGGACAGAAAATCTTGGGTATACTAAATTGGATGTTCAGAATTATCTCCGTACTAAGAGACAACATCACTTAGCTTGTGGTGAAGCCAGAAGTGTGATCAATTACTTTCAGCAGCAAATTCATTCAAATCATTTTTTTAAATTTGCAATACAAATGGATGAGGAAGACCAGATGAGTAACATTTTTTGGGCTGATCATAAGATGAGGGTGGACTACGCACTATTTGGTGATGTGATTACTTTTGATACTACATTTTCCACCAACAAAGAACGGAGGCCCTTTGGTGTATTTGCAGGTTTCAATCACCATAGAACCACAGTAATTTTTGGAGCTGCACTTTTATATGATGAGACAGCCGAATCGTTCAAATGGCTGTTTGAGGCATTCCTTGAAGCTCATGATCAGAAACAGCCAAAGACTATGTTTACTGATCAAGATGCTGCAATGGCGAAAGCAATATCCCAGGTGTTTCCATCCACAAGGCATGGTTTGTGTTCTTGGCACCTTATGCAAAATGGGATTAAACACCTAGGAAACTTGATGAAAGAGGGTTCTACTTTTTTGAAAGAATTCAAGGCTTGCATGTATCAATATGATGAGGAGTTAGACTTTGAAATTGCTTGGCAGAAGTTGATTACTTCTTATCCTACTCCAATAGATTCATGGTTAGATCGTACTTATAGAGTGAAAGAGAAATGGGCCAACTGTTTCATGAAGAAGAATCTGACTATAGGTATGAGGAGTACACAATTGAGTGAAAGTCTTAATGGGGATATAAAGGACTACTTGAGCTCTAAGTTAGATGTGGTTCAATTCTTCAAGCATTTTGAGAGGGTGGTCAATGATAAGCGTGAAAATGAGTTGAAGGCCGAATTTGATGCAAGAGATAAACTCCCTAGAAATACTTATCCCAACATTCCCCTCATGAAACAAGCTGCACAAAGGTATACTCCAAAGATTTTTGATGAATTCCATGAAGAGTATTCATCATGTGGTTCATGTTACATAAAAGAAAGGTATGAAGACAGTAGCATACGTGAGTACGTAATTGCTATTCATGATAACAAGGACGAGTTTAGAGTATTATCCAAGCCATCTGAGGGTATGATAAAATGTAGCTGCAAGAAATTCGAGAGTTTCGGCATTCTTTGTCGTCATGCTTTGAGAATTCTATGTTTTTTAGATGATATCAAATTCATACCCGAGTCTTATATTTTGAGGAGATGGACTAGGTCAGTAAGGGATTACACAATAGAAGAAACTCATGTAACCCCAATTGACGGACATGTTTTGGATATCACACAACGTTACAACCTGCTTTGTCCAAACATGGTGCAATTAGCAGCCAGAGGCTTCAGAGCAGCAGAGGGGATATTCATTGCTTATTCAGACTGCGAATGAGTTGAGGACTAAGTTTAGAACTTTTACGAATCATGACTTAGT
Organism: Protea cynaroides; assembly: GCA_028583415.1. NCBI lineage: Eukaryota > Viridiplantae > Streptophyta > Magnoliopsida > Proteales > Proteaceae > Protea > Protea cynaroides. Next base: position 11,178,698 of record CM053270.1, on the reverse strand, counting down.
TCCAGCTGTTTCAGCTGTTCCAGTTGTTCAAACTGAGAATCTTCCCGTTATTCAAGCAAAGGGTATGAAGAAGAAAGAAGGCCATAAAGGTGGTAAACGGCATAAAAGTTGGGTTGAGAAACAACCCAAGAAGAAGAAGAAAAACATTCAAAATAGTGAATCTCAGTCTTCACATCAAGGCATCTCAACTACGCCTTCTAATCTCATTCAATTAACACCATTGGAAGGATATGAGCCACTGCAAACAAATCAATCATTCACATCATTATTACTGGTAATGGTTTGCTATGCAATATTAAAATAATTTAATTCTTAAGAACCAATTTCCATTTAATTAATCTTAGATGATCCTGACTGACTTACCCTTGTTGTGTGCAGCCAACGTTTGATTATTCCCAATCAACATTGTTCTCTTCTCAAGCCTCAAATCCAAGTTCACAACAGAATGAATCCACCAAACCCAAGTGATATAGAGATGAGGTGGGTGGTTTTCACTATTGTATGGAAGACTGTACTTGCATTTTGAGGTTTCTATACAATTCTCAAACTGATTTAAATTACTGCTGTAGGATATGCCAAATCCATGATGCTTAATGTTAGACATCAATTGTCTCAGTGGCATCACAATTTCACATACTACAATGATACAATGTACTTAGGACATAAAGACTTCTTATTTACTAATGTAAAATGTTGAAAATCATATATCAGTCTTCATATCTCTTTAGCTACTTTCCAGAAGATGACATACATAATAATTAGTAAAACAGTAGTGGAATTGCACCCACACTTTGAAATTTTGAATTTACCTGCATGTCTACTTCTTTTTTATGAACAGATACTTGACACAAAATACTTGAAAGCTTCGTGGCATACTTTCTGATCTAATAATCTGACTTTACCTTGGGGTAATTAGAAAAATTGGTCTTGAGCACTTGCTCTACATTAGCAGGATCTGAAATGTAAGTGTAAGTTCTGAAGGGCATTGGAAGCTTAATAGTTTTCAGTTCAGAGAAGCATTCTACTAGCCAATCATGCATTCGATTGTAGTTCATTAGTTGTTCGATTGCTGCACCGACTAATCATAAGGTTTTCTGTTTTTCTGATGAGAGAAGCATAAGGTTTCTGATGAGAGAAACAATTTTGGTAGATAGGAAAAGTCAACTATTCTTTAGTTTGCTAACTAGTCACAGCAATCATCTTTTGTGCTTTCTTTTATATTATACTGGTTTAATTTACCAGGAGACCATGTTCTTCAGGCATGCCTAGAATCTGGATTTTTCTATGTGGTCAATCATGGAATCAACCCGAATTTTATGGATGAGGTCTTCTCCTAAACCTCATCCTTTTGGGGTTCTGTAATGGATGTTATTCTCGGTTTCCTAATGTTACAGTACTCTTGTTATTTTTTCTTCCTACTTTTGGTTTTTGTTTTCACTTTGTTTTCTTCTACTATCGTCTTCTAAATTTCTGCCAGCAATTCAGGAACCATGGCTGTTTTGATTGTAGCTGGGAACATATTATTTGCAGAGGTTTTTTGCTTAGCTAGGGAAGTGTTGAACAAGTGAACTGATCTAACTGTTTTGAGGCTTGGATTTGGTTTCAGCTCTCTTCCCCCACTGCCCCCTGAGCTTTAACCTGGAAAATGGAAAATTGTACACATTTTTCTATTGGAATACAGACAAGACAATGAATAGGTTTGTTGGTGTAGATGGGTCTCTGCTGTTGATCTTGTTTTTATTAATCTGGGTTGAATTTAGTGGAAATCTTATCTTGCATGCTGCTGGAATGATTGAACATTTCATTCTGTTGGTATCATTGAATCCAGTTAGGCTTTGCATGATGTTGATCAATGTAATCTGTATGTAATCCAATTAGGCTTTGCATGATTGAATCCAGTTAGGCTTGTGCCCCATCATTATCTTCTGATTAATTTTCTTGTATGCAACAAAATCGATGCATTGAAGGCCTTCACCTTAATTCCTTGAGAGATTTGAAGATAAGTCTCAGAAGGTGAGGTAATTGGATTTAATTCCGAACTTTCGCTTTCTTTCTTTTGCTTGTTTTGTGTTTGGATTGTTTCTTACTTTGGATTATAATCTGAGATGTAGGATTTCTCAGATTTCATTTGATGTCTCTGGAGTCCATATGAAATTTAAATCTAGATTGACTGATCTGGTTGTTCTCTGAAAATTGAGTTATTGAGTGGGTGAGTTGTCAATTTTGTCTTGGAAGTGTAAAGACTGAAGCTTTGTTTGAAGAATTGTGTAGTTCTTTCGCATTCATTTTTTTTTTTCAGTATAAAGAGTTGGGAAGTTTTAAAGTCAAACTAAAGCATATGAGCCACCAGCTGCCATTTGTTGCTTGTCTGCAAAGTACTGCTGCTCTTGTTAAATTCATTAACAAAAATCTTCTTCATGCAGGAAGTAGAAGATGCTCAAAGGAGGTGGTCCAACGGGTGTGGAGTTTGCTGCAGAACTTCATGATTTTGTTATAGAAGATTTGCTGCACACAGTTTGGAAAAGTGAATGAGTAGCAGAAGATTTGCTGCAGACAACTTGGAGATTTTATATAAGTAGCAGATAATTTGTTGATCTGAGGCTTTGGACAGAGTCCATTTTTTCTCATCCTTCCCAAGTTTGGCAATGAGAATATGTACTGGGATAATGTGGCTGTTATATTTTTTGCTTTTTCAACCACTTTTTCAACCACTTAGTATCCCATCTATCTTTAAAGTCGATGGTGTCATCGAATGCATGTAACAACTGTGGTAAATGGCCTTATATAAATACAGATATAAGTTTATACTTTTATTAGGAACCCAATGTTTTTAATAAAAGAACATTTACACTTCTTCAAAAGTGACATTTGGGATATCTCGTGAACTATTTTTATTCACAAACCTCAACGTATTCTCTATTTTACTCCTCTACCTCATCTCCTCTACCTACAAGCTCCACCTCTCCACCTCACAACCTAAAAATCATTTAGGTATGAAATCTCAACCACATCAAAACCTAAAAAACACGAAAGACCATACACAACAGTGAATCTCAACCTCATCAAATCATCTAGGTACAAGAATGTTGGAAACGACTGGAGAGTCATAAAAAATTGGTCCTTTGTGTGTATATTGTGCATTGCTTGAAGCCAAGTCCAAAAAATCGAGCCACATGTATATCCTCACTCCTGATTTCAAGTTTTCTTTCTATTGATATCTACCAGGAGATTGAAGAGCCATGCTTGTAGTTGAAACACTAATTGGGAATTTCAATTGATGCATGGGTTCAACAGGTAAGATGGAACACAAGAACATCCATATGAGATCCTATTGAAAGTGATCATTAACCACATCAAATCATTCCTGCAACTCCAAAGCGAATGAATCACAAGAACCACAACATATGAGGAAAAAAAAGCAATAAACTTAAGTCTTCATCATAACAGTGTCACTTCCAACAATACAAAAATACAACCTTATAAACAAAGGAAGGTAGTTCTTAATCTAATTGAAAAACAATAAAAATCTAATGAAGAACACAACTATATTTTAAGGTTTGTTCAGGTCTAGTTTTTCAACAGCATCCAAGACTTCTTCCAGCATCCCAGTACGGTGTCCATAACCCCTAATTGCTCCCCTCAAATATCCTTTTACATAATCTAATGAAGGAGGGGTAGCAGTTGCAGTATTGGACGACATTGAACACTGAGAGCTTTCCCCTGTCTCCTGCTTAGATACGGTCTCTCTTTTCTCTTCTATCCATTCAAACATTCCACATCCACTATTGTCAACCTGCAAGACAGTTAAACAAAACTGTAAAGAACATTGAATATTATGACCATTCTCATTGAAATGACAACAGTTTAAGGAGGTTTTATATTCATACTCTTGTAGACTGTGGGCAACACCAGAATGTACGTCCTTTGTTTCTGACAGTTGTCGTCGTTCTCACTTTGCATTGGCCTCCGCACTTACATACCATGTAGTGCTCTTCCCACATAAAAAAGTTACAACGTTGGCATGTATAGTATTTTCTACCAACATTTTTACCTTGGGTTGTTGTGAGTTTGACACAAGGAGCACCACACTTTTCACATTTCGGATCCATCTTCTAAATGAAACTACAGAATTGCAAATATATATTTAATGAAATGTCCATAGGTTAAACTACAAAATCTACAATCACATTGAATATGAAAAAAAATCAAGACCATTACATGACTAAGAAACTGTTTCTAATGTATTTAGAAAACCCAATGTTTTGGTAGAACTCTAACTTTCATCTATGAAATCAAAATTCTTGTATTATAGGTTCAAGGATCAATGCTATCGGTAGACTACGGCTGTGTTATGGTTCCTTAAAAAGAAACCACTAATCTGAAGAAAAAAAAAATTTGCAACAAAATGTTAATTCAGTCATTTTTTTCATCAATTCATGGAAGAAACCACTGCCCTGGTAACAATGATTGAATCCAGTTTCAAAGTGGAGTTTGAAGTTTCAACAACTACAGGGTTTTAGAGTATTCGGTTTGAGAAAACCAAAAGTAATTTTTCGAAATAGTAGATTATCGACAACCTTGCCACTATAAGAAAACACAAATGTCCCAATCTGAAAAAATAATTCCCCACATGACATTTCATTAAAAAATGGAAAACGAGCATCTCAGAATTTTGACATTCTTATGATTTCATTGTCATTTTTTTTCCGGTGAATAAAGAACTTATTTTGACAAACCCAAAGAAGATACCAAGCGGGAGCCTACAGAGGGCAACCCGAGAGAAAACAAAGGGAATGATCTACAAATCATACGGAAATCCTAAGTAAATCCCAAGCACTAACAATGAAACTCTCTCTGGGAAGTCCAGACAGTGTTTTACAATTGGCATGATAGTCCCCCAATTTCTCTGTCAAAATTGTTGCCACGACGGGTTTCACTTTCAAGTAAACATAAAAAAACTTTTGCCATTCACGATCTCAGCAAGCAAAACATATAAGTATACAACAAAATACCACGAAGTCATGCAGATCAGAAACAGAGGAGAGCTAAAATGCGCTACTTATATTCCTATTCAACAGTAATAGTTACGACTTCCACTTTCTACAGAGTGGAATAATAGAAGCATCGATTTAATCAACATCGATCGAGAAAAAAAAAATTACTTGCGAACACCAGCCTTTGCAAACTTGTTACATATTTACAAGAACAAAAAAAAAATCAATCTAAAGTTGCTGTATTATAGAAAATAAGATAATGAAATCACCTGAAATCACCTGAAATCACAGAGTAGCATCTGGGGAAGGGATTTGGGAACAACCAGATTTGAGAAAAAAATTAGTCTCAAAGAGTTGCAGGTACAGAGGTTCTAACCAAATTTGAGAAAAAATTAGGGCATTTGGATCTCAAAGAATTGCAGACATTGGGGTTCTAATAAAAGTTTCCTTCTTCTTTCCCCTTCCCCCTTCTTCGGATTTCAGCCCTCTTTCCCCTCTGAGATTGGATTCTGAGATTACTTGAAACGGCAATGGTGCACGATCTCCTCCTCCGCTTCCTTCTCTCTGAAACGATGATGAAACGATATCTTTCTTTCTCCCAACTTTCTTCTTTCTTGAAGACGTGAAGCTACAACTCATGGGTGAAGCGGGTCAATGAAAGTTGAATCTATCTTTGCAGGTCACGGGTGAACGAATGTAGAGGAGAAGAAGTGGGAAAGAGGCGGGTGAATGAAAGTTAAAATCTCCCTCTACAAGTCACGGGCCTGAATGTAGAGGAGAATGGGGAAGAGCCAGAGGCTTTATTCAATGGTTTGACGTTTACAAACCATTTCCCTGTTACTTTGCATAGGGATGGTTGGATGGAGGCATTGTCAGGTGGCATGAATCCACCTTAGGCAGCCGAGTCTCCCGCCCAAAGCCGGGCGGGAGACGATTTCTATCCATTTTCACCCTCTCGACTCTTGCGTTGAGAAGTTGAGAAGCCGTCGACGCTACGACTCTTTGACAGAAAACATTAAAAAAATGTGATTATATACCATCTGTTTAGAAGGATGTAACCTAAGGGCATATATGACTTATACAAGAATAAACGGAGCGGATATAATCCGATCCGTTTGAGTAGTATCCGAATCCGCATCCGACTCCGACCCAAGGAATCTGAATCCTTATCCAAATCCGAACAATCGGATTCGGATTCCCTTAAATGGCTGTGGATTGGAATCGGAGTCGGATTTTTGACTATCCATTTACATCCTTAACTATGGGTCATATTGTGGATTCTCGGATTCCCGGATTCGGATCCGTGAGGTCAAACCCGAAAATATGTAATCTGGAATTCTTGAGGTCAAAACCGAAAATATGTAATTTGGAAAGGGTATGTCGGTAACAATAGAAATAACCCTAGGGTTTATGAGGCAAACATATATATATATATAGTCGTGTAGCTCCTCTCCCGCTCTCCTTTGGTGCTCTGACCTTAATTCAGGCTCGTTCTACAAACCCTGGTGTGGGTCGTTTTTAGGAGAATTCTGCTTGGATTGCGTGACCTGCTCCAAGAATCTGAGAAAATGGTACTTCAATATCTTCTCAAACTCATCGATTAGTGTTAATTTCATTCGTATTTGATTATATTTTGTTAGAGTTTCAAAGTATTTATTAGTTTGATTTTGTTTACTGAACTCCGATCTTTGTGATATATTCAGTATCTGAAACTAGTTTTGTCTTTGGCCTTCTTTCAGCGATTTGATGTGTTTTTAATCTGATTCGATCTGTGTTGAGCAGGTTAATCTGTGTGAAAATGTTATTTGTTTGTTTGACAGTAATTTTTTTTTTATGCATCTGGGGGAGAGTAAGGTTTCCGGTTACGGTGCTTTAGCTGTGCACTTGATATTAGGGTTCTTATCGTGTTTGTTTTTATTTGTATGTTCTGTTATTTTGGTGTGAATGGTGTAGTTTTTTCGTGGCTTGACTGAAGTTTCTTTGTCGTTGTTCGTAAATCATCTAGAGGAGCTGTTAGTTTAGCAATGTAATCGGTTGTAGAGAGATATGTCACTTGTCATTGTTAATCCTCTCTTCTTTGATAGTTTTTTCTGGCACCGTAATGAACTTCTGGCCAGTGATTTGGTGCCCTCTAATTTAACCTTTTTGTCATAAGTTAACTATGCATTCACTTAGGTTGCGTTTGTTTCATTATAAAATATATTAGGGAAATTATTATTCTTTATATATATTTTGTCATCTGCCTTTTTTTTTTCGGTTGTACATAATCACATTTGAGCATGTTTGGGTGAGAAATCATCCAGCCACATGTTAGGGTTGGAGTCATCCACGGATGCCAAGGTCCAAGAGTACAATGATAAGGATTCCATCAATATTTTAGGAAACAATCGTCTTGTATTTTTAAATGAATGTTTTTTGTATCAACTTTTGTATTGCAGTTCAGTAGTCAATTATCCGTATGCATAACGTTAGGGCTTTCAACCATGAAGCTGTCAATAAACATCTTCGATGAGACTACTGAGCTCAATACTTTCAAACCTAAGCATCAAACCCTTCACCGCTCTGAATCTCTCTCTCTCTCTCTAGAGCTTGCTCCCCGTAGTGAACCCTAATGATATTGTTTTTGGGGGGTTGGGATATAAGCGACATGAACCTGGTGGATGCCATGGCCAGAGTTAAGGTCTTCGACATAGATTGCAGAAGCAATTAAAACCTTACATGTAATCCATGGTTCCACTTCCTGGATTTTATGTTCCTGATTTTCAGAGCTGACGATCTAGATTTTCGTGTAAATAATGTCATTAAGGGTACCAAGAAGAGCAGGTTGAACAAATATTTGTTGTTATCATCTTCTTTGGTCCGGCACCCAAATTGTTGTTGATTTCATGCTATAGACTCGGAACCCCTAAATGGTGTAATTTTCGCCAGAACCCCTAAATGGTGTAATTTTCGCCAGAACCCCTAAACTGAAAGTTGAAAGTTGAAACGGTCAGAACCCCTAAATGGTGTAATTTTCGCCAGAACTTGGATTAGAGAATGAAAATTTTCACCGACTGAAGAGGTACACCGAATCAAAATCTAAACTTCTCTGGTAAACTGCAGAAATCATGATTCTGCCAATTGAGATTAAGCGGTGAACGTGATGGGCCGAGGGCAGTGGAATTAGAGGAGTGAAGTTTCAGGAAACTCTGAGTCGAATTGACAAAGTCATTGGAAAACTCATGTTCACTGCAAATGGAAACCATACTTGGCGGCAACCACGCAAATGAAAACCCATGTTCACTGCAAATGGAAACCATACTACCTGCAACACATAATTGTGTTTAATTCCTCATACCTCAGAGATCACAGAAGACTCCTCTTGAAGCTTAAGAGTAATTCCATTTTCTGAAGCAATTTCTTTAAGCAACTTCATTTTGCTCACTAAACTGAGTTGTGGAGTTGACAGCTTCTAAAATATCTGCAGAACCAAAACAAAATTTGAAACCTGTACCATAAGAAGAAAATTAAATTAAAAGGAAAAAAATCTCGAGATGCAAAGGTAGGTACTGTAATCTAGGTTATAACTCATTTATGTCAGGGAATCAGATTAACTGAAAGTTAGGGTTAGAGCTTCTTGGAACCTGCATGTTGTAGTTTTGTCCATAGGTAGTGTATTACTTGTCTATCATAACTTGCTAAGTTCCAATCTTTGAATGGTGATACAGTGATACTGTAAATTGTCTAATTTTTCAAATTCTCATGAACATTTACTAGTTTTTTTTCTTTGGTAAAATGAACATTTAGTAGTTGATGTGCTGAATGTTTATTGGTCATTTTGGTTCTTGTTTTTGGACAAGTACTTCACTGTAGCATATAAAATGTTCTTACCATGTACCCATTTATTAGCATCAATATTCTTGTTGTACACAAGGTTATTGTTAGCATTGATGTCTAGGTACACGAATTTGTTGGGTTGCTCATGGTTGGTCTTGCAATCTGAAAGGATAGATTTTCTTTACCAAATCTTGTGTCTGATATTTTGCTTTTGAGAATTTGGACCTCATTGAACTGCAATTTGGATTGGATGGTTTTCTTATTTATGGTGAGTGGGTTAGTACTCTATCTGTGACTGCTGATTGTTAGAGTTTATGTTTGATTTAGTGAAGTGTCCTGAGTGGTCTAGTTATGTTCTCTCTACAGCCAAAGCAGATACATGAGATCAAGGATTTCCTTCTCACGGCGAGAAGGAAAGATGCACGGTCTGTCAAAATTAAGAGGAGCAAAGATGTTGTGAAGTTTAAGGTTCGCTGCTCCAAGTACTTGTACACGTTATGTGTTTTCGACTCCGAGAAGGCCGATAAGCTGAAACAGTCTCTTCCTCCAGGTTATCATAATTTGTTGTTCATCATGATGGTTTATTTTACTGTATTTGCATCAATTAATGTGATAGAACTGTTTCATTCTCTGTTGTCCTAGTAACTTAGTAAAAATTCTTATTTGCAAAATAATTTGATTCTGGATGTTGCTCTCTTTTTTCTTCTCTAGGTTTGAGTGTGCAAGACCTGTGAAAAAGAGATGAAGTGGACTATGTTGGGAGACATTAGGGGCGGAAACTTGTTTTTTTTTTCATCTGAGATATTGATGTGGATTTTGAATTTTGCTTATTTGAATGATAGAACAACAAATTACTCTTTCTTCTACTATTCCTGGATTGTAGTTCTCTGATTTTATTTTAGTCAGATATACAGGTTTGTATTTTGTTCATCAATTTTATCAAGATGCCATATGTTGCATAACATCATCTGAGGTGGTGATTGGGATATATCAAGTGTTTAGCCTTTAGTTTGTTGTTGGGGTCTTGTTGCTTCATTCCCCATTTCTGCATATTTGACTTACCATTCTGAAGTCCGAGTGGCCAAGCCAGTGGATCCACGGCTGTGGAGGGGTTTTGTCAATGGGGGCGGCAAGGGCTCTGAAGTTGCATTGTCATCTTGGCCATTATTCTTGTGTCTTCTTTTGGCGATGTGAAATATAGGGGATAAATTTACGTTATTATAATTCAGGAATCATTCTTAGGGAGTTAAATGTTTTGGTATATTGCGGTCTGCATTAATTTGTTTCAGGTCTCTACTCACCATTCATGCCAGGAAACAGCGATTTTACCTTCTTGATTCTTTTATACAATTATAACAAGAAGTTAATGCTTGTACATAGGCTGTCTTCATTAGAAATAATAATACAAGGCAAGCGTCACCAGTATCTATCATGGGATTGCATTACCGTTCATAGCCATTGAGTTTTACACTCTAGAGAAGAGTCTCACACCATATCGATAGTGATGGAATTTTATGGAGAATACAAGTACATATAGGTGATTCTAGTTCATCACCCTTGTGGAATATGGCTTTAGAGATCGGTCAAGAAATTAGGAAATTGGATTTTATGGAGAATACAAGTACATGTGGGTGATTATAATTTGTCAATGCGTCACCCCAGATTGGTCAAGAAATTAGGAAATTGAGTGGCAACGGTTATAAATAAGAGTATGCTTGGAGTAGGATGGTGAAGAGTGAAGCTGCAATGGCTATAAATACCGTGAATGAAAAGAAGGGTGGTTTTTGATTTTTTTTTTACATGGAAAGTCTTACCCATCCTATTCATGGAGAATGGGAAATTTACTCAAAAACCCTCTTGGCAATTGATTTATTATACAAAATTATTTTCTTTTGACAAAAGTAATATGAATTGTTTTTGAGACAATGTTTTATAACAGTATAGTTTACATCGGGCGTTACAAATTGATGAAATTTTTTTAAGATAATATTATCCTTATTAAATGAAAAATTATATAAATATACAATCGTCTATCTTTATAATGAGGCCTCTAAAGCATTGATGAATGATAATATTGTTTTAAAATAAAATTAGAATTTTTTTCAGCTTTTAATATGAATTATATTGCTATAAAACATTATTTTAAGGGTATTCTTTATAATTTTTGTCAAGAAACGATAATTTTGTATAGTAAACCAAGGGTGTCTGACTAAATTTTCTTAAATAATTTTTTTTAGTTATTCACATTCATTCTAAAATTCATAAATAAAATGTGATTTTTATCTCCCCTCATTAAAGTTCTTCTCTCTTCATCCATCATGTCCCGTCATCTCGGTTGCCAAATCCCTCTATACAAACAACTGATGATTAATCTGATGATTAATCTTAATAGGGTCACACAAAACCTTACAATTTTTAAGTTAATACCACTTTAATCCCAACAAGATTCATTCAAATGTAAAATTATTAAGGGAAATTTAGTCAAATATCTCTTTGACAATTGATTTATTATACAGAATTATTATATATTTTTTAGACTTAGAGCCTCTACTTTATTCCTAACGGTGTTAATTTAAAATTTGAATAGATAAAAATACCTTTATTCTTTTTATTGGTGATTCCAAGAATTTGCAATTCATGGAGGAATGCAGTGATTGAGCCTTACTGCTTGCAAGGGATCGACATTGAGGAATCGAGCTGCCGCCACCAACCTGAGAAAGTGGATCGAATGCTTCAAAAGCCGATCACCAGAAGCTCTGGTTCCCCTGGAAGCTTTGAGTCTCTGATCTACCCAACGATTTTATCAAAACATTAAAAAAAAAATCTACTCAACAACACCGTATTCTCTTTCAGCGCAGACCAGTAAGCAGAAACTCCACTAATCCCTACATTTTCACTACTCTATAGCCGATATAGTTTGAACCCACTACTGTAATTTCAGTTGTTTTCATTTTCTTGTTTCCTAAACCATGGATTTGGTGATCTGGGTTTTATTATTGCTATTGATTTTGCAAGTGCAGGTTCCCTTCAGACTTTGCAGCTGCCGGGAAGCAAAATAAGTGATTCAATGGTGGAACAGGTTGCAGGGAGACTTTCTGCCATTACTTTCTTGGACCTGAGAAGCAGAATTCACTAATCCATTTTACAATTTAATGGAGGAACTGGGCATTGATCCAATAAGCATAGAGGTAGATGATGAACAGATATGAGAGCAACAATAAACGGGAGAAAATAACTGAACCCAAAGATCCAAGGAAAACAGGAACCTAAGCTACCAACACAGAGAAACACCTTGGCGATGGAGAAAGTTGGATGCTAATGGAATGCCAGGATGAGAAACTCAAACCCCATTTGAGCCCCCACAAACAGATCTACAAATCGCTAGTGAAAAACCCCATAAAAATTAATCATGGAAAAATAATGCGTTTCCATCAAACCATCAAGAAACCAAAACAAAGAAATAGCCTAAGAATCTGTAGGCTCCGCGGTGCTGGTCCAGAGAATCTCAACGCCATCAAGCCAAACTCTGGCGATGCGGTCGTACTATTCACCACGGCAGGAAGCGCATGTCCAATGGTACAGAACAGAAGACTTGTGAAACTGAAATTCGATAACTAATGAAGAAATATTACATGGTATTTATAATACATTGAGAAACAACTAAAAGGGTAATCTAGTAAAATCACAAAAGCATTTGATTAAATATAAACACACTGACATGCCCCCTCAAGGTGATGGAGACACATGACGAAGTCCAAGCTTGTTTATAAGAAAGGAAAGAGGTCTGCAGCCCAATGCTTTTGTTAACAAATCAGCCTGTTGAAATTTCGATTGAATATGATAAGGCTGAACTATTTTCCTTTGTATCTTCTCCCTTACAGAATGACAATCGATCTCTATATGTTTCGTGCATTCGTGAAAGAACGGATTTGTGGAGATATGGAGAGCCGATTTATTGTCATAGAAAATTGATATTGGAAACGGATATAGAAAGCCCATATCTGTAAATAAGGCTTTAATCTAGGTTAGCTCACAAGTAAGAGTAGCAAGTGCGCGGTATTCCGCTTCAACTGATGAGCGAGAAACCGTGTGTTGCTTTTTTGTTTGCCATGAGACGGGACTTGATCCAAAGAAAACCACATAACCAGTTGTGGATCGTCTAGTAATAGGGTAGCTAACCCAATCAGAGTCACTATAACTAGTTAGGACTGGTGAATTTTTCCGAGGCATATTAAGTCCAAGAGATATCGTGCCTTTAAGGTACCTTAAGACTTGATTTGCAACTTGAAGATGAGACTCACGAGGTGCATTCATGAATTGACTCAAGATTTGAACCGAGTAACAGAGATCCAGTCTCATAACTGTGAGATATATCAATCGGGCCACTAGTCGGTGATATGATGTAGGATCAAGTAACAATTGGCCAAATTCATTATCAAGTCTTAGGTTCTGTTCCATAGGAAATGAGCTAGGCTTACTTGCAAGCAGACCAGAATCTTGTAATATGTCCAAAGTGAATTTTTGTTGGGTAAGTAGAAGCCCATCTGGTGTTGTAATGACTTCAATACCCATAAAATAGGTAAGTCGGCCCAAATCTTTTATATGAAAACAATAGCAATATGGGCCTCGTCTAAGCCCGTGGGAATTATATCATCCACATAAACCAAGATGATAGTAAGAACAGCCCCCTTCTGAAAAGTAAATAGTAAAGCATCAAGAGATTGACTAAAACCCATTGTCAAGAGAGCATCCACAAATTTTTTATTCCACTATCGGGGTGCTTGTTTAAGGCCATATAAGGACTTGCGGAGCCGACAGACCACACCTGTAGGTATAGAGTGACCCTCAATAGTGAAATCAGGTGGTGCAGTCATATATACTTTTTCATCTAAATCGCCATGTAAGAAGGCGTTCTTTACATCTAATTGGTATAGTGACCAATTTTTATAAGAAGCAAGGGCAATCAAACACCGAACAATAACCAATTTAGCTACAGGTGCAAAGGTCTCATGAAAATTTAACCCGTCTAATTGAGTGAAGTCTTTGGCCATGACGCCTTTGGCCACTAAACGAGCTTTATAACGCTTGATTTGACTATTTGCATGTCGTTTGATTTTAAATATCCATTTGCACCCAATAGGCCTTTTTACTGGTGGTAATGCCATTATAGTCCAAGTCTTATTTTCTGTTAATGCAACCATTTCCTCAGCCATAGTCTTTTGCCACTGTGGACAGTTACTAGCTTGAATATAGGTACGTGGTTCAGTTTTAGAATAGAGATTTGACAGTAGGGACTTATAAAAGAAATTATTATGAAAAGAAACATGATGTTCAATAGGATACAAAATACCTAAAGATGGAGATGGAGAAGTGAGCTGTTGAGTGATTGAACCACATATGTAATCCCGTAATTGACTATTGGGCTGATGAGAGCGAGAAGAATGGCGTGGCAGAACCTCATGAGATTCGGTTCTGACAGGAACAGTAGGTAGGCCTACTGGGTGAGCCGATTGTAGTTAAATATAAACACATTGTAACAGCGCATAGCATGAGTACTACATGCAACCATGGCCCGGGCCAATCGGATGGCGTAGAGTAGTTGGTGGTGACCGGTGTGCTGCCGATGGTGTTGCCAAAATCTCTGTTTACTGTAGCCGTTGGGGAAGAAACAATTTAGACATTAAGGGTATTAGTGTCTTAAAAAAAATTCGGACATTCTCCCATTAATTTTTAACTAACGATGTGGATTAATTTGTTATTAACCATTGTTATAAGGGTAGTCTGTGTAAGTTGTGAAGCAAGGGTAATTCTGTGTAGTAAACCAATTGTCAAAGGGGTGTCTGAGTAATTTTTTCAATTATTTAAGAAATGAGACGTAGGGATGAGGTGACCCAATAACAGATTTGCCCATCTTCACAAGATAGGTAGATAGTATTATGTATATGTCCAATTTAGATCAATCTTAATTTGTCAAGGGTAAAACAATATATTAAAAAGATTTAGGAACTACTAATATGTTGCAGGATGGGACTAGAGTTTTTTTTTTGGAGGGAGATGCATGTTCGGATATATATGTAAGGGTTCGTTCATATTTGAGATAATATATTAAATTTAGGTCTAAAATTATACAGGTGGTCAATGAACATCATGCTCTAAACAACTGTCAAATCACCATGCCCCTCATGCCGGCATGAGGAAATTCAGTGACTATTGTAATGTAAACCAATTTCGGCTTATGAAAATAATGGATCGGGAGAGTGATTTATACAAAAGGGACGTGAAGTGCAAAAAGGATTCTGAAAAATTTTCAAGATTCCAAGATCAAGAAAGTAACTTTGATGGAGTAAAGGTAGAGGGCGACTTACTTTTCTTCTATAATGTAAATCAACTAAATGGTAGCCTACAACTCTTTTAGGATGTAGGTAAAGAATAAAATTCCAACTCTTCTATAATGGAATGAAAGTTCTTCAAAGTTTCAAGGGTTTAGACTCAACTCTTCTATGATGGGTTTGTAGTTCAATGGATTTGCAACTCTTCAAGGATGCAAATAGGGATAGGAAAGCTCTAACTCTTCAAGGTTTCAAAGAGACGTGAAGTGCAAAAATAGATTTATCTTTGAATTATTGTTTACCCAAAAAGTATTTCAGCTTCATCGGGATCAAATGGAAGATTAGAAAATTCATCAAACATTAGATAATCAAATGTGCCATGCCAATGATGTGTATAGGTGTCACTCATTACATTGACAAATTGAATAAGTGATAATGATGAGATGATACAATCATCCAACTTTTGTAATTCATGTATGCGGTAAAATGGATTTATATCCATATTGAGTATTATGATTAGAAATCCTCACCTCCAAAGCTCTGATACCAAATGATGTAAGCCGACTTCGGCTTATAAAAATAATAGATTAGGAGAATGAATTTATACAAAAATCAATGGAACCAAAAGAGATGTGAAGTGCGAAAATGAAATTTTAAAACAATTTTCAGGTTATAAGAACAAAAAGAAAATAATTGATGGAAGTGAAGGTAGAGTGACTTACTTCTTTTCTAGGATGTAAACCAACTTAAATGATGACCTATGACTCTTCTAAGTTATAAGTGAAGAATAAAGTTCAAACTTTTTTAGGATGAAATGAAACTTCTTCAATATTTCAAAGGCTTAGACTCAACTCTTCTAGGATGGATGTGTAACTCAATGGATTTGCAACTCTTCTAGGATGCAAATAGGGATAAGAAAACTCCAAATTTCAAGGTTGAAGTAAAACTCTTATAGGTTTCAAGATATACTCTTTTAGGTTCAAAGGGAAAGATAAACTTCAATCCAAATTTCATTCACCAAATTATCTCATTCAATTACATTAAAATAAGCCACTATTTATAGGCTTAACAAACCTTAAATAACTTAAAATAATCTCAACCATCCCCTATAATTTTAAGGTTGAAATTATATGTAGAGAAAATAAAAAAGAAACATAAATGATTTTAAATTTTCAATACATAGAGAAACTTGTCCCAATATATTGGTTCTTGTTCCAAAGCATAAAAACTTATTTCAAGAAGAAGACTCTAGTAGAAGCTCTTAATCAATCCATATGAAGAGTCAATTTGATGTAGAAGGTCAAATAAGCTTCAAGAAGAGTGTCCACATTATCATCCAATAAATTACATGAAAAGATTGTTATGTGCTGAAAATTGATTTTCACGACATGGACTATATGGGTTGATCCAGACTTGATTGTGCTGGTTCCAAAATGAGTTGTGGTGCTTATAGACCATTACTTGAGCTTGGGCTTTGCTTAGGTCTTGCTTGATTATGGGCTAACCTTTTAAAAGCATGGGTTGACCCAATTAAATAGAAAGTTGGTAGAGATAGTCACATGGATGTGGACGTGGGCTGCATCAGTTTGTCGTTTCATTAGATTACATAGGTTGATAAAACCCATGGTTCCATCCTAAATTCATCATATATAACATCTATATAAACACAGTACTTTACACATTACTATCATCTCTAAACAAAATAAGATTTGGAAAATTAATCAAAATCATTACTGCACATATAAAAATTTATTTTTAAAATCACCTTCATGTAAAATGTAAATATCAGTTACTAGGATTTGCAAAAATATAATGCAATCATCATTTAATAATACCCATCCCCTCGCGCCCCCATAGATACACACACACACACACACACACACACACACACACACACACACACACACACAAAGAAAGATAAATAAACGCCAACATGATATCGTTGGCCTGCTAGGTGTCACATTATTACGTACTTAGTCATGTGGGTCAGTTGCTTAGACTGTGCTTTGACCTTGAAACAGGTTTTGGCGCATTGGTTAGCACATGACGTCATTTCCTAATGCATGATTTATGTCTGCTGAGTAGTGAGTCATGTGAGACTGTGAGTAACTTTTGAGTTCGAGGTCTCTTTGAAGGACATTTGCCATCATATTGTCATTACCTTCTTATACTCTGTGCTATCCTAACTCGGAACTCAGCTCTGCTATGGAAGTTGGGAGTTGAAGTCGGAAATCAAATTTATGTCACGTGTTTTAATCCTCAATTTGGATTCATGCCACGTGTCTGGTTGTGACTAATTTTCACCTTGATCAGGATCGAAGAGGTTACGTTTTAGATTATTTGAATTCGGATACAAATACAGTTAAACTGATATGGAAGAGAATCGAATTTGGATTTTCGACTATCTTTTTAAATTCTACTACCGACTTTTTTTTTTTTTTTTTTTTTTTTTTTCTACCATACCTTATTTCAAAAAAATCCTCTATTTGGCTATCAAGCGGCGGCAGTGAGGATCCCAACCGCTCATAGTGCATCAGTATATATCTAGATGCACTATGAGCGACTTGAATCCTCACTACCGTTTGACGATCCCTATAGAGGATCCTTATTATTCTTTATTTTCCAGCTATGGCTGTGAGTGTTGTGACTTGTGACCATCGTTTTAAGAATACGGAATCGGAAAAGGGATCATCAGGTTTGGTCTCTTTGCCTTGATTTGGCTTGAACTCGTCCGGCAGCCCTTGCAATCTGATCCGATTTGCGTGCCCCGATCCCGATCCAAGTCCGATTCCGATCCCGATTCTAATTCCAATCTCAGACGATCCGATCCGATCCGATCCGATCCGATCCCTCAAACATGGTTGAGTCTTCTGACTCGATGATTATTTGCCTTATCGGTTTATATGTATTTTTTCGCTCCAATTGCTCTCTCCTCGCGATGGAGTTTCTACGTCTCCCTGCAACATCTCTTGGCCTGCGGCCCTTCTGTTTAACCTTAGCAGACGGACCAAGTAGAACCTCTACCAATCTCAAAAGCATAACTTTTTCTCTTCCTCTTTCATTCCACTCGAGCTTCTCCTCTAGAAAATTTTCAACCCCATCTCAGTTTTCTCCTCTTAGTAAGTTAAACTTCAACTTTTCCTCCTATCTTCTATGTATGAGTACTTCGTTGTACTTTTAAAAGAAATTGGTGGGTTTGCTGAGTTTAGCAAGAATTTTGATGGTTTTTTTTTATATTTATTATTATTATTATTTTTAATCCTTTTCTTTTTGTACTTTGAACTATGTATTTTGAACTACGCAACCCACTTGTTCAATCTGCTTTGGAAAAAAACCTTTTTAAAGGGGGTGGATTTTATGACATAAGGGTCTGATGTATTTACTTATTTTCTTGTTCAGTTTAATTTGCAATTCCTGGAACCATGTATGAGTATTTCTTTGTATGCCTGGAAGAACTTCATGGGTTCGCTCAGTGTATATTGTATCGTAATATATTGTGTACTTTGAAATCGTTATCACTGCAAAGTATTATTTCTTTAGGCTTCCATCTCGTTTCTGTTTTATCTAATTTCATCAATTCAGTTGGCCCCGCATCTAGACACAAATTGAGAACTTTTACACTTATTTTTTGACCCAATGTGTTCAATCTGCTATGGAAAACTCCTTATAAGGAGGGATCTTTTGACATGTTGTTTCTGATGTATTTACCTATTTTCTTATACAGTACAATTTGCAACACCTGAAAGCCAGTCGAGTGCTCGAGTCAGTACTGAAACAGCTGAATGGGCAATACAAGGTATGTCAAGTGTTTGAATTTGGACCCTGCTGTATGGATACTCTTTTTTTAAGTTAAGTTATAGCAATGCAGAGTCCTTTTACATCTTTATTACAATTGATATGTTGGAGTGTACAAGATTCATGTTTTTGGTAAATATTGGATCAGTAAAGGTGACATAGTAGTAAATTGTTTTTCCTATTAGATGGACTGACAAATCCAGATGCCTACATTCACTCTTTGTTTTCAATATGAATATGATGCCAAAACACAGATCATGAATCACAAATATCTTACATATGAATTATGGACCTCTGAACTATGGTTCTTAATGATCAATTTTTTTTACATATTTCAGGGAATGAAAGTCATTTCTATATTTTTAAAGGTTTTTACTCAATGAAAATATCTGTTAGTAAGAAGAGTCCAAAAAACAAAGGCTTTCGAGCTCAATAGATGAGGATTCTGAAAGGGAATACCAAGAATGAACAAATAACTAGGATACTTAATTAGGACTCCTCTATGTACGTATCTGACTACTTACTACCAGATTCAGTTAGGGATCTGCCATAACATATTAGAATAGCTCGGCATTAAAATGTTTGAGTTGAGAGTTCCTTGGGAAAGTGGGAATTCCAACGACCATTTCAGAAATTGTAGTCATACAGTTCAAATATTTTAATGGTATACTATTTGTCCACTTTGTTGATGGTGTATGCAACTAATATACCGTGGGAAAGGGAACTACCTACACACTAGCAGTCTGTAGTTCCCTCTCATACTTTCTCACCTCATTAATGCTTTCCCATATACTATATATGTGGTTTGACTTTAAGCATATTTCTTTTCTAGTGGATAAATACATTCTTTTTTGGTGCTTAAGACAAGTACATTTAACATATTTTGGTTTAACTGTAAAGGGATGGTTTTGTAAAAGTTAATATATTCCATTTCTTCCATTATACTTCAATAAAAAGAGTTGAGTTCATGAACTTGGTTAGTCTAAACTTTGTTTAAAATAGTTCCAAGAAACCAGTGGAACAGAATTTCAGTAATCTCCTTTGTATTGGCCACAGATTTTTATACCCTAAGAAAGGATGTGGAAACAACAATTGAACGTGTCAAAGAGATTAGGGCATCTGCTGGTATCCGGCAGTTGGAAGAAGATCTTACAGTTTTAGAGAAAAAGGCTGCAGATAGCTCTTTGTGGGGTGATCAAGCTAAAGCACAGGAAACACTTATTTCCTTGACAGATGTCAAAGATAAAATTAAACTTCTGACTGATTTCAAAACCAAGGTTTGTCTGTTTACCTTCTTTCCCACCGAATCTCTCTTATAATTTGATATCTTTTAGTTAATAATATTAGAATCCTTATTTTAAAATACAATATCAACAGGGTCCTGATTATGATATTTTATAAGAAACTTCAATTTTATATAACCATGTTTCTCTTGATTATTCCTCAAATCATGTTATATATCTATATTTTAAACAATAGTAAGCTAAACCACAATTCTCACCACCATCGAAAAAG
This sequence comes from Protea cynaroides, assembly GCA_028583415.1. Classification (NCBI taxonomy): domain Eukaryota; kingdom Viridiplantae; phylum Streptophyta; class Magnoliopsida; order Proteales; family Proteaceae; genus Protea; species Protea cynaroides. The sequence continues at coordinate 11,158,249 of CM053270.1, read as the reverse complement.
CTGTGAGACTATATGGGAAATTGTGAGTTTACATATGCAGCTATACTAGCTTCTCATGATGTAAATGGAGTGGAGTAATTGCCTCACCGCTCCATTGCTTTCATAAATATTTTGAGCTTTCAGCACAGGTTTTTGGGTGAATAAGCTCTTAGCTGCTGAGCATTTACAGGATCAAGGGTTTAAGTTTCATAATGGATTTTTTTTACATGAATTTATTTATGACATCATAATCTCTTGGTGTTGGGATTTAAAAAATGGAGATAGGGCCACATTCTAAGAAAATTTCCTGGATTTTTTTTGAGCAGCGGGTTGAAGTTTGTAGCAGAACCAGAAAATAAACAAACCAGTAACCAAGGGATGGAAGAGAGAGATTACTCCTAGAGGAGTAGTTAACCATTACGTGTTCCTCCCTTCCCCTACCCTATTACGTTAATATAAATCTGTAAATAGAAGATTACAAAGTGTAACAATGTAGAACGAGGATAGACCAGATCACACATGGACTATAATGGAAGAAGAACCAGCAGAAATTATAGAGAAGAGAAATCAAAACCGAGAGGGAGAGAAGTGAGAGAGAACCGTGACAGGGGAGAGAATGATTGACGTAATCTCTCCACCTCACCACTAGTTTTATGTATAATAGAAAGGGATGTCGACTAGAGCCTTCAAAATTAAAATAGGATTGTAGCCGACAGTTCAAGTTGTTAGAAAAAGAAAATGACTAACTTAAAACTGAAAGATAAACACCACTAAGCTAGGTGACACCTAAACTGCAGAGAACTAAAAGCATAAAACTTAACAGTCCCCCTCAAACTGAAGCTGGAGCATAAATATCATCAAGACCCAACTTGGAATAATTTTGAAGAAATAAAGCCTTGAATGATGCAATGTGAACATATCACCGAGTTGAAAACTGCAACTGGTGAATGGAGTAGATATCACTTATCACATAATGGCATCACGGACAAAATGACAATCAACTTCTATATACTTGGTATGCTTATGGAAAGCCAAGTTGCTAGCAATATGAATGACTGCCTGGTTATCATAGTACATAGGAATGGGCTTGTTAGTGATATAGCCCTGTAAAGGTATATCGCTACAGGGCTGTGGGTCCCACTGTCCCACTGTCAGTGCTGCATATTTTTTTTTATTTCCTTCTATTAGTTATCTCTATTTATTGTAATAGTGGATTTGTTTCCACATTAGTCTTTATATTGTTTCCTTATTGATTAGGACTCTTTTTCTTTTTTTTTTGGATTTAGGGACGCTTCCTAAATCTGTATTGTCTCTAATTGGTTTGCTGATATATATAAAGGTAGCATGAGGAGGGCGGACATATTGTCTACTCCTCTTTCTTTCTCCTTCTTCTTTCTTCTCTTTCTTATCTTCTTCTTCTTCAACTTGCAGTTTCTGGTTATTTGCTTTTCTTCTCTGATAAACTGCTACATGGTATCAGAGCAGTAAATCAACCTTGCTGTTTTGATAGGCCTCAACTTCTCCTTCCTCTTCTTTCCTTCTAAATATTTTTGTGGGAACAGCAATCATATGCTGTCCATGATGGAAGATTGAACTTCCATTAAATCGAAACCTGCTGCTGTCCTCTGTTATGGTTTCGATAGAGATTTGGCTTGATATTGCTGCTGTGGTTTGATGATCTGGTTCAAACATGGCTATTGGTTTATGTTTCGATGGTGTGATTGATAACCAGGTTTGATTATTGCTGCTGATTCCTGATTCTTAATGGTCACTGTTTTCATTTGTTATACTTGATTATTGCTGCTGGTTCCTGGTTCTTAATGGTTACTATTTTCGATCTGCTGCTACTGCAACTGCTAAGTGTTGACTGTTGCTGATTCTCACTTGCTGATCCCTGATCTGACTGTTACTGATCTGCTGGTCTCGATCTACTGTTAATCTACTGATCTCGATTATGTTTTAAATCAGAAGCTACTGTTTTCTGAATTGGTTGTGTCTTATTACTACATCGAAATCAGGTCTGTCTTCCTACTGCTGGTTGCTTGTTGGTAATCTTTTATCATATTAATGTGTGCCTCTGTTTTCACATTGTGCTTGCTGCGAGTGTTTCTTGAGATCAAGCAGATCATTGAATGACCCTTTGAAATTGCTGATTGCTTATTGTTACTACCTTTTATCAAGATCAGAATCTCGGTGCTGCTACTTGACATTTTTTATGGCTGAATATAAAGATTACTCTGTGCAAATCACCTCAATTAAGTTAAGGGGGGTATCTAATTACTTGTTGTGGGCCCAAGCTGTTAAAGCATATATTCACTCTAAGGGAAAGCTTCAATATCTTCCAACTATTGATTTAAAAGATGCCACATCTATAAAGAATTATGATGATTGGATGCGTGAGAATTCCACCCTTCAAACTTGGCTATGGATGAGCATTGACCCCTCTATTGTTTCCAATGTAATGTTTCATCAAACCACCAAAGGCATATGGAATGATCTTGAGGAAAGTTATGCACAGGAGAAGAATACTTCTCGGGTTTATGATCTTTATGAACGAATGTTCATTTACTCGTTGGGAGACAAGACCTGAATGCATACTACAGTGGCTTTAAGGGTCTCCTCGAAGAACTTCGAGCTGTTCAACCTCTCTTACTACTGATCAAAATCAACTCAAGGCCCAACAATCTAAATTCTATGTTGCAAAATTCTTAGCCGACCTTCCTCTAGAGTATTAATCCTTTAAGACTTAGTTATTGTCTGGTGAGAAGGTTCCTACACTCGGTGAAACTTTTTTTTCGTCTCCAACGGTTGATGCCCTCAAGTAGTCCCATAACTCCACTTGATACTACTGCTTTGTATGCTGGATGAGGACGAGGTTCCTCATATAGAGGTCGTGGCTCCAGTCGAGGTTGTGGATCCTATGGTCGTGGCACAGACCGATCTAGTACTGATAAAACTACTTGGCATTGTACTTATTATGGCAAAAATAATCATACTGTTGATAAATGTTGGGTCAAGCATGGCCGTCTTGAATGGGTTGAGGCGTTGTTCAACTCTGCTTCCACAGATGATGTCTCTATAACAGCACCTGCCACTACTATTGCCCCAGCTCCTATAACGACTCCTAGCACTACAATTCCCACAGCGCAGATTGATGCTTTACTTCGACGAGTTCAACAGCTTGAGCAGCAGTCCTCTCCATCCACCTCTGCCACCTTGGCCGACACAGGTACCAATGCCCTACTTTCCATTATAACTACTCCGTGGATTATTGATTCTGACACCTGTTGTCATATGACTGGTAAGTCTCATATCTTTTCTTCCTTTATGGATGCTATTATCTCTATGCTTGTTTTCCTTACTAATGGGTCCTGTTTCGGCCCTGATCCGTCCCGTAGGCCCACCAAGCTGACTGGACCTGCAAGACAAGCAAAGACAAGGGGAGGAGGCGGGCCTGTGGTCCCGTGTCCACTCCGATGCCAAAGTTAGGGCTCTGTGAACAGTTGATGGGCTCGGTGTCAAGCCCACAACAATATTTAAATGTATGTGGGGTAGGTGTGAGATTTTCTGTCCCAGGTGTCAGAGCGTGAATCCCAAGATGAGTAATGAGTAATAAATGTTATTGTACCTGAATTCTCGGGATTTGCCCTATTTATAGTGAATAGTGCATTTTCCTGTAATACCGCTTTGCCCTTTGCTCCTTTGTTTGAGTTTGTAAAAGATGCTTTCCTATGTTCAATCAGGAACATCCACGTGGAAGGGGGTTGAGTCCTACGTGTCGTGGTTCTATTGACAGCGTGGCAGAATTCCCTAACACTTGCCTCGTTGCCCTGCTGAATTTGTAGGGTTCGGCTGAGCAAAGAAGAACGATGAAAATTCCCCCTAACAACTTGCCTCGTTGCTCTGTTGAGCCTATAAGGTTCGGCTGTGCACGAATTCCTATCGATATGGATTAGATGCTGTCGCGCTATTCTCGTTGCGGGAGACTGATGCTGGTGTTGAATTTGGGGGCGCGGGTATCGATGCAGGCACTACGGTGCCGATGTCAAACTAGGGGTGTGGTACCGATGTGGGTACCGCGGCCAATACACCTCGGCCACATCTGAGGAAAGCTGCCGATGTGGTCACGGGATTTGCACGTGACCCAAGTTGCGTCGAAGGTCCGATGTGACTAGACCGATGTGGGCACTGCGGCCAGTTCACATCGGTCAAATCTGAAGGAAGTTGCCGATGTGGTCACGGGATTCGCACGTGACCCAAGTTGTGTCGGAGGTCCGATGTGGGCACTGCGGCTAGTTCACATCGATCAAATCTGAAGGAAATTGCCGATGTGGTCACGGGATTCGCACGTGACCCAAGTTGTGTCGGAGGTCCGATGTGACTAGACCGATGTGGGCACTATGGCTAGTTCACATTGGTCAAATCTGAAGGAAGTTGCCGATGTGGTCACGGGATTCGTACGTGGCCCAAGTTGCGGCAGTGTCCGATGTCACTTGACCGATGTGGGCACCGCGGCCAGTTCACATCGGTCTATATGAAGAAGATACTCCGCGGTGGTCAAGGGATTAGCACGTGATCCGAGGCGATTGGACCGAAGTGGGCACTTTGGCCAATGCACATCGGTCTATTTGAAGAAGATACTCCGCGGTGGTCACGGGATTAGCACGTGATCCGAGGTGATTGGACCGAAGTGGGCACTGCGGCCAATGCACATCGGTCTATTTGAAGAAGATACTCCGCGGTGGTCACGGGATTAGCACGTGATCCGAGGCCGAGGTGAGCACTACGGTCGACATATGTCGGTCCTTATGAAGAAATGCACCGATGTGGTCACGGGATAGGCACGTGACCTATGTTTCTTTGAAAAAAATCTTGAGGATGGATCCGATGTGACGAGGCCAAGGTGGGCACTACGGTCGACATATGTCGGTCCTTATGAAGAAATGCACCGATGTGGTCATGGTATAGGCACGTGACCTATGCTTCTTTTAAAAAATCTTGAGGATGGATCCGATGTGACGGGGCCGAGTTGTAATGGATTCGGATCTGGTTCCGGATCCGGGTCAAGAACATGGATACCGCAAAGCAGGACCCTGTTGACGGACCCGGGAGGCGTCGTCGGTAATAACTGCACCGCTTCAGCGTTCCAATAGCAAGGTGCCACGTAGAGTGCCTTCAGTAGATAACATATATAAAGGGGTGGTGGGGTATTGAGGGCCCTCATTTTGAAGAACTATTGCTCCCGTCGGCTTTGTGACATCGGTCCTTTGACATCGGTTTTTGACACCTGTTCGGCGACATCGGCGCAGTAACGTCAGCTCGGCTTTGGAAGTTCGTTGGCTCGTAATCAGTAAGTTTTCCTTAACTTCGTTTTCTTAACCATGGTTGATGAGGGTAGGGACACCGATATGGAAGTAGACATCGAGACGGTGGGGTCGTCCCCTACTAGCGGCAGCAGCTCGACTTCGTCCGGCAGTGGGTCGAGTACTAGTTCATCAACAAGAGTATCTACAGATCGGGTATCCGAAGGCGGTCCCGAGACGGAGTTGAGGGCAGAGGAGTCCATTGAGCGAAGCAGAACTCCGTCTCGGAACGTCAGCAGGTCAGGAACATCTTCAGGCCTGTTTCGGCAAGAACTATTGGCAGGGGTCTCGACACACGAGCTAGGATCTGAGGTCATTCATGAGGCCCGTGAGGAGTCCGACGCCCCTCCAGAGTTTGATGCAAGGGAAGAGGTCTGTCTTTTGACCAAGGCCGAATTTGATAGGCTTCGGGAGCGGTATCAAATACCCGACGATGTGGAGATCCGGGCCCCTGGGGACAGAGCCTGCTGGAGTCGTCGCTCGGAGCTTTGCGTAAACATTGAGATGTTCAAGGCTGGGTTCCGCGTGCCGGTACCGCGACTGGTTACCGAGATACTACAATACTACCAGGTGGCCCCGATCCAGTCGATGCCCAACTCTTGGAAAAATATGATTGCCTTTGTCGTCTACTTTAAAAATTTGGGGCATAGGCCGATGGTGAACATGTTCCGGGCCATGTTCACCTTCAACGACTACTGCAAGACGGGGTGGTATTACGTCACAAAAAGCCTGACTTTGGTGACCTTTTGGTCGACAAGCCCACATCGATCAAACTCTGGAAGAACAAGTTTTTCTACATCTGGGGTGAGAATGTAGTGCTGGAGAACGTTTGGAAAAAGTTGGATGCAGAAACGCTGAATACCGACGTGCCCCTGCTGCGGCGAGCTCGTTAGTCAGAGGGGACTCCCATCCGGGTTGCCGACCTGAGGAACCCCCTACTTTTATATGAGAACAAATTGCGTGAGTATTTCCCTTGCCGTAGTGTATGCTAATATCGACCTACTAACCCCGACTGATTCTACCTTTGTATGTTGCAGTGATGTTGTCCAAGGAATATCTAATGGAGCTGCGGAGGAAGGAGGCCGCCAAGGAACAGGAGGCATCAGCGAAGAGGGCCCATGATGAGCACGGAAAGAAGGCCGTGTCGGACAGGCGCAGCGGTGAGGGGGACGCGGCGCAAAAAACCTTGAAAAGATCACGTAAGACATCCCCTGACTCTGCATTGACCGATGCGGCCCTTATCTATGCAATGCCCATGATCCCTCGGCATCGTGCTCTTGACTTTTCAAGAAAGGGGACCGCTGTGGCAGCTCCTGAGGCCGTTCTCGCTGGCTGAATCAGCGAGGACCGGTGGGGACAGGCATCCCACTCCTCTACGCCTTGATGCAGTCCAAGGACCAGCCAGTAGTGGATCAGCCCAAGGATGTGTCAACATGGGCCCAACCCACACTGTTCACGTGAACACTGTTCACGCGGAACTGTTCACGTGAACACTGTTCACGCGGTACTGTTCACGTGAACAGTACCAACAGCAGAAATTTTCCTTCTTTTGTTATTTCTTTCCTAAATTATTCTTAGATTTTGTTTCCTAAAGTTAAGTTATGGATTGATATTTTGTAAGTTGTTTTTTTGGAAACTTTCCTAAATCTATAAAGGCAAGTTTCCCTTTTAATTTATCTTAGGATATTTTTTAGATTGGAAACTTTCCTAAATCTATAAAGGCAAGTTTCCCTTTTAATTTATCTTAGGATATTTTTTTTTAAGAGGACTAAATCCTTCCTTATTTTGTAATCTTTCTTAAGTCTATAAATAAGATAAAGAAGAAGAGAGCCACAGATTTAGACCAGAAAAGAAGAGAGTTTAGCTCCCGATTTTTCCCGGTTGAGTCTCATAGGTTGTGAGACCGAACCGAAATATTCTGTTTTATGGTTTTCTTGTCCTTCTGTTAATTCTTTCAAGTTCTTATTATTGCATACTGAATTGCGATACCATTAAGTGCTGATTTGATCAACGAAAGCTCGTGGGATTAAAGATTAAAATCATATCGACCAGCTCTAACTAAACCAGTCCCGTTTTCAGATGATAGGTAGTTTTCAAAAAATCACATCTCTCTATCCCGTGATCGGATCATCTCCAACTTTGGATATGTCTTCAAGTACATCCTAAAGAGTATTTCCCATCAAGTTTCAAGTGATTTCAAGGGTTAGCTTTCAAGATAAGTGGTTTTCTTCATTACTTTTCTCTGCAGATTTTGTATTGGACTGAATTAAGATCCTGTAGCAAAGAGGGCTTGTTAATTTGACTTGCTCTGATACCAATTGATGGCAAAGAGGGTTCAAAGCAAGTCAAATTAATAAGCCCTCTTTGCTACAGGATCTTAATTCAGTCCAATACAAAAAATCTGCAGAGAAAAGTAATGAAAAAACCCACTTATCTTGAAATCTAACCGTCGAATTAGATGAAACTTGGTATGGATGACCTTTGTAATGATTGTGAACACCTTCCGAAGTTTGGGGAGGATCCGAAAAGAACTATAGGAGTTATGAGTCTCGAAAGCCTGCTGTACCTGTTTAAAGAATCAAGAGGGAACGGAATCTGGTTGAGTCTCACAACCGTAGGAGACTCAACCAGAAAATAAGAATTTAACTCTTCTTTTTTCTGGAAAATCTAACCACCAGCCAGCTTCTACTCCTCTTATTTATAATGAGAATCCTTACAATTAAAATAGGAAAGAGATAAAACTACTAAAACTAAACCTCCTTATAACATAGGAAGGTTTTAATACAATAGAAAGAAAACTTTCTAAATCTGAAAATAAGAAAGTTTCTAAACACTTTTAGGAAACTAAATTTAAGAAAGTTCTTAGTTTCCAAACAATTAAAATTCCAAATAACTAACACTATATTTTAGGAAAGAAATAACTAACACTATATTAAAATCTGCTGTTGGTACTGTTCACGTGAACAGTACCGTGAACACTGTTCACGTGAACAGTGTGGGTTGGTCAGCCAATTGGGCCTGGCCCAATTTTGGACTTTCGGCCCCTTCTGGAGTAGACTTGGGCTGCATCACGCCCCCAACAGCACTCGGCGTCCCCTTCCGTTAGGCCGAGGGAGTATCTGGGGCAGGGGGGACATGAGTGAGTTTCGCCGTATTCCTCTCATCGGCCCCCTGCCCGGGAGAAAGACGGGCGATGAGCAGGCATTCCGCCCTGACTGGGCCTTGACCCGAGGACAAGGCCATGGGCGACATCCGTGCCGCTCGAGAGCTGATGAAGGGGGCCATTTTGCCCCGGGACTGGGAGTTGGTGCAGGATCTGCCCACACCATCCTTGATATCAGGTGCCGATACCCTAGCTGCGTCGGTAAGTTGATGTCCTTGCTCCCTTGACCCCTTTCCAACCAGCTATATGCCTAACCCTTGCTTGTTATCTTGGCGCAGCTCGGGGTGTACATGGAGACACTGAAGCAGCGCGCCGAAAAGACGGCGAAGGACTTGAGCGAGACAGACCGTAAGCTGCATCAGGCCGAGGAGCAGAGGGAAGATGCCAGGACTCAGCTTCGCTCCAAGGAACGGGAGGTCACCTCTGTGACGTCCGACCTCGCTAAACTCCGGACAGAGGTGGAGGCTATGCGGGAGGAGAGAGTCCGCTATCAGGAGGCGGAGAAGGCGAGGGAAGAGCGGATTGCCAAGCTGCGGTCCACCGTTGAAGCTGCCAAGGAGCGAGGGATGAAGTTCAAGGAGGCGTTCCTCAAGGCTCGATCCATAGCCGCCGGGGCAGTCCGCCTATATCAGAAGTCGGAGGACTTCAAGGAGCTGGTGGGAAGGTGCTCTCTTCATAGCTTCACCCAGGGGGCTTTGGCGTTGAAAGAGTATGTAGATGAAAAGGTTCCCGGGGTGGACTATGCCGACGCCGAATGCCTGAGGCCTGTCAACATGTCGGCCGAAATACCAGAGATGGACGACGCCGAGATTCTTCGGCAACTGGCAGAGGTGTTTGAAGGAGAGGATCCTCCCCCTTCCCCTGATGGCGACGATGAAACTCCAGCTACTCCCCAGGCCGGTACGGCTTCTCCCACAGGTCCTCTTCGCACTCCTGGTGGTTCTCCTTCGCGGACCGCTGACGAAGCCGGCAGCAGCGGGGTAATTCCCCAGGGCGAGGCCAGCTAGGGATGTACCAATATATATAGATTTTTGTTCTTTTTTTTTTTTTTTATTGTACCAATGGGGCGCCCCAGTGTCTTTGTTGTAAGGGGGGCCTCTCCTTATGAAATGTAAAATGAATGTTGAACTCTTTTTGAGCCTATGTGAATGTACGTTGTCTTTGAATGTCTTCAACCTGTTGTCCTTTATTTCCTTGCGTTGTGTACGAGTTAAACGTGGGCTTGTCTGGTGTATGCCGATGTGCGGCCGTCTTCGACTAAGATTGGGGCTCAATCTACCCTCCTCGGCCAAATGTGTTCACAAGTGGAACTCTTTTGGCCGTATGGGTCTCAATTGGGCGTGGAGCCGTATCTACCCTCCTCGGCCAAGTGTGTTCAAGAACTTGTGAACTCTTTCGGCCGTATGGGTCTTAATTGGGCGCGGAGCCGTATCTACCCTCCTCGGCCAAGTGTGTTCAAGAACTTGTGAACTCTTTCGGCCGTATGGGTCTTCGACCAAACGTCGGGGCTCAATTTACCCACCTTGGCCAAATGTGTCTACAAGTTGGTGAACTCTTTCGGCCGTATGGGTCTTCGACCAAAGGTCGGGGTTCAATCTACCCTCCTCGGCCAAGTGTGTTCAAGAACTTGTGAACTCTTTTGGTCGTATGGGTCTTCGACCAAAGGTCGGGGCTCAATCTACCCTCCTTGGCCAAATGTGTCCACAAGTTGGTGAACTCTTTCGGCCTTATGGGTCTTCGACCAGAGGTCGGGGCTCAATCTACCCTCTTTGGCCAAATGTGTCCATAAGTTGGTGAACTCTTTCGGCCGTATGGGTCTTCGACTAAAGGTCGGTTCTCAGTCTACCCTCCTCGGCCAACTGTATTCACAAGTTGGTGAACTCTTTCGGCCGTATGGGTCTTCGACCAAAGGTCGGTTCTCAGTCTACCCTCCTCGGCCAACTGTGTTCACAAGTCGGTGAACTCTGTCGGCCGCATGGGTCTTAATTTGGGTTGGACCGTTGTGACGTCGGGATGGAGACAATGTTGGAAGCCAAATGATTCTTTCCTTGTGCTGAAATGATGGCCGCAATGGCCGAGTTACATCATTGAAAGGAAAAAAAAGAGAAACTATTGGTAGAATGGGCGGAGGTGCTCCGCATTCCATGCCCGTGGTAAGGCTTTCCGTCCATGTCGACTAGATGATACGCGCCGCTCCGTAGTGCCTCTGTGACTTGATAGGGTCCTTCCCAGTTGTGAGCTAATTTTCCCTGATTGGTGGGGTCGGATGCGATTGTCCTTCGGAGAACAAGGTCTCCGACCTTGAATGATCGTTGACGCACCCTCCTGTTGTAATGCCGGGCCGCTTGCTGTTGGTGAGAAGCTATCCGGATCTGGGCCTAATCTCTTGTTTCCTCTAGGAGGTCCATGTTTGCGCGCAACCCTTCATCGTTAGAGGCAGGGTCATAGTTTGTGATCCTATGTGAGGGGATCCTCACCTCCAGGGGGACACATGCGTCAGTGCCGAAGGCCAGCCTGATGGGGGATTCTCCTGTGGCCTTTTTTGGGGTTGTTCGATCGGCCCACAAAATGTGCGGCAGCTCGTCTAACCATCGACCCTTGGCGCCCTCCAATCGGGATTTGATGCCTTTAAGTAAAATCTTGTTGGTAGCTTCCGTTTGTCCGCTGGTCTTGGGGTGCTTCACCGCGCCCCGCCGATGGTCAATGCAGTGTTCTCCGCAGAATTCGGAGAAGGCTCTGTTATCAAATTGCTTACCGTTGTCGGTGATCAGCACCCGGGGAATACCGTAGCGGTAAACAACAGATTTTTTGAAAAATTCACGTATTGCGCTCTCCGGTATGTTGGACACTGCCTCCGCCTCGGCCCATTTGGTAAAGTAATCCACCGCGACTATGACGAATTTCCTTTGGTATCACGGACCCATGATGTCCATTCCCCAAGTGGCGAAGGGAATTGGGGCTGCTTCTATGGACCTCAGGGGGGCTGCTGGGAGGTGGGGAACTGGGGCATATATCTGGCACTTCCCACATTTCTTCACGTAGTCGATGCACTTCTTTCGTATCTTTGGCCAGTAATAGCCTTGACGCAATATTTTGTGAGCAAAGACTCCCCCCTTGATGTGCTCCGCAAATACCTTCGTGAACTTCCTGGATAGCCAATGTTGCTTCTGAGGGGCGCAAGCACCGCAACAGGGGGAACATAAAGGCTTTTTTGTATAGAGTGTTTGCTCAACCATGTAGTGGGTGGCCTTGGACTGTATCCGCCTGGCCTCCTTCTTGTCTTTCGGTAGGATGCTTTCTCGAAGAAATGAATAGATTGGGTCAATCCATGACGGCTCTGATGCTGCCGGTAGTACCCCTTTAGAGTTGGGATCCACTATTGAATGTAACAGAGTTTCGGTGTACACCGAATGATCCAGATCTGCCAAATCCGAAGTAGCCAATCTTGACAGGGAATCTGCCAGTGTGTTCTGATCCCGAAGCACATGGCGCAGCGTAAAACTGTCAAAAACCGAGGCTGCCTCCTGCACCTTCCACAAGTAAGCGGCCATACTGACTTTCTTTGCCTCGTATTTGCGGTTTACCTGGCGCACCACCAGCTGAGAGTCGCTGGACGCTTCTATCCTTCTGGCCATTACTGCCTTGGCCAGGCATAATCCAGCTATCAGGGCCTCATACTCGGTGGCATTATTAGACACCTGGAACATGAATCGAAGGACATAGCGAATCTGAAATCCCTCGGGGCTGGTGAGTATGAAACCAGCACCGCACTGAGTCTTGTTCGATGCCCCATCGACAAACAGGGTCCAAGGATGCGAGGTGCTTTCTTTGCTTGGGTTATCCGCTGCCTCCTCCGTTTCTTCGGGAGGAGATGACTCAATCAGAAAATCGACCAAGGTTTGAGCCTTGATGGCCGTGCGAGGCTTGTAAGTGATATCGAACTCCCCCAGTTCGACAGCCCAATTAATTACCCGGCCCGAGATGTCTGGTTTCGACAGAATTTTCTTGAGGGGCTGATCTGTTAGGACGGTGATGGAATGTGCCTGAAAATAAGGCCTGAGCTTCCGCGCAGACGTCACCAATGCTAAAGCAACTTTTTCGATGAATTTGTACCGGGTCTCAGCCTCCAGCAGAATTTTACTGACGTAATAAATCGGACGTTGGACGCCCTCCACTTCCTTGATGAACACGACACTGACCGTCCTCGAAGATACTGCCAAGTACAACTCCAATGTGTCCCCTACTTCAGGCTTAACCAACAGTAGAGGAGATGCCAAGTAGGTTTTCAATGCCTCGAACGCCTGTTGACATTCGGCGGTCCATTGAAAGGTTTTGTTACCCTTAAGGGTTTGAAAAAACGGGAGACACTTGTCCGCCGAATGGGACATGAATCGGCTCAGGGCGGCCACTCGTCCGGTTAGCTCCTGCACTTCCTTCACTTTGGTCGGTGCCGGCATACTGAGGATAGCCGTGATTTTCGAGGGGTTTGCCTCAATGCCACGGCTGGAAACCATGAATCCGAGGAACTTCCCCGAAGTGACTCCAAAATCGCACTTGGCGGGGTTGAGACGCAGCCTGTGCTCTCGCAGCACTCTGAAAGCCTCCTCCAAGTCTCTAACGTAGTCCTTCCCGACCAGGCTTTTTACGAGCATATCATCGACATATACCTCCATGTTCCTTCCAATCTGCTTCGCGAAGATTTTATTTACCAACCTTTGGTATGTGGCGCCAGCATTTTTAAGACCGAAGGGCATCACATCATAGCAAAAGAGGCCGCGGTTGGTGACAAAGCCGGTCTTCTCCGAGTCGGCCGCATGCATTTGGATCTGATTGTAGCCAGAATAGGCATCCATGAAGCTTAACTGAGCATGTCCGGCCGTGGCATCGATGAGTTGGTCGATGCGAGGAAGGGGGAAACTGTCCTTGGGGCATGCCTTGTTCAGGTCAGTGAAATCAATGCAAATGCGCCATTTGTCCCCTGCCTTCGGAACCATTACGACGTTGGCAAGCCACTCCGGGTAGTGTATTTCTCTGATAAATCCTGCTTCCAACAATTTTCCTACTTCATCATCTATGAGATGTTGGCGAGACGCAGCGAACGTCCGCTTCTTCTGCCGCACGGGTCGGTGCCGAGGATCTACATTCAGGTAATGCTGTGCAACGTCTCGCGGGATTCCTGGCATGTCGGCCGCTGACCAGGCAAAAATATCGGCATTTGCCCTTAAGAAACTTACTAGCTCTGTCTTCTGCGGTTCTGCAAGTGATGATCCGATCTGGATCGTTCTCTCTGGGTTCTCCTCCACCAGAGGGACCTGGACTAGGTCCTCGGCGGGTGCTCCTCTCTGCTGCTTGGGATCATCCCGCAGGTCTTCGACATGCACCTGCAAGGCTTGGGCCGGCTTTTTGTAATCCGTGAGCTCGGCTGAATAGCACTTTCGTGATACGAGCTGATCTGTCCGGCACTCCCCCGCTCCTCTTGGTGTGGGGAACTTGATAACCAAATGTAATGGAGATGGGACCGACCTGAGCGCGATCATACCAGGCCGTCCCAGCAAAGCATTGTAAGATGAAGGGACATCGACTACTAAGAAGTTCATCGTGACCCTTGACTCCCGAGGGTAAGTGCCCGCCCTGACGGGCAATCTGATAGACCCCTTCACATTAACGAGGTCCCCCGAGAAACTGACCAAGGGATAACCTACGGGTAATAGACGCTCGTGTGGAATTTCCATGCGCTGGAAGGCTTGCCAGTAGATGATATCAGCGGAGCTGCCCGTATCGACCATAATCTTGTGTACATCGCTGTCCTCTATCCTCTATCCTCAAAGTGATGACAATGGCGTCCTCATGAGGCAGTTCCAGACCGCACAGATCTTCATCGCTGAATGTCAGGAAGTCTCCTGTGCGGGCCCTCTTCCCGGGCCACTCAGTTGATTTAACACTCCGAGCATAAGCCTTTCTAGCCTTGGCCGATGTATTGCCAGCCGTTGGTCCGCCGATGATAGTCATCGCCTTCCGTCATTGCATAGAGAGATCATAACTTAAATCCTTTGCCGTGGCCGAGGTGGCCGCCTCGGCCAATGGGGGTCAGTCAATTGCTGTGTTCTTTTCTTGCACCGCCTCGGCCAGTTGGGGGGCCGCCTTGGCCTTCGTACTCCGTAGATCATTTCTCATCCTCGCAGTCTTGATAGTAGCCACTTGATCATAGGGTAAGTCTGCTGTCGGGTGCGGGTCGAGAACACACAATGGCGGCGGAGGAGGAGTCTGGTCCCGGCGTTGCCGTGGCAACCTGGGGTCGATTCTTAGCTGAGGCCTCCCCCGGGATTCCAAAGAATTCAATACCCTTCCCGGTTCGTATACTTGTTGGGGGTATAGACGAACTGACAACGGATGACTCCGATGTCCCTATGCGCCGGGGTCGGTCCTCTTTTTCTTCTTTCTCCTTGCTGACGAGGCTCCTGCTCAGGGCGCCTGTCTGGGTACCGGGGCTCGATTGCCTTATCTCTTCTTCTTTCCTCCCGAGGAGGATCTCTTCGACCTTCTCTTCCTCCTACCATCCTAGGTTCTCTTCCTTCTTGTCTTCTTGGTTCCCTTTCGGGAGTTCTCTCTCGTGGCGGGAGGGGTGGTCTTCTCCGATCTTCCGCTGATGTCGCGGGTACCATTGGGGCATTGTGATCCACGTACTGCTTGTAGTATCCTCTTTCGATGAGGTCCTCGATCTCTGCTTGCAAGTTCCAACATTCATCGGTGGTATGACCAATGTCCTGATGGTATTGGCAATATTTGTTCGGGTTTCTCCGCCTCGCTTCTGTTAAGATCTTCTAAGGCCTTTGGAGATACCCGTCGTTAGCGATGAGAGTGTATACATCTCCGAGGGACCTGTTGAGCGACGTGTAATCACTGAATTTCTTCTGGAGTAGGCCTCTAGCTCGAGCTTCCTTTCTTCTCGACCTCTTGTTTTCTCCTGGCCGTGTGAGGTCTTGCCTTTCGTCTGTTTGATTGCGGGGAGCGTCTACTAAGCCCTTGCTGGCTTCATAGATCTCATTAGCTGTGGCGAACTTTTCACACCTGTCCAATAGCTCTTGCAAGTTTGCCGGTTCCTTTTTGGCGATGGAAAACCTGAGCTTTGGGTCAGTGACCGCTGCTCTCAACGTAGCGAAATGAACCGCCTCGTCGATATCCTTTACTTGTAGAACCTCCAAGTTGAATCTGGCCAAGAAGGCCCGCAAGGTTTCATCGGACCTTTGTCTCATATTCATAAGGTGCGCGCTTGTCTTCTGCTGCACCCTGCTTCCTTGGAAGTGCATTCTAAACAGTCGTCCCATAGTCTTGAAAGAGTCAATAGACCGCGGAGGCAGATTGTTAAACCACATCTGGGCCGCGCCTTTTAAAGTAAGGGGGAAGGCCCTACACATGATCGCGTCAGGGTTCGCGTGGAGGACCATCGCTCCCACGAAGTTGTTCAGATGGTCGACTGGATCGGTGGACCCGTCATAGGAGTCCACTGGCGACATGCTGAACCGCTTGGGCAAGGGGACCCTCATGATGATATCGGTCAGAGGATTGTCCGTAGAATAATCCCTGTCCTCATCCTGGGTCACCCCTGCCTTCTCCATCGTCTCGACCTTTCGGTGCAAGACTGCTAACTGGTCCGCTATTTTCGCGGCTACCTCCGGGTCCATGGGGGCATTTTGTTTGTCTGTGCCCATGACGACCTCTGGTAGCGCTGCGTGTCGCGGAATCAAAAGTTCTATCAAGGCATCTTCGCCTCGTCCAGTTACTGCTTTTGGTTGGGGGCCGAGCCTTTCTCGGGTAGGGATCCTCCCGTGCTGTGACGTCGATCCCGTTCCGCTTAATTCTGGAGCTGGGTGCGCGCCGGTCCCATGTCTGGCGGGTCTAGCTCCGCTTTGCCCTTGACAATCTCGAGGCGGATCTCTAGGGAGGTCGGCCTCCTTATGTGGATCAATCGGGGGGATGACGCCTATGGGGGACGGGATGTGGCCTCAGCGATCAGGGGCTGTAACCCTTACACAAATCTGGTTAGCACCGCGAGTTGTTGGGCCACAGTCTCGAATTGCTCGTATGTGACGAATGCCTCATGCGAGGGTACTGGCTCAGCCACTCGCTTTCCTCTATCTCTGTTAGGTCTCGAATCCGACCTATCTCCATCTTCAGGGTTCATTCGCTGGTCAATCAGAGGGGGTTGGGATTGAGCATATGGCTTCGGGTTCTTCTCGGGCTCATAGCTCAAGATTTCTCTCTGGCTTTTATCTGTTGACGTCAAATCTCAAAAGGCCCCACGGTGGGCGCCAAACTGTTTCGGCCTTGATCCGTCCCGTAGGCCCACCAAGCTGACTGGACCTGCAAGACAAGCAAAGAAAAGGGGAGGAGGCGGGCCTGTGGCCCCCGTGTCCACTCCGATGCCAAAGTTAGGGCTCTGTGAACAGTTGATGGGCTCGGTGTCGAGCCCACAACAATATTTAAATGTATGTGGGGTAGGTGTGAGATTCTCCGTCCCAGGTGTCAGAGCGAGAATCCCAAGATGAGTAATGAGTAATAAATGTTCTTGTACCTGAATTCTCGGGATTTGCCCTATTTATAGTGAATAGTGCATTTTCCTGTAATACCGCTTTTGCCCTTTGCTCCTTTGTTTGAGTTTGTAAAAGATGCTTTCCTATGTCCAATCAGGAACATCCACGTGGAAGGGGGTTGAGTCCTACGTATTGTGGTTCTATTGACAGCGTGGTAGAATTCCCTAACAGGTCCTCTACCCAAGTGATAGGACAAGGAATGGTTTCCTTAATGCCTTCCTTATCCCTGTCTTCTGTCCTTCATGTCCCAAAGTTACCCCTTATTCTCATGTCTATTAGTCAACTAACCAAATCATTGCAATCCTCAGTGACCTTTTTCCCTTCTTATTATGTTTTTTAGGATCTCAAGTTCAAGGATACAATTGGTGGGGACCTTGAGCGATCCGGATTGTACTACTTAGAGCGTCATGGACCATCTTCTGCTATTGTTCCTACCACCTCCGCAGTTTCTACACCTCTTCAATGGCATCATTGACTTGGCCACCTGTCCCTCTCCAAGATGAAGACCCTTCTTCCTAGTTGCAAGTCTCTTACCCACCTTCAGTGTGAAGCTTGTGAGTTAGGCAAACATCGCTGTAGTGTCTTTCTTGCATGTCTTATTCCTCATAGCTCTTCTTATTTTAGTCTAGTCCATTCAGATATTTGGGGTCCTTGTCGTATACCCAACAAACTTGGTTCTTGTTTTTTTGTTCATTTGTGGATGACTATTCCAGGGTGACCTGGCTTTACTTACTTAAAGATAGATCTGAGTTTCTTTCTGTATTCAAAGGTTTTTGCAAAGAAATCAATGTTCAATTTAATAAATCCATCCTTGTTTTCGGTCTGATAATTCTCTTGAGTATACTCAAACAGTTATCTCTGATTTTTGAAAATGGAATAATTCATCATACTAGTTGTCCCTATACCCCTTAGCAAAACGGTGTTGCAAAACATAAAAATAGACACCTCTTGGAAGTTGCTTGATCTCTCCTTTTTCATATGCATGTTCCCAAGTATTTTTGGTATGATGCTCTTCTGACTGCTTGTTTTCTTATCAATCGCATGCCCTCCTCCGTTCTTCATGAGAAAGTCCCTTTCTCGGTTCTTTATCCCTCTGCCTCTCTTTTTTCTGTCCCCCCCTCATGTGTTCAAGTGTGTATGCTTTATTCAAGTCATGCACCCTCAATGTGACAGATTGTCTCCTCGCTCCTGGAATGTATTTTTCTCAATTATTCTAGTACTTAGAAGGGCTACAGGTGTTATGACGCGACTACTCATTGCCATTTTGTTAGTGTTGATGTTACCTTCTTTGGTATCCCTTATTACCCTCCAACCCCTACCCCATCACCTCCTGTCCACTCTGTTCCATTACTACTGGTACACCCCTTTGCTGATCCACCCCCTGCCCTAACCCCTCCCCTACCCCCATTGCAGGTTTATCAACGCAGGACGAGGCCTGTTGCTCCTACGGATGCTCATTTTCCCATTGATATGCCTGCACATGGTACTGAGGTGACCTTTCCATTGCCTTTTGCAAAGCTGCCCGTTCTTGTACACAGAAGTCACTTGTTACTTTTCCCATTGAAAAGTATGTTACTACCTTCAATCTTCCCTTTTCTGCCAACAATCTTGTTATGTCCCCGTCCACTACCTTTGTTCCTACCACACATGTCCTGGCCTTGCCCCACTTAGGGTGGCACGTGGCCATGGATTCGGAGATGGATGCATTGCTTTCTTGCTGTACATGGACTCTTGTTGATCTTCCACCTGGGAAAACTGCTGTGCATTGTTGCTGGGTGTACACTGGTAAACACAACCTTGATGGGACGGTTGAACGCTTGAAGGCTTGTTTAGTTCTCAAAGGGTTCACTCAGATTTATGGTGTTGATTATTTTGAAATATTCTCCCCGGTTGCCCATCTCAATTCGGTTCGTATTGTCATCTCGTTGGCTATGAACCTCGATTGACCTCTTTATCAGCTGGATGTCAAAAATGTCTTTCTTTATGGTGATCTCCATGAGGAGGTTTATATGGAGCAACCCTCGGGGTATGCTGCTCAGGAGGGGATGTTTACTCAAGTGTGCAAACTACACAAAGCTATTTATGGCCTCAAACAGTACCCTCGTGCTTGGTTTGAGAAATTCAGCTCGATTGTCACTCATTGTAGTTTCTCTCAATGCTATTCTGATCACTCTATTTTTATTCGGTGGCAGTTCTCTAAAGTGATCATTATAGCCGTTTATATTGATGATATCATTATTATGGGCGATGATGTGTCTGGCATTGTTGAGGTCAAATCTTATTTGAACAATCACTTCCAAATGAAGGATTTGGGTCTACTTCATTATTTCTTGGGCATTGAAGTAGTTCGTTGTAGTAAGGACATTAGTCTATGACAGAGAAAATGTGTGCTTGATCTCTTAACTGAAGCTGGTCTTCTTGGTTATAAACTTGCAGACACTTCCATGGATCCTCATTTAAAACTTGAGACTGGTGATAGTCCTGATTATGCTGATGTCCACCAATACTGATGGCTTGTTGGCAAGCTTATCTATCACACAGTAACTCGACCGGATTTATCATTTGTTGTTGGGGTGATTAGTCAATTCATGCAAACCGCAAAGCAAATTCACTGGGATGCTGCTTGTCGCATATTGAGGTATTTGAAAAAATCTCCCGGCAAGGGTTTGGTTTACAGGTATCACAAACATATGGATGTCACTCTGATGTTGATTGTGCTGGTGCTGATGGTGACAGACGGTCCACAACTGGTTATGGTACATTTGTTGGAGGGAACCTAGTTACGTTGAGATGTAGAAAGCAAACTATAGTGTCCAAGTCTAATGTTGAAGCTGAATATCGAGCTATGGCTCAAACTTCTGCTGAACTTATGTGGGTTCGAAATTTTCTCAAGGAATTAGGTTTTCCAGTCAATCGCCCTATGACTATGTTAATCAAGCTGCTATCTATATTGCTAGCAATCCAGTGTTTCATCAGCGCACAAAGTACATTGAGGTTGACTGTCACTTTGTTCGTGACACTATTAAGAAGATGCTCTTGGTTACTCCCTTCGTATCTTCGTCAAACCAATTGGCAGACATTCTTACTAAGCCCTTGTTTGGTCCAGAATCTCGACTTAATTGTTCCAAGCTGGGCATGGTGATTTATATGCTCCAGCTTGAGGGGGTGTTTGCGATATAGCCCCGTAGTGCTATATCGCTACAGGGTTATGGGTCCCACTGTCCCATTGTCGGTGCTGCATATATTTTTATTTTCTTTTATTAGTTGTCTCTATTTATTGTGATAGTGGATTGAAACACCTTTTATACTGTTTCCTTATTGATTAGGACTCGTTTTCTTTTCTCTCTGATTTAGGAAAGTTTCCTAAATTTGTATTGTCTCTAATTGGTTTGCTGATATATATAAAGGTAGCATGAGGAGGGCGAACATACTGTTTACTCCTCTTTCTTTCTCCTTCTTTCTTCTCTTTCTTATCTTCTTGTTCTTCTTCTTTTTCTTCTTGTGGTTTCTGGTTATTTGTTTTTCTTCTTTGATAAACTGCTACAAGGCTGTGTAATTAGAAAACCAAGTTCACCATGAATAGACTTCACGCACATTACTTTGGCATTAGCATGAGCCATGGCATGATACTCAGTCTTGGCACTAGATCAAGCAATAGTAGTTTTCTTTTTGCTACTCCATGTAATAAGGTTGCTGCCAAGAAAGGTGAGGTAACCAGTAGTAGACCGATGATCATCATCAGTACCTGCCCAATCAACATCAGAATAACCACAAAGATCAATACTTTGATTAAGACAATGGAGCAACCCTTTATCGGGAGCTCCCTTTAGATACTTCAAAATCCGACACGCAGCATCCCAATGAACCTGTTTCGGACCTTGCATAAATTGACTAATAACTCTAACAGAATAGGAAATGTTAAGCTGAGTAACAATGAGCAAAATAAGCTTCCCAATAAGACGACGATACTGATGGATGTCGGCAAAGTCCACATCATCACAGGTAGCAAGCTTAAGGGTCCATAGGAGTATATAATAGGTTTGCAGCCTAGCATACCTGTCTCAGTAAGAAGATCAAGAACATACTTCCGTTGAGAAAGATGAATACCTTTGGTGCTCCAAGCCACCTCAATGCTTAGAAAATAATGAAAACCACCCAAATCTTTCATCTGAAAATACCGACGTAGGTTGGCTTTATCCTCATCAATACTTGTCAACTCATCTCTAGAAACAATAATGTCATCCACATAGACCACAAGAATAAATTTTTTGAATTGTGGCGATGAACAAAGACTGAGTGATCTGAATAGCAATGTTTGAATCCATAATCAACCACGACTTTAAAGAACTTGTCAAACCAAGCGCGAGGGTACTGTTTCAGACCATAAATTGCCTTCTGAGTTTACATACTTTGCACGTGCAATCTCCGCTTAAGTAACATACCCTAGAGGTTGCTATATATAGACATCCTCATGTAAGTCACCATATGAAAAGATATTCTTGATATCCAAACCGAAAAAGAGACCATTCCATATTGACCGCAATCAATATAAGAATTTGAACATAATTGAGCAAACAACTGGGGAAAAGTCTCAAAGTAATTAACCCTATAGGTCTGGGTAAAGCCTTTGGCAACCAATCAGATGTCCCACAATACTGTTAGGGTTATACTTTACCATGTATACCCAACAGCAACGAATCATCTCCTTACCCTGAGGTAAATCAATAAGAACCATGTCTGTCGAGAAAGAAGAGCATCCATCTCTACATCCATAGCCTACTTTTTTATTTTTATTTTTATTTTTATTTTTTAACATTAACACAGTATGACAACAGTGAGAGTTGGACACTTAAATCTGACCAAATACATGATTTGCCACCATGGGACTGCTTTAACTTTTTTCATTTACTGGTTTGATTTCATATTTAATAAATTATGGATATATCAAAACATTTAAACTAAAGGATATGACTGCATATTTTTTCAAGCTACAAACTGTAAAGAATTTCAAGGATTAATAGTATTGATGATTGGTTTATATCATGTCAGCAATGTCCTTGCACAGTACAGAATGGTCATTTGTTTTTGGGACCTCGTGCATTTAATGTCTAACCCATTTTGAGCTGGCCCATCCAAAATGGTTGAACAGGTGACTTGGGAGTGATCCATTTTGAGTCAATTGCTTAACCTGCTTTCAGAATATCATTATTATTTTTTTTACTTATCATCAACCTTTTTTTGGCTGAAAGTAAGCAGCTTGCTCAACTGAATCCATTTAGAAGTATTAATGAGGGATATTGATAAAAGTAACTTAGTTGAGTTTCTGGAAACTCACTTTTTGTGATAGAACTTCTGCTCTCTGAGTTATGATTTATTGCCTTCCAAAAATTCCCAAAAAAATTAGTACTTCTTCCTGGTCCTCCCAGTCCTCCCCTTATTTGTGTATTTTACTCAAGGATCAAAGTATCATGTATCGGTATCATATTGGTGGGGTGATTTTAAGAGACGCACGTATCGTGGATACGCATGGATACACATGGATACGGGGCAAGATATGCATGGAAATAATTAGGGAACATACAAAAAACACAATTTGAAAGCATAAAAACACTATAATTAGCAACATTAAGAAGGAAAATGTTTCTTACATTCATATTACTCCGTTTAACACCATGCCGAGTTACGGGTTGGTTCATACTCTGAGTAAGTCTCAAGAAAGGGTGCAACCAATAAGATTTGGTAGATATTTTTAAATATGTGTAATACCTACCCCAGTCCATATATTGATGATAATGTCTAACTCACTCGTGATCTGAAGGGGACTTCAGGGCCCATGTCACGAATTTCTGGGCTTTTTTTCCTCTTGCCTTTGCCTTTAAGTAGGTCAAATATATTTCTTATACTTGCTGATTTACTCAAAGTAGCTGGTTCCTTACCCTTGCTTGACTGTGTTTGTATCCTAGAACCACCACTACTACCAGTAACACCATGAGGTTTTGACCTTCTCAACTGCTTCTCATCCCAACATTTCACTTTTTCCTCATGCCTTGAGGCTACCATCACCTGCTGGATCTCATCTTCAGCCTCCATATCTGACCCCTCATAATTCTCTAAATTTGTTGGATCCACTATTAAAGTTCAAGGAGCTTCTTTCTGTCCATTCAAACTGCCCAGGTAATGGCAGCTTCCGCCTTCCTTTTCTCTTACTCCTCCAAGAAAAGTAGTCTAGGTGAGCTATCTTCTCTGTTATCTTATCGACCTAGTCGATTAACCTTTGTCACCTTTATGAGCTAGGATGCAGGGTGCTCTTTAGGAAGCCTGGGGCTCACACACTCTTCGTAAGGGTGTCAAAAATGGGCCCGGCCAGGTGGCATGGACCGAGCAGGTCCGATATAACACGAACCCAGCCCGGAACTAACCTTAATAAACAGGTTTCGGTCTCGGCTTGTAAAGCCCGACACCATTTCAGCCCAAACCGAAACCAGACCGAACCGGCCCGTTAAGAAGCCCAAACTAGCCCGAACCAATAATACCTAACCCAAACACCGGTAAGGTCCATCAGGGCCCAATTTCTTAATTTTAATGGTTTTAAATTTTGATGGATTATATTACACTGTTATAGTCACTTCTTGATCCGAAAGAATATATGAATCTATAGTTGAAAAGAGAATGTTAATCGTACAATTTACTGAATTACATACATATAGAAGGAATGATGCTAATTTTATAGACAGAAATAATAAAATAGGCTATATATCTTACATATAAAATAGACCCAATAAGCTTGATAAGCCCGGTCCGGACCGAAGCAGCCCGAAATCACCTCAGTAAGCCCAGCTCGATAACAAACCGACACCGGACCAGCATGTTAGTTATTGTGTCCAGCGCAGCCCAACCCAGCCCGAACTCTTAATGGACATGTTTTGGGCTGGGCTTATAAAACCCGACACCGGTTTAGCCAGGACTGAAATCGGCCCAGACCGGCCCGTTGACACCCTTAGCTCCTCGCTGTGTATATCTTTCTTCATCATCCTTTTTCTTTTTTTCCTTTTGCCTTTCCTTCTACCAAGTGCTTTGCCATTTACCATGCTCAACTCGACTGGACATTTTGAGCACTTCTTCACATTGACATAACCCCTTGCCATGTGTTGCTTTTTGTCGTAATATATAAGGGCATAATTGTAATTTTATATTTGTTTTATTTATTTTTCTTTATTTCTTTTCCAGTATTATTCCTAAGGGCATATTTGTAATTTGTCTTTTATGAATTCATTATAAATAAGAAGGTTGTGTGGAGAGATCATTATTCTCTCCCATTCTCTCTAATTCAACATGGTATCAGAGCCTCCTTAGATATCCCTCCTCTTTCTTTACCTATCGCCATCCCTCCTTTTTCTTTCCTACCCTTGCCGAAACCATTTGCAGCCCTCCCTACCATTACTGCCATCTCCTATTGCCTATCCTAGCCCTACTGAAACCACCTGCAACCCTAAATCCCATCACCTCCATCATCTATAAACCCTTCCAGCCTTCCCTCCCACTGCCGATACCACCCACAACATTACCGCCTTGACCTGTAGTCTCCTCTCCCTATCGCCATTTCTTGCAACCATTGTGTTCTCTTACCAGCACCCATACATTAGAGCCAGTAGCCTAGAACCCTCAAACCTAGTTAAAAAACCTCACCTATCTTACCGTCACCCCTAAACCTTAACCTAATCCTATTGCCATCCCTTAAACCTTACCCTAAGGCTATCGCCATTACCTAAACATCCTTTAAACCTCTTTTTCATCCTCTCTAATATCTTGCCTATGATCTAAACATCCCCACAAGAATTTGTTGATATTGGTTGCCGTGTATCCCTCGTTACAGGGATGTGCTTTGAAGAGGTCACATGAATAGCCAACCTCGATTCTTCCCTGACTGTCTGAAGATCGAAACTTGCTGCAAATGTGTATCTCGTTACCAGAAGATTGATACAGGACATCTCTGTTAAAGGTATTTTACATTGTTGAGCAAATATTAAATTGTTCTGCTCCAGTTTATTAGTTAGATTGCTCTTGGGTTGTGATCATCTTCATGGCTGACTCTTCTGAAGTTGTTTCTCCTAATATGGAAACCTCCAAATTGAATTCATTGCTATTGCCCTTAATCCAATTAAGTTGGATGGGACCAACTATTTAATGTGGTTTAAAATGGTACACATGACGATCTCTGCAAGAGGCCTACTGGGTTTTATTAATGGTCAAAAGAAGACACCCGCCCTTACAGATAGACTTTATGACAATGGGCATCTGAGAACTCTATTGTGATGGCATATTTAATTGGCTCTATGGAACCCAAAATTGGCCGGGGGTATGTATTGTTACCTGATGCTATTGAAATTTAGAAGGCTGCCAAGGAGACTTATTCATAGGTTGGCAACTATTCCTTGATTTATGATCTCCATGCGAAGATTAGTGCAACTAAGCAACGGGACATTACTGTATCCCAATATTACTCTGAACTCCACAGCTTGTGGCAAGAATTGGATTACTATGACACCTTTACTGCTGCTTGCTCTACTGATGCTGCTGCTATGAAACTTTCCAAGGACAAACTACGGGTATATAATTTTTTGGCTGGCCTTAAAGTTGTGTTTGATCAAATTCGCGCTCAAATCCTCAGTAGAGAGCCTTGAAGAAAAATGATACATAGGACCTTGTTCCTCTCTCACCTGGTAAGAGACCAGTAGGGTGCAAGTGGGTCTATACAGTTAAGCAGAAAATTGATGGCATGATGGATCGGTATAAGGCAAGGCTGGTTTTTTTGGCTGGCCTTAAAGTTGTGTTTGATCAAATTCGCGCTCAAATCCTCAGTAGAGAGCCTTGAAGAAAAATGATACATATGACCTTGTTCCTCTCTCACCTGGTAAGAGACCAGTAGGGTGCAAGTGGGTCTATACAGTTAAGCAGAAAATTGATGGCATGATGGATCGGTATAAGGCAAGGCTGGTTGCTCGTGGATTCACCCAGACATATGGGATAGATTACCAAGAAACTTTTGCCCCATTAGCCAAGATGACAACAGTCCAGGTCCTCTTGGTATGTGCAGTACATCATAACTGGGATCTACAATAACTTGATGTAAAGAATGTCTTCCTTCACGGGGAATTTACAGTAGAAGTTTATATGGATTGTCCACCTGGTTTTACAGATGGTAGCACCGAAGGAAAGGTATGCAAGTTGAAACGCTCTCTCTATAAACTTAAACAGTCCCCTAGAGCATGGTTTGGTAGATTTCACAAAGCTATGACAGCATTTGGATATGTGTAGAGTAATGCTGATCATACTTTGCTTATCAAGCATAACTCAAGAATCTTTACTGCACTTATTGTATATGTGGATGATGATGTTGTTACTGGAAATAATGATGATGAAATCCGAAAACTAAAGTCAATCTTGGGGAAGGAGTTTGAAATCAAGGATCTTGGAAAACTTAGGTACTTTCTTGGGATTGAGGGTGCTCGTTCTACAAAGGGCATTTTTCTCTCTCAAAGAAAGTATGTCCTTGATCTCCTCTTAGAGACAGGATTATTAGGGTGTCATTCATGTGATACTCCTCTGGATTCTAATACTAAGCTCAGGGAGAAAGAAAGAACACCGACAGATAGAGGTGGGTATCAGCGATTAGTTGGAAGACTGGTCTATCTCTCACATGCCAGACCTAATTGCATTTGCAGTGAGTTTGGTGAGTCAATTTATGCATGATTCCTATACAACACATATGGAGGCAGTCTATAGGATTCTACATTACCTAAAGGCTGCTCCAGGGAAAGGGATTCTACTCTCACCACATGATCATCTCAGAGTAGAGGCTTATACTGATGCTGACTGGGTAGGTAGTCTTGATCGAAAATCAATTTCAGGATATTGTACTTTTGTGGGTGGAAATTTGGTCACTTGGCGCAACAAGAAGTAGAATGTAGTGGCCCGTTCTAGTGCAGAAGTAGAAGGCTCAGAGAATATGTGAACTATTATGGTTGAAGGGCTTACTCGGAGATTTGAAAGTTAAATGTCCTCAATCTATGACCTTGTTTTGTGACAATAACGCAGTCATCAGCATCGCTCATGATCCAATTTAGCATGTTAAGACTAAGCATGTTGAGGTAGATCATCACTTCATCAAAGAGAAATTAGAAAGTGGTCAGATTCAAATTCCATTTGTCAGATTAGAGGATCAGCTGGTAGACATTTTCATTAAAGGTTGACCTGGGAAACCATTTCACATGATATTGTTCAAGTTGGGTATGCATGATATATATG
The DNA here is from genome assembly GCA_028583415.1 of Protea cynaroides. Classification (NCBI taxonomy): domain Eukaryota; kingdom Viridiplantae; phylum Streptophyta; class Magnoliopsida; order Proteales; family Proteaceae; genus Protea; species Protea cynaroides. Next base: position 11,130,848 of record CM053270.1, on the reverse strand, counting down.
CACCAACTTGAGGGGGAGTGTCGTAATATATGAGGGCATAATTGTAATTTTATATTTGTTTTCTTTTATTTCTTTTCCAGCATTATTCCTAAGGGTATATTTGTAATTTGTCTTTTATGATACGTTATAAATAAGAAGGTTGTGTGGAGAGATCATTATTTTCTCCCATTCTCTCTAATTAAACACTTTTGCCTTGTCACCCCACCTCCATGATGTTCGGTGCCATAGAATTGCACCTTGTCATCAATCGATTCCCATCGATTTTAGTACAATAACTCTAACCGTTATCTTTGCTTGCCATATTCCTAGACACCATACGTGTGGCACGACATACAAAGTTCATAAAAAATACCATGATTGCATCTTCCTTCATGAAGAGTATAATAAATTAATAATAAAAGACAAAAAAATTAATCATATCGTAAAAACAGAAAAATGGTTCACTAAATTGAAAAACAGCAAAATACATTTCATCTTCCTTCATGAAGAGTGTAATAAATTAATAATCAGAAACAGAAAAATAAAACAGAAATTTAAACATGTAATAAAAAAAGAAAAATGGATGATAATCTAAATCTTTATTCATCTAAAAAAGAAAAGAAAAATGGTTCGGTAAATTGAAAAACAGTAAAATACATTGCATCTTCCTTCATGAAGAGTATAATAAATTAATTGTCAAAAACAGAAAAATAAAACAGAAATTTAAACATATTAAAAACAGAAAAACAATTTTTGGATTTTTTTTAAAAACTGTAAAAAATAAAAATAAATAACATAAAATTAAAATCATAGTTTCAAGTATGCAACACACTTAGTTTGTATACTTGATTGGAAATCAGAAAATTAACATACATTTTGGAACACATTTACATGAAAAAAAAAAAAATTAATTTATCAATTATATTTCTTATTTTTTTCAGAAAATTTAAAAAATAACCAAAAATTGAAGAGGACCAGAGGATGTTCAAACTTGGTAAATCAACACACTACAAACATCATATAAAATATACGAGAGGGTAAGTTTCATTTTTGAGAATTTTTTTTTGTAATTTTTTAGTGTTCTTCAAAAATTTCACAAATCCATCCTCAAATCCATGTTTAAACCAGTTTTGTTGCATGCATTCATCATATTATTCATGTGAAGAAACAACAACAAAAAAAAAAAAAAAAAAAAAGGATGAAAAAAAGACAAGTTGCAAGTCATACCTAGGTTTTTTCGCACTTGGAGTTTCAAGGAGTTATTTATAGCTTGATTCTTCACAAATCTTTATTTTGATGCTTGCATTAAGGTTGCTTTTGGGTTTAAAATCAAAACCCTAAGCTATTTTGCAAAGATCTAAGGTAGGAGAAGAGTTTGAAGAGGTTGAAATGAGTAGAGAGCTCACGGTTCGCAGAATGGGGGATTGACTTAAATACCCCTGTATCGACCTGTATCGACCAGTATCGAACCGATACGATTCGATACGGTCGTTACACTTCGATACACTTTTTGTTTTTAAAAATCAGATACGTATCCAGCAGTATTGTATCGACTAGTGTCGATATCGATATGTATCGTATGATACGTGGCATATCGATACTATACTTAAAATAGCCCCGTATCCATGCGTATCCACCGTATCCATGATACGATACAATACGTCTCTTAAAATTGCCTAACCGATACGATACAGATACTCCCCTTCTGTATTTTTGGCGTTTCTGTTTGTATTTAAAGGTTTTATTGATATTTCTGTCCCATTCAGCTAGTATCTTACATCAATCAAGCTTCTAAAGAAACTGTGAAATACCTAACATATTACATAAATATATAAGCCCAGAAAGTATGACATTTTGAGTTGAACTATTTATGCAAGGTGTTATACATCTTGGTGCAGGTTGAAGATGCAGAAACAATTGTAAAGCTAACTGAAGAAATGGAATCCATAGATGCTGCATTTCTCGAAGAGGCTGTCAATACTATTAGATATTTGAACACGGCTTTGGATCAGTTTGAGTTGACTCAGCTACTTTCTGGACCATATGACAAAGAAGGTGCTGTTATCTATATCACGGCTGGTGCTGGGGGTACAGATGCACAGGTAAAATGGTTCTTCCGATTGCTAACATAATAGTGATATTATTATTATTATTATTATTATTATTATCAGCCACACCCCTTGTAGCATGGCTTAATCTCACCCACCTGCCTTTTTTCATGATAATATCACTAACACCCCCTAAAGACACCCAAAAGTTATTTAGACTCACAGAATAGTTAAAAAGACTTTTTTTTACCCTTAACATAATTCACTTTCATTTTCATATTTTCCTTTTTAATTTCTTTTCTTATTTTTACATTTACCTTTTACATTTTCAGTCTTTTTCTTTTTATTTTCACATTACCTCTCTCTTATCCAAGTCTAAACCCATCGTCCTCTTTCCCTAATCTCCGGCGGAAGGCTCTATTTCTGGCAAAAAACTCTTCTCAGACCGAACAGAAAAGGTAATCAAAATATCTGAAAAAAAGAAAAATCTCTCTCCCTACTGGGAACTCCGTCGAGCAAAAGAAAATTCTCTCCCTATCTGCCCATCAGAATTGCTTACAACTTTGAGAGCATATTCCTCTCTAGAAGACCTAAGTTTGATGGGAGTTTGAGCCAATTCTAGCCATTCGATTGGTAGTCTTCAAGTAAAGATATTTGCTGGTTATTTCCTATTTGTACTGTTTTGCTGTGGACAGAATTGCTTCCTGCTATTCTAATGGTTGGACTTGTTGATTATGTAAGTGGTTTGATCCTCATATGGGGCTGGTTCTTAATTTGTTGAGTAGGAGACTTGTCCTACATTAGTAAGCAGTTTGCATCGATGGAATGGAGTTGGTGTAATAGATTGTATTAATTTTTCTGAGTTCCATATGTGCTGCAAGCCTGCAAGAGCGCAAGTGTTACTGCCTTGGTGTGAGCATTGCTGGCCGGTGGCTCTCTCTCTCCTCTCTCACACTCCCCCAGCACAATTCAATTCTAAATCCCTTCTAGGTGTATTCTTTCCTACTTTCTTCATCTTTTCTCTACCTGTTTCCTCTTCCTGTCATTCTTATAGTGCTCTCCTGCACTCTGAGTTCAAGTTATTTGCTGCTGTTTCCTATTGTGCGACTTTGACTGCCAAGTTTGAGGCTGAACGGAGTTGGGGTTTGGGAGATCTGAACTCATCTTCTAAACTGGTACTGTTGATTCCGCCCTGTTCATCTTTTGGGATTCTAATTCATTTTCCGGTTGTTGTTTGGATCAGAAAGTAGTATTTTTTGAGAGTTTCTTTGGGTTAGAAATCTAATCCCAAAGTTTCATGGAATTTGGTTGCTTGAGAAGAGAGATCGATCAAACTGCCTGGGGCTGTTCTGTGGTTTTCTGCAATCTGAAACTGATTTACCAGATAGTAACCCATTGTTCATCTTTTAGCAAACTGGTATTTGTATACTTTCTGATATTACAAACAACCTGACCAGTTCAAGGTCCTTTCAGATAGCCCTCTGCTGTAGTCATAATTTATCTTTTAGCTCCAAGTCTATTTTATCTTCCAAAGAAGTGCTATAGTGTTTTGAAATTACATTCTTACCCTTCTTTTGGAATGTTGTTTCTGTTTTACCCCAGTATAATTTGAGATTTAAGGAGGTCCCTTTTTTCAAATTAAATTATAGTTCGGCCTCTGTTTCCCTTACCCAAAAGTATGCTGAATAGTTCTGAAAATTGCGAAATTACCATTATTCACTTTTATTTGAGATTTTATCACTGGGGTGGACCCATACCTACGGCAAGGTTCTCAATTTCGGTTTTGGAGCTGGTTTCGGCCGGCCTCACAACCTAAACGAAACAGATTTCGGCCGAAATGGGGCTGAAATCTGGGTTATTTATTTATTTATTATTTTTTTATTTTTTCTACGTGAACTTGAAACTTTGGTTTCAAGACCTAAAAGTTGGTTTTTTACCCTGATTTTGTTTATGTGGTCTATTTTATCCTTTTTACACATTCCCTCAATTAGCGCAAGAAAAAACCATCCAAAATGGTATTATATAATGTGGACCCAAGTTTGCTACAGTACGTTGGAACCAGGGTAATGCAAACCCAATAACGATATGGTGAATCGATAATGGTTGCAGGTAGGATCTCAATAGTGGTGACCTCTAGCAATAGATAATAACAGCAACACATAGAAAAAATAATGAAAGAGGGGGAAGAAAGGAGGCCGATCTCAGGCCAAGGGCATTTCACTCGATAATCAAGAGTTACAACTACTCAAGCATACTCAATTCTATTCAACTTCAATTTAACCTTGGCATGTGCCTTACGTCATTTAAATAGAGCTCTCATCCAAGCCTCAAATTGATAACATAATAAACAAGGAAGTAATTAGTATAGGAAGGTAATTAACTAGGAAAAAGAATATTTAATAAAATCCTACTAAAATAAAACATCTCTTTTTGCTATAGTTGAGCATTTTATCTATCTTCTTTCCATGCGTGATCTTTATTTGATCTTGCGAGATTGTGTAAAATCTTGCGGATCTTGTGACTTGATCTTGATGTGATCTTGATTTCCTTTGGCATGGGTTAAACAATATTGCATCACTAGGATTGTATTCAGAGTTAAATAGGCAATACTTATTTATGAATAATATCTTAAGTAATTGAAATATAAACTAAGCAAATACCCCTCATTTGAATAAAATAAAACTAGTTTAAAATTTAAATTCCAAAATGATAGAAAGTCAACCTTCCAATTCAAGAACAAAATTTGGATTTTCGATCGTTGTGCAATTTTCAACTTTTAAATGCTAGCCTCTTTCTCTAATCTAAAAATTCCTTAAATCTTATTAGAGTAAACCATCAGTAAAAACCAAGAGTCCGTCAAAATAATGTTTTGTTTTGATGTCCAAAAAATTATTTCCATTCAGACGACTTTAAACAGTAATCGCATATTTCGAACATAGTTTGATCAGAGCATAACTCTTTCAATATAACTCAGATTCAAGCAATGTCAGATTTGCTAGAAAGCTAGTATAATCAACTTTGCAACAAATCCGAGATTGCTTGAATCCGAATTATATTGATGGAGTTACGTTTTGATCAAACCTTGTTTGGAGTATACGAATGTTGTTTAAAGTCGCTTGAATGAAAATTATTTTTGGACATAAAAAAAAAAGATTATTTTGGCGGACTCTTGATTTTTAGTGGTTGTTTTCTTTAATAAGATTTGTGGAAATATTCCATTGGAGAAAAAGGTTACCATTTAAAAGTTGAAAATCAACCCGTGATTATAAATCCAGTTTTTGTTCTTGAACTGGAAAGTTGACTTTTTACCCTTTTGGAATTTCAAATTTAGACTATTTTTATTGGATTCAAATGGGGGGTGTTTGCTTATTTATGAATAATGTTTTAAGTAAATGAAATATAAAAATAGTGTTGTGTGCTGTATACTGTCTGTCTGTCCCTCTTGTATATTGTTCATTGTCTTGTACTACTTTGATTTTTAAAGTCGACACCAAGTTTCAGAGTTGAGATAGACAAGTTTTGATCGAAACTTGACATTTTATAAGGTGTTTGGACCAAGTTTCGGTCAAAACAGTAAATTTCGATGTTTCGATCGAAATATGTTACATTTTAATTTCGAACTAGGGTTTTGTTTCGGATTTGTCGAAATCCAAAATATTTTGGCTGAAACCAAGGATTTCAGCCGAAATTTAGAACCATGTCTCTAATGCACCACGAGGAACGTAATGCTGTCACTTTTTTTTGTTTTTGTTTTAAGAATGGTAAGAAATTTTACTAATTCGAAGAAGGGAAGAACATCATGTACATTGATGTTTCTATACAACTGGAATCAGTTTACTAAAGGACTTCCTATGACTACAACAACAAAAAAAAAAAAAGCCTTATCCCAACTCAATGGGGCCGGCTACATGGATTCTTGTCCTCTAATCAATTCTGTTCGATGTCATACTTGAAACGAGGCCTAAGCTATACAAGTTTTTCCTCACCACCCCCCCTTGAGTCATCTTAGGTCTACCCCTAGTCCTTTTAGATCTTTCAATTTGAAGCAAATCACTCCTCCTTACTGGAGCATCTAAAGGCCTCCGTTGAACATGGCCATACCATCTCAAACGGTTTTCTTGTAGCTTATCTATAAGACCCGCAACTAATAGTATCTATGATTGCAGGTCTTCCCATCCTACGGACACCGGAGCCAGAAGGGCTATGACCCGACGAGTCTTAATACATCTAGGTAAGTATGGCAGTAAAGTTTTCCTTTCCTTGGGGTACTACCTTGGACTAGTAGGGGTTCAGACAAACAAAGTGAGAGAGTGAAACTGAACAAATGGACATGAATAAGCCTAACCGGAAGAAGTGTCGGCAGTATTACTTTTGGATCTACTTTATTTGGTGTATACGTGACACCTGAAGTTTGTGGCCAAATGAAACCTAAGTAGTTACCTATAAATAGCTGGGTTAAGCTATTAACTCCTCCCAGCTAATAGTTCTTGTATTGTTGAGCATTAAAGACATTGGAGCACTAACCTAAATTCTGAGCATTGAAGACATTGGAGCACTAACCTAAATTCTGCGCAGATTTTCACTCTGGTCCCAGCTTTCTTACTAACCTAAATTATGTGCAGATTATCACTCTGTTAGTTTGGTTTTGATTGTTAAATCTGTGTTTTGGGGTTTTGGTTTTGGGGATATGTCAGAATTAGAAGCAGTTCTCTGATGTACTTATTGGCTAGGCTCTCTGTGCTGTTTTTTAGTGTAAATTTTTAAGTTCTGTATAGAAAAGATCTTGTTTTGTTCAAGAACAAAATCAATAAATTTTGAGACCTAACAACCAGAAAGGAGGAGAGAAGTTGGAAAGGAAGTCTTCCCTGATTATTAACTGTTACTACGGTTTCTGAATCATGGTCAACCCGGCCTGATTCGACCCTGTCAGGGTCAATCAGGGTAGTGTTAGGGTTGAACATTTTTTGACCCTGGCAGGGTTGAGATGGGTTAGGGTTGTGTGTAAGGTACTCAGGGTCCGGGTTAGGGTTTTAAGAAACCCGGTCCAACTCGGCCCTGTTGCAACCCTAGTCGGGTCCGTAGAACTACGACATTATGTATGTCTGTGAATGTTGAACTGTGATAACATGTCGTACTTGTATCTGTTATATATGAGCATGCATTTGCATAACAAACAATTATGTATGCTATGGATGGATGATGGTGTGTTTGGTCTATGTGACATGCGGCTACCAAGGGGATCGGTGACGCATGACCACATGGACCCTGATGATTATTGCTAACATCTTAGCGGGGACACGGTGGCCCAAGGGTATAGGGGCAGCCCCGTTATATTTTCATACTATGCACATGTTAGGCATTAGGTGGTTGCGTTATCCGAGGTTCTAGTGAATGGGAGGTGGACACCTTAGACCAAAAATCTAAGGGGGGGTCCATTTGAAGAAACAATTTGGCAAAAGAAACTTGGGCATCCTACTTTTACCCTAGTCCGGTGTATGAGAGGTGAAAGCCTTTGATCCATAAGTAGGGCCGAAAGTGGCGGTGGACATCTCAATAAGGCACCTATATACTCATTACCATTGACTTAGTACTAGAACAACATCATACTCATTTGTGCATGACATGTGATACCTGATTTCTTACTGAGCTGGGATTGGAGCTCACCCCTCATATTGATACATCTTTTCAGATTCTGATGCAGGATACTACTCCGTTGCTAATTTCATGGAGTCCCCTCGGAGGGGTGACGCTTCTACAGGCGAGGATTACTCTGGAGAGCACGGTAGTGACTGCGTCTACGCTTGACGCAGCTCTCCCCATACTCTTCCTCTCTCCATGATTATTTTGTCAATAGATTTGTATAGTCTATCTAGACTTATTGACACAGAGTTACTCTTTTTATTTGGGTAAATGTATATTAGATACATTGTAGTATTTTGAGAACACTGTGAATGTATTCATAATGAATACTTTAAATTATGTTATGATATCATTAATTGGCACCTATCACTTATTGAGTTGCTTGCGCTATTATCACTCTGATTCTTTTACTTGATTATTGTTGGATATTGCTATTGTAGACTGTGGAATTGTTTGGTAGATCACTGTGGTTTGTGGATCTTGGGTGGATTTGGGTCTACCCGGGTATCACGCTCGTGTCCAAAAATGGGTTGTGACACAGTCTAGCCACCATTGTGTGTTCCCAGTGAATTTTCTAGAATGCACCGAAAGAAGCTACCAAAAGCATTACTTCCGAACTGCTTCTTCCGGTCATGGCCCCAAATACTGTTTGGGACAAGAGAAGCATTCCTAACCCAATGGTCGGTTAAAGACACGAGTGGGTGTATCCCGAGGCAATGGGAGGGTCGCTCGAGGATAATCATTGTTAATGTACCAACTCTATGCATTTAATAGGTAATCCACCGCAGGTTATGAGGGTGTGTGTGGGTGTAGCTCCCGTAGTTGACTGTAGTCATTACCTTCGGTGAGGGATTCGGACCATGACTTATTTTTGGTGTTTCTCTCATGCCGTGCATTATTATATATATTGAACTGTTGTTTCACATGACATGTTATGAACTGTAATGTTTTAACATGCATCTTGCATAAATATAGATTTTGTTAAATGTTGGATTGTTAATGTGGATGTGATTCAAATGGAGTGCGGGGATCGGGGTAACGGTACCGTGATTGCCACTCGGGTCTACGGGCAGGTATTCTGGCGAAACTATGATGCCCAAGGACGGGATCGTGAGTCTTATCTGGGATACTGCCTGGTTAATATTCTAGTAAAGGATATGATGCCCATGGGACGGGGTCGGGAGTCTTAGCTAGAGTACAACCTATATATATGAAATGTACTTGCCATATAGGTTACCATGGTTAGTAGCATATGTAGATCGCAATGACTGCAACCCTTGCCAGTAGGGGTGTACGTACTGGCATAGGCTCATTCCCCTCGGTTTCCGATGTGCTAGAAGGAGGGAAGGGGTAGTGGGATTGGAACCCAAGCACCAAGAGGGAGCCTATTGAATGGGGTGGGGGCAAACTGGGTAGCGAGGCTGTCTTGTGTGTATTGCTCGTAGGGTACAGGTTCCCACAATACCCGGACTATGGTGATGATGTCTTGTGCCTTTCCCCGGGTTCAAGGGTACGCCGCCCGAGTTAGTGCGGTGAGTCCCAATATGATCTTTAGCAGATCATAGCCAAACTTAAATAATAATGAAACATGCATTTGTGTGATTGTATTTATGTTTCCTCTCACTATGCTATGATATGCTTACCCTATATGGCGTTGTTGTTTTAGATGTTTCTGTAGGTGATGCCCCTTTATCAGAGTACCTGGATGTTTCCAATTCTCTGGTGGCCAGCGTGGTTGAGTTTGGGGTTTCCCTTGAGGAGTACCATGGGGACTTGTGTCCGTGCCCCACCTGTGCTTATGGGGGGCCGTGATTGATGCCCCAGATTGGGTTATTGTTATCTTCTTCTTCTTTTTTTTTTTTCCTTATTCAAATGCGTATACCTATACATGATGGTTGTAAAGGGGAAAAGTATTATGTCTTTAGGTTACGATTGTAATTAACCAGATAATGAATAGTTATTGTAACTATTATCATGTAGATGACATCACACTCTATTTCCTCTATGTTAACATATATATATATATATATATATATATATATATATATATATATATATATATATATATATATATATATATATGTTTCTCCTATGTTTTTAATGTGGGGCACGGGGTATCGCAGTTTTCTGTGGGATCCTGGGTAGCCGTGAAATCCAAATGGGTCTTTCCGTTCACACGTTCGATGGCTTCGGATTTTGGGGTGACAATGTTGGTATTAGAGCAGTAAAGCTCTATAATCCTGGGCAAACCACTATCACATAAGTGAAACCATTGTCCCGGTGTGGTGTCCTAGAAATTTAATAAAAATTTTCAACAAACTCTAAAGTTAAGGATGGATGACATTACTAAGTAACAAATAACCACTTGAAGCATAATGCATTAAGGAAGATACTGTAAATACATGTTCTCAAAAGTTAAAGAGTCATAACAAAATCAATGGGGGTGTCCACAAATCGGACCCTCGCCTTATCGGTAATACAAAAATGACAGAGACGTCTAATAAGTGGCATCAATCCCGTGACCCTGCTGTGAACCACCTCAAGCTCGCCTCAGTCGTTGGGAGAAGGTGCGAAGGTGACTTGTGGAAACACCGGTGGGCTCGGCTGGATCGATGTCAGCCCCTGACGTGCCACCAACCTCTCTCTGGCCGCTATATAGGGTGGACAGCAGTTCGGCCCCCCTCAGTGCGGATCAAATGCCCGTCAGGTTGCCTTGCATGGCAATGACTTGGGTAGCTACTAGCTGCATGTACCTCGTTTGCGCCTCCTGTTGGCGCTCGATGTTGCTCATACGTATTTGAAGAGACTCCAGTGAACCCGCCATGTCAGATAGGTGGGTGGCTAAGCGATGCTGGGTGGCAACGCGACGATCCTCGATGTTGTGTATCATAGCGGCAGTCTGGTCCAGTATTCTGCACTCTGAAATCATGTTTTGTTCCTGTAGGCGACGTTCCATAGCTGCCATCTCCTATAGGATGGCACTAGAGTCTCCTCTACTGGAAGTAGAGGCACCATTAAGACCCACTGATTTGGGGACCTCGAGAACATCCTCGTGCATCAGAACCTCGTCCTCGTGTACCTTGCGGGTCCTAAACTGAGATGTTGCTGGCTTCATCATGCGGGTCCTGCATAAGGTGGGAGGCCGTGGTCAGCGACGAGCCTCTAAGATGGGGTCCTCCAGTGGAAGCTCGCTAATCTGCATCCTGCGGATGGTGGACCAGTTAAGAGGTGAGGCGTCCTCCCTGTTGTTTATTTACTCCCTAGTCAAATCCATGCCAAGGCGAGAGAAAATAAGGCCCAACATGTGACCATACGGTAAATTCTTGGTCCCAGTGTGCCCCACTATAAAAATCATATTGGAGAGGACCAGAAACGGGAGGCTCAGCCGTTCCCACTGAAATATCCGGTCAGTGACGTATTCACTAAGGTAACTGAGTTCGTCCTTGTGCCCTCCCTTGGGCAAGATGTTGTGTTGTACTAATTTACTTAATACGCGAGGAATAATCTTGTAGTGGGACTCCACCCTTTGTTCTTCCTGGAGGCATTCCGGCCGTACCAATTGCTCTAGAATGGCATTCCGGTCCACCACAGACAGAAAATCTGACTATCTAGGTGGGTGGAACACCCTCTCTCCTTGGTTATCAACACCCAAAAGAGTGGCCAAAATCTCGGTGTTTAAGTAGATCTCCACTCCTTTCACCCAGCTGGTGAAGATGAGGGGATCCCAATCTGGTACACCCATCGCATCCCTACCTCCAACTCTCAAATTTGCGTAGAAGTTCTTTACAAGGCTGGGGTATGTGTAGTCTGTTATTTGCAAGACCCCTGTCCAACCCATAGTGTTGAATGTCGCCCAGATGTCAAACCACTCTAAGTCATTTAACACCACCATACGACCCGCTTCCACATTGTGGTTTACAAATTGGTTCCATCTGTCTGCTGCTTCCGGGGAATGAAGCCATACTGGATCGTGTGATGGGGGCGGTGGTGACGGAGCCCTACAGGAACGGCGAGGCATGGCACTTGGGACAAATTAGAACAACATACAATGGGAATTAGTTGGAGAGTGACGACTCGACAAAATAATATCACTTTATTATCATACCAAGAGTAACAAAACCACAAGATACAGTAATTGACTCCTCCTGTAGGGCTTAGGAATATCCGAACAGGGTGCAATAGTACAACGAAAGTAACGAGACGCGTACTCGACCGAGTTAAGTACCGGGGTACTATCGAGTGACAAAACCCCTTAGCATTCCAAGGCTTAAAGCCAAGGAATAACAAACATATGTGAATGCCATTTGGGCATTCGATACTCAGTGGAGTGATTGCCTCATGAGTCCTCCCTCATATGGCCATTCATAGCTGCGGTTCAGGTGGAGGGTCTATCCCCCAACCCCACTTCCTTAAAACGTGTTCCACGCCCCCCTCCCTTGCCTAAGCTTTATTGCCATGGCATCCTTTGGTGAGGGATTTTCTAGGGTTACAGTACCAGGAAATTACAAAAAGGGGGAAAAAAGAGAGAACTCACCAAAGAGCCGAAGGAGATGAAAGGTTGGAGTGGGACCGAGTTTGACCCTGCCCATGCTTGCCGGGAGAATGATCGGAAGGAGGGAGCTCTCTTCTTTTTCGCACTTAGACAAAAGGGGGTAGGGAGTTTAAAACAAAAGGGGAGAGGAGGAAGATAATGAGAGGAGCAGTCGTGTTTTGTGATTTAAATAAAAATCAGGTAAACTGGAAGAAGTGTCGGAAGGACTGCTTCCGGTATCTTCTTCCGATGGGTCACAGAAAGTCCTTACAGTAAGTCAGTATTTATAGTTCTCAAAGGGTATTATGATCTCCCCCTTAGTCCTCTGCCAAGTAGTAGAAGTAGAGCCCCAAGGAGTTCTCCCAGTGTTAATTCTTCTGGTGAACTCGGTGAAGAACACTGAAAATATCCGGAGGAAATTGTTCCGGAAGTACAACTTTCGAAGGACTTCTTCTGGTGAACCTTAAAAATTGTATTTTTACTTGTCGGAGACTCAGAAGAAATACTTCTGGGGCTATTACTATCTTCCCCTGAAGTCTTTGCCAAGCAGTGGAAGTAAAGCTCGAGGAAGTTCTTCCGGTGCCTATACTTCTGGTGAACTCGCCCAAAACACACTGGGAAGGTCTGGAGAAATTTCTCCGGAGGAATAACTTCCGAACATTAGTTATGATGAATAACCGAATTGCATGTTGACTTATTTGGGCGAGGGGGAGTTCATTCAGTTTTACTTTCTTGTTTGCATACTCCTATGAGTGCAGAATTGGTTGTTTAGTGAACATGCCTATTGCTTCTAATGGTGCGTGTTGGCTCACTTTAATGTTGCAGGCTAAGGAGAAGTTTTGCATCATGGCCCCTAGCATAAGGAGATGGAAGCGAGCCCGAGCTGCAGACCTGACACTTCGGGAACGAGGTGGGTCTCGATGGGGTGGGACACGTAGATGACCCGAGTAATGAGTTACCTCCGTATACACCAATGCTCACTCCCGAAGAACCCCTCCTCTACCACCCATCATCACTCTGGGGGACGTGACTACAGTCTTAGGAGGGATGCTACAGCCCTTGGGCAAGCAACACCAGGAATTAATGGCCAAGCAGCAAACCGACACGCAAATTGCTAGGAGGGAAGAACAATAGGAAATCAGGTTGCAGCGGCAACAGTTTATGTTGGATTTGGTAGCCGCCCTATGGCCCACCACCACTGTGGCTCCTACAACCACCATTCCTGCCGCTACGGGGGTGCCACCCCCTCTTATTCCGATGACTTAGGTGGTGAGCCTAATTCCCCCTTTAAGGGCCCCTATAGTAACAGTGTCAGCCTCAGGGGCGACAACCAACTCGGCATCTGAAATTTTGACTGCTATGGATACTGGGACAACAAATGTGACAATGGCAACGGTGGGATTAACAGCAGCTTCGGTTCGAGTGGGGCATCTGGCCATGATGGGATTACCCCAGGCTCAGGTGGACCTGTCCAAACTGATGGACTGTTTCACCCGGATGTGGCCCCCAAAGTTCATCGGAATTGGGGAGGATCCCATGTGGCCGGCTATTTGGATTCAAGCTATTGAGAAATGCTTGGATACCATGTCATGCAATGGCACCCAACAGTCAACAGATAGTATGCGCCACATACATGTTTGAAGGGGACCCGTACAATTGGTGGGTGTCTACTTGCTCGTTACTATTAGCCGAGCATGGAACCCTCACCTGGGAGATTTATAAGGAAGCTTTCTTCATCAATTACTTTCCTCAAGATTTTAGGGACCAGAAGGAGAATGAGTATTGGAGCCTATAACAGGGCCGAAGTCAGTGGCAGAATATCAGCGGCAGTTCGAAACATTGTACTACTTCGCTCCGGTTCACGCAAAGACGGAAGAAGCCAAGGTAAAGAAATTCATCAAGGGACTACGGGCAAATGTGAGGGTAATAGTGGAGTCCCAGAGTCTGACAAAATATGGCAAGGTGGTGCAGTCGGCCAAATTGATAGAGACCGGTTATAGAGGGAGCTATCGGGCTCAGATGAGAGACACTGAGAAGAGAGTTGCACCATCACTCGGATCTCAGAGCTTTAGTAGGTTAGTTAGGCTACCGTACTATGGGCCCCCGTAGGGTCAGACGTTCAGGCCTACAATGGCAGGCTCAGGTCGAGCTTATTGGCCAGTTGCTTCGGTGTCGGTTCCCTAGGCACCAGCACCTAGGCCAATTATGTCTGCTCCTGTTTCATCATCAGCATGTTATAATTGTGGGCAGATGGATCACATAGCCAAGTTTTGCCCCAATCCCCGGCTTACAGTACCAGGCCAGGCAGCAAGAAAGGTTTACGCCATGACAACTACAGAAGCTGAGGTAGCGTCAGGTGTGGTGACAGGTACCCTTACTGTATCTTAGACTCTTGCATATGTGTTGTTTGATTCTAGTGCCACTCACTCTTTCATTTTGCCTGTTTTTGCCAGGAAACTGGGGATTCCGATGAAGAAATTTCTCAGCAAATTCGTAGTGCACACACCCATGGGGCTCTAAGTTGAATTAGACACCTACCGTGGACCATGTCTGGTAACCGTAGGGGGGTGCGATATGTTAGCCAACTTGATCAGACTCCCAATGACGGATTTTGATGTGATTCTGGGTATGGACTTAGGGCCCAAATGGATTGTGAGGGAGGAAGATTTCCTTCTAGATCGAAGGGGGCAACTGTTAGAGTTTTGCGGGACCCAACCCAAAAAGAGACCAAAGTTAATCTTATTGGCAGTGTAGGCATGCAAGTTACTGAAACAGGGATGCGAAAGTTATCGTGTTAGTGATGGACACTGAAGCAGAATGACCATAATTGGGGGATATATGCAGTGAGAGATTTTCTGGAAAGATTGATTTTATGACAGGTAGATCCTCGACAGAAGCTATTTACTTAGGAGACTCATGGAAAGATTTAAAGAATGCAAGAAGGACCGCCATATGATCTTTATTGACTTAGAAAAAACTTATCACAGAGTCCTTAGAGCGTTAATTTGGCGAGTACTAGGAAGGGAAGTGTTTCAAGCAAATAGATGGACATAGTCAAGGATACTTATTATCATGTGGTGACTAATGTGAGAACTGTGGGGGTCAAGGTAGTGAATTCTCAATTACAATTGGGTTACATCAAGGATCGGCTTTAAGCGCCTATCTGTTTGCCCTTATTATGGATGATTTAACTAGAGGCTTTCAAGATGAAGTTCCTTAGTACATGCTTTTTGCTGATGATATTGTTTTGGTGATGAGACAAAAGCAGGGGCTAATGCTAAGTTGAAGTTATTAAGGTCAACATTGGAATCAAAAGGTTTTAAGATCAGTAAAACGAAGATGGAATATATGGTGTTTATTAATCACACAAGGAGGAATAATGAGGTGGTGAAAATTGATGAGATACCGCAAAGTGATTATTTTAGGTATCTAGGTTCAATCATAAATAAAGAAAATGATATAGAAGATGATGTTTCACAGAGGATCAAGTAAGATGGATGGAGTGGAGAAGTTTGTCTTGAGTTTTGTGTGATCGGCGTATTCCTTCAAAACTTAAAGAAAAAAATTTATAGGATAGTCATTTGATCGGTTATGATGTATGGTGCGGAATGTTGGGCAATTAAGAAGCATCATATAGATAAACTTAGTGTAGCTAAGATGAGGATGTTAAGATGGTTGTGACAAAACCAAGAAAGATAAGGTAAGGAATGATCATATTAAAGCTGACTTGGGAGTAGCGTTGATATATAATATGCTACGAGAAAACCATTTGAGATGGTATGACCATGTTCAATGGAGGCCTTTAAATGTTCTAGTACGGAGGAGTGATTTGATTCAGATCGAAGGATTTAAAAGAGCTAGGGGTAGACCTAAGATGACTCTAGGGGAGGTGGTGAGGAAAGACATGCATAACTTAGGCCTTATTTCAAGCATGACATTGAATAGAGTTGATTGGAGGGAAGGAATCCATTTACCCGACCCCATTTAATTGCCTAAGGCTTTGTTGTTGTTGTTGTTGTTGAACAATGATTTGTTATATCTTAAAGGTTTCTTTGGGTCTTTATGCTTTCCCTTAGTTTTCCACTGTATCCTTGTATATCCTCTATACATCTAATAGCCTTTTTCGTACTCCTTCATTCCGAATTAGCTTGTGACAAGTCCTTGCATTAGTATGAGTTCGTTGACCCTATAAGGGCGATCCATCTTGATGATGAATTCCACAATAATAAGATCAACAACATAAAACGGTAGAGTGTTACGTGGATGACCTCGCAGTTAAAAGCAGAAAGAAAGAAAGATCACCTCGTAGATTGTTGGGACACTAGAGTATGTGGTTGTCATTGTTGGCAACATAACGAGGTCGTGGTGATGTTACAGAGGTTGCATAGGCAATTTGATAGTGTTCTGGATGCGTACAAAGTATATGGCATTAAATTGACCGGGTCTGGCCGGTGAGTTGATTGGGTTTGACATGATACCGAATCGATTGATCCCCACATCGGTTCGGCAATGTTCTGAGGCAAAACTATATGTTTTCCAATTCATGGGAGTGTCACGGCACATGTAGTAATGGTCGAAATTCCAAGTTGGGTTTTGAACTTTTCACTTTGAGGCAGATTTTGGTGGGTCCTACATCAGTTTCGTGTAAAACTCTGAACCTGAAAATGTAGAGCATCGAGTTAACCTCACAACACATTTCGCGGATCTCAATTTCGATATTGTATGATGAAGCTATGGCCAGTTTCGTGAAGACGCGTCGAAAAATCACAAAAACTCAGAATATAAGAGCTCTCGATAACTTGGGTTCTCACAGGGACTGACGCACAATAATTTGATAAAGATTTTGTCCTTATTTGAAAATAAAGAAAACCAGCAGCCTTCTTTGTGATTTTCAAGAAGTAGTTCAAATGATGATCCAACGGTCTAGAAAAGACAGACCTTTAAAGGCCGATCTGACGGCTTATGAAAACGTACGCCTAACGCAGAATATTCTGCCACGTCGGATCTGACTGGGCGATGCAATTTGTTAAGATGCATTCTGCTGCATGGAATCATCAAGTGATATAATGCATCACACGCACTATAATAAAGTATGCAGATTCTTTTTGGTTGGATGAAGTTAATCTTGCGATTTGAATGTGTCATCGAATATTCGAAGATCGGACGGGTGATATTCCACCCACCGTTTTGTAGAAGATCCGACAGCCGAGAATCCAGCTGACAGTGGATGATGTGACGTAATATCATCATATCTTCTTCTATGCGATCTGGACCTCTCATTCTGATTTCACTATTGATAGATCAATGACCAAAAGTATTTTGATGATTTCTTGGTCTATATAAGTCCGATTTGAGTCAATTTTTTTATCTTTTCGAAATTCGACCTAGAACGTCCATGCAGTGTCAGAAGGAGAAAAAGAAGAGAAGAAAATAGGGTTTTGAGGCAACAACTCCTATTGATCGTCAAGATGGCCTGTTCGATGATCTGATCACTCTCCACAATAGTTTTTGGTATCGTTGACGCATTATATGGTGAGTATCATTGGTGGAGGTAACCCTTTTACAGAGTTTCATATCTTTATCAATCTAGGGTTGTGATTGAGGTGTAAAACCTAGAGTGTAAATGTAATTGGGGTGGGAATTGTATTTTGCCATTATTATTTGTAACCCTATTGCATGGGTGCATGACAAAGCTTGGGGTTGTAGTTCTTAGTTCTTGTGGGATGCAAGAATAGAAGCAGGATTCGTTCCTGGACTGTTGTAGCAGTCAAAACTTGAGTTGAAGCATATAGAGTAAATACGAAGTCCTATTAGAGCATTACTCCGTGGACTAGCCTTTCACACACCGTAGAGGTGAACCACGTATATCTTGGTGTCTATTTATCTTGGATATTGGAGTGTGTGTAATTAGCAGGGTGGGTGTGCACTACCTGGCAGGCTTAGCCAATTTTTGGTTGTGAGGTGGGTCTGCATACGACTGTGTGATACTCGTAAAATTGGGATTGCCCCAGTCATTTTGTAGTTGCCGTTCAGAGAAAGTTTTTGGACACTGTTTCAAACCATCCCTCTCAGTGTTAACTTGGGAACATTACAGATCTACGAAGGGTCTTTGAGATACTTTGAAAGTGCAACACGAGGCTTGACAGACCTCAAATTCTGTATGGGGGTAGTGTTTCAAACCTTGCTCAAATTATGTGGATTTGTTGCCTATGTTATCTTTAACCCATTTGGTTTGAAGGAGGGACGTTTGATGTGATATGGGCATTTGCAAGGGAGCCCTTGCATAGGTGAGGAGTAATATTGTTGGAAGAGCATTCTTTTTTTACTTGCTCAGTCGAACTTTACAGATTCAGCAGAGCAACGAGGCAAGTGTTAAGGAAATCTCCCACGTCACCAATGACATGGCGACAGCTAAGACCCAAGCATCCACGTCAACATCCCGAAAAAGCCTAGGAGGACATTCCCATAAATCCAATCAATGGATAAGGACAAAAGCGTCATTTCTATAGCTTTACAAGGATACTTCGGTCATCACACACCAAACAAGGGTAAAAGCGACATTTACAAAGGGGCACTATTCACTATAAATACCACGAATCCCATGATTTCAAGTACTTTTTGCATTTATTACTCTTTCCTTGGGATTGTCGCTCTAACACATCGGACTGTGAATCTCTCACCTATCCCATTTGAATATTACTGTGGGCTCGGTACCGAGCCCACTGACTGTTCACAGAGCCCTAACTTAGGCATCGGAGTGGACCCGGGGCCATAGGCCCGCCTCCCCCTTGCCTTTTCTTGTATCTTGCAGGTCTAGTTAGTGTGGTGGACCTTGGGTACGAATTTGGGCTGAAATAGTTTGGCGCCCACCGTGGGGCCCTAAGCGATTTGACGTCGGAAGATAAAAGTCAAAGAGAAATCCTGAGGCATGAGCCCAAGGAGAACAAAAGGTCAAGGCTAATCCCAACCCCCTTTAATTGAACAACGGCCGACCAACCTTGAAGATGGAAATAGGTTGGAACCTAGACCCAGAGGGAGAGAGGGAAGAGAGCGGCAAATCAAGTGCCCCCATTGGAGGCATTCGTCACCTATGAACAATTCGAGACCATGGCTCAGCAGCTGGGAGTATTAATTAGATTTGTCCAAGGACTTCAGCCTCCAGTCGCTGAGGCTACTTCCCGCCCTCCAGTGGGAGTCATCCCTTCGTTCGACCCTCATAGAGAGGCTGACATTCCCCCAGAACCTCCTCCGGACGATTGTCCTGGGCAACAAAAAATTAGACCCATTAGAGATGGGATTAGAGCGCCCCGGCACCGGAAGTAAGTGGAACAGGATCAACCTCACAACATGGGAGGATACCTGTCCGAGAGAGGTTAGGCCCATTGCCGAGAGCAGCACTTGAGCGAGATGAAGATGTCTGGGAAGAACTTTTGGTTCCACGACAAGCACGGCTACTAGAGGTCGTCGTGGGTGCAGAGGACAAACAGAAAGCGCCCATGGATCTAGAGGTAGCTGCGAAAATAACAGACCAGCTAGCACTCTTGCACCAGAAGGTCGAGACAATTGAAAAGGCTGGTATGACTCCGAATGAAGACATGAATTACTTTATAGATAATCCTCTCACTGATATTCTTATGAGGGTCCCCTTGCCAAAGCGGTTCAGCATGCTGCCCGTGGATCCCTACGATGGATCCACCGATCCAGTTGAGCATTTGAACAATTTCGTGGGGGCGATGGTCCTCCACGCGAACCCATATGCGATCATGTGTAGGGCCTTCCCCTTTACTCTAAAAGGTGCCACTAGAATGTGGTTTAACAACCTACCCCCAAGATCAATTGACTCTTTCAAGACCATGGGAAAGCTATTCAGAATGCATTTTCAGGGAAGTATGGTGCAACGGAAGACAAGCGCACATCTCATGAACATGAGACAAAGGCCTGATGAGACACTACGGGCTTTCTTGGCCAGATTCAATTTGGAGGTACTCCAGGTAAAGGACATAGAAGAGTCAGTTCACTTTGCTACTTTGAGGGCGGCCGTCACTGATCCAAAGCTTAGATTCTCTATCGCGAAAAAGGAACCGGCCGACTTGCAAGAACTCTTGGCTCGGCGCAAGAAGTTTGCCACTGCTAATGAAATCTACGAAGCCAATAAAGGCTTAGTCGACATTCCAAGCAAGAGAGCAGTCGAAGGAAGAGACCTCACACGACCAAGGGAGCACAAGAAGTCGAGAAGAGAGGAAGCTAGAGCTCGCGGCATAATCCATAAGAAATTCGATGATTACACTCCGCTCAATATGCCCCTCGGAGACGTCTACGCGCTCATTGCTAAAGACGGATATCTCCAAAGGCCCCAAAAGATTTTAACCGAAGCACGAAGAAGAAATCCAAACAAGTATTTTTGATATCATCGCGACATCGGTCATACCACCGACGAATGTTGGAACCTGCAGGTGGAAATCAAAGACCTCATTAGAAGATGATATTATAAGCAATATGTGGATCACATTGCCCCAAGGGTACCAACAACTCCAGGGGAGGACCGGAGGAGACCACCCCTCCCACCACGGGAGAGAACTCCCGAAAGGGAGCAGAGAAGGATAGAAAGGAGAGAACCCAGGATGGTAGAGAGAAGAGAAGATCGAAGAGATCCTCCAAGAGAGGAAAGAAGAAGAGACAGGGTGGATGAGCCCCAGTATTCGGACCGGCGTCATGAACAGCAACCACGTCAACAGGAAGAAAGGCGAGAAAGAGGACAGACTCCGGAAAAATAGGGACGTCGGTGTCCTCCGCTGTCAATTTGCCTTTACACTTGACCCAACCCCTCAACAAGTGCATGAAAAAGGAAGGGTACTGAACTCCTTAGGAACAAGGGGGAGAACCCAGCTCAGGATCGACCTCAGAATCCCTCGGCAACGCTAGGACCAGACTCGTCCGCCGCCACCATTGCTAGTCCTTGATCCACCACCAATAGTAGACTTGCCCTATGATCATGTGGGTGCTATCAGAATTGCAGAGCTGGGGTATGTCCCACCCAGGAGGAAGCAAGCATCGAGGGTACCAGAGGTCAGGTCGATACAGAAAGAGGGTACAAAAATTGACCGACCCCTCTCGGTCGAGGAGGCCACCTCAGCCTCGGTCAAAAATTTAAAGTATAACCCCTCTAAGGAAGGGCGAAAAATGATGACCATTACTGGGGGACCCGCAGCAGGCAACACTTCCACCAAGGCACGAAAGGCCTATGCGAGGAGTGTAAAGTCTACAGAATGGCCGGGTAAGAGAGCACGTACCGGAGACTTCCTAACCTTCAGCGACGAAGATTTATGTGGCCTGGAACTACCTCATGAAGATGCCATTGTTATCACTCTGCAGATAGAAGATAGCGACGTACATAAGATAATGGTCGACACTGGCAGTTTCACTGACATCATATATTGGCAGGCCTTTCAACGCATGGAAATCCCCTCCGAGCGTCTATTACATGTGAATTAATCCCTAGTTAGTTTTTCGGGTGATCTCGTTGCAGTAAAGGGATCCGTCTGGTTGCCCGTCAGGGCTGGTGGTTACCCTAGAGAATCCAAGGTCATGATGAACTTCCTGATAGTCGACGTCCCATCCTCTTACAATGCATTATTGGGAAGACCAGGTATGATCGCACTTCGGTCAGTCCCCTCTCCATACCACTTGGTAATCAAATTCCCTACACCCAGAGGAGCCGGTGAGTGTCGGACAGACCAACTCATCTCACGAAAGTGTTACTTGGCAGAACTCACCGATTATAAAAAACCAGCCCAGGCCTTGCATGTTCACATTGAAGATCTACGGGACGATCCCAAGCAATAGAGAGGGACCCCCGTCGAAGATCTAAACCAAGTGCCCCTGATGGAAGGAAATCTTGAAAAGATGATCCAAATAGGGTCGTCGCTCACAGAACCACATAGAACAGAGCTGATAAATTTCTTATGGACAAATGCAGACATCTTTGCCTGATTTGCAGTCGACATGCCCAGAATACCGCAGGAAATTACACAACATTGCTTGAATATTGACCCTCGGCATCAGCCAGTGCGACTGCGACAAAAGAAAAGAACGTTTGCGGCAGCTCGGTAGGGTCTGATCGATGAGGAAGTCGAGGAATTACTTAAGGCCAAATTCATCAGAGAAATCCATTATCCAGAATGGCTCGCGAATGTCCTCGTGGTTCCCAAGACGGGAGACAAATGGCGAATATGCATAGATTTTATAGACTTGAACAAACCCTGCCTGAAGGATACCTTCCCTCTCCCTCGGATCGACTAGCTGATCGATGTTACCGCCGGACATGCGCTTCCCTCTGCCTCGGATCGACTAGCTGATCGATGTTACCGCCGGACATGCGCAATTGAGTTTCATGGAGGCCTACTCTGGCTACAATTAGATCCGAATGCACACGACCGATGCAGAGAAAACTGCCTTCGTCACTAATCGAGGCCTTTTCTGTTACGATGTCATGCCTTTTGGTCTCAAGAATGCTGGGGCCACATATCAAATATTGGTAAACAAGATATTCGAAAGGCAGATAGGAAGGAATGTAGAAGTATACGTTGATGACATGCTTGTGAAGAGCTTAGTTGGTGAGGATCATATTAAGGACTTGAAGGAAGCATTCGGAGTGCTAAGGCTGCACAGAATGCGCCTCAACCCAGCAAAATGTGCATTCGGAGTCGTTTCTGGAAAGTTCCTCAGATTTATGGTATCCAACCGCGGTATTGAGGCCAATCCCACAAAGATCACAGCCATTCTCAGCATGCCAGCGCCGACCAGAGTAAAACAAGTACAAGAACTTACTGGATGAGTGGCCGCACTAAGTAGATTCATGTCCCGCTCGGCAGACAAATGTCTCCCCTTCTTCCAGACTCTTAAGGGCAACAAGACCTTTGAGTGGATTGCCGAATGCCAACAGACGTTCGAAGAGCTAAAGGCTTACTTAGCATCTCCTCCGCTGTTGGTTAAGCCCGAGGTTGGAGACATATTGGAGCTATACTTGGCGGTATCTTCAAAGGCTGTCAATGCCATACTTATCAAGGAAGTAGATGGCGCATAAAGACCAATATACTATGTCAGTATGATTCTACTGGATGCTGAAACTCGATACAAGTTCATCGAGAAAATTGCTCTGGCACTGGTCATGTCAGTGAGAAAGCTCCGGCCGTACTTCCAAGCACACTTCATCAACGTCCTAACTGACCAGCCTCTGAAGAAAATTTTAACTAGGCCAGACGTCTTTGGCCGGGTGATCAATTGGGCTGTCGAATTGGGAGAATTCGATATCAATTACAAGCCTCGCACTGCTATTAAGGCTCAAATCTTGGCTGATTTTCTAATTGAATCATCTCTTCCTGGAGAGGCAGAGGAAGGAACAGAAAGCAAAGGCGAAGAAAGCACATTGCAACCGTGGACCTTATTTGTCGATGGAGCCTCGAGCAAGGCCCAGTGAGGTGCCGGTTTCATACTCACAAGCCCCGAAGGCTTTTAGATTTGATATGCCCTTCGATTCAAATTTCAGGCGTCAAACAATGCAGCCAAATACTTAGCCTTGATCGTCGGACTACGCCTAGCCAAGGCAGTAATGGCAAGGAGGGTCGAGGCGTCCAGCGATTCTCAATTGGTAGTACGACAGGTAAATGGGGAGTACGAGGCAAAGAAAGCCAATATGGCAGCATACTTACGAAAGGTACAAGAGGTAGCCTCAGTTTTTGATAGTTTCACCTTGAACCACATACTTAGGGATCAAAACACACAGGCGGACGCCCTTTCCAAATTGGTTACCTCGGACTTATCAGACCTTGATCACTCGGTGTATACCGAAACCTTACTACAATCAACAGTGGATCCAAATTCAAGGGTGGTAATGTCAGCCACGGCGGAACCATCATGTATAGATCCAATCTATTCATTTCTCAGAGAAGGCGTCCTCCCGGAAGAAAAAAAGGAGGCTAGGCGGATACAATCCAAAGCTACCCATTATGTAGTAGAAGTAGATACTTTGTACAAAAAAACCTTCACATTCCCCCTACTACGATGTCTGTGCCCATGTGAAGCAGCTTTAGCAATCAAGGAGGTACACGAAGGAACTTGTGGAGCCCATCAAGGGGGGAGAGTCCTCGCTCATAAAATTTTATGACAGAGCTACTACTGGCCAAAAATGAGGAAGGAATGCTTGGACTACGCCAAAAAGTGTGCGAAGTGCCAGTTGTACGCCTTAGTTCCCCATCTCTTAGCAGCCCCCCTGAGGTCAATTGAAGCAGCCCCAATTCCCTTCGCTACTTGGGGAATGGACATCATAGGTCCTTTTCCCCCTACTCGCTACCAAAGAAAGTTCGCCATCATCGCAGTAGACTACTTTATCAAGTGGGCTGAGGCAGAGATAGTATCCAGCATCCCTAAAAGCACAATCCGTGAGTTTTTCAAAAAAACCATTGTCTACCGCTACAGTATTCCGCGTGTGCTAATCACCGACAATGGCAAGCAGTTTGACAACAAGGCCTTCTTCGAGTTCTGCGAAGAAAACCATATTGATCATCAGCATGGGGCAGTGAAGCACTTCCAGACCAACGGACAAACAGAGTCCACCAACAAGATTCTGCTTAAAGGGATCAAGACTCGGTTAGAGGGTGCAAAAGGTAGATGGTTGGATGAACTGGCTCACATCTTATGGGTAGATCGGACAACCCCCAAGACAGCCATTGGAGAATCACCGTTCATGTTGGCCTTTGGTGCTGAAGCAGTTGTCCCCTTAGAAGTACGCATCCCCTCACACAAGATCACCCATTATGACCCTGTCACCAATGAAGAAGGGTTGCGAGCAAATTTGGACCTCCTTGAGGAAACTAGAGATCAAGCCCAGATCCGGATAGCCGCTCAACAGCAACAAGTGGCCAAGCATTACAACAAGAGGGTCCACGGGCGATCATTTAGGGCCAGGGACCTCGTTCTTAGAAGCACAATCGCCTCCGATCCAACTAATCAAGGGAAGTTAGCCCCAAATTGGGAAGGACCATATCAAGTCACTTAAGCACTTCGGAACGACGTCTATCATCTTGCAGACATGGAAGGCAAAGCCCTATCTCGAGCATGGAATGCAGAACACCTTCGTCCATTTTACTAGTAGTTTTCAAAATGATGTAACCCGGTCTTGACGGCCATATTTACAAATCAGTAGTTTTCAAAGTGCCCCTTAGCTTTTCTATATTTTTCGACTATTATCTTCACAATTAAAGAAAGGAAGCAGGATAGATCGAGCTCTAACTTAGATCGTGACCCGTACGGCCAAAAGAGTACATTAACTTGTGAGCACATTTGGCCGATGAGGGTAGACCGAGCTCAACCTCAAATTGTGACCCATATGGCCAAAAGAGTTCACCAACTTATGAATACATTTGGCCGAGGAGGGTAGACCAAGCTCAAACTTAGATGGTGACCCATACGGCCAAAAGAGTTCACTAACTTATGAGCACATTTGGCTGAGGAGGGTAGACCGAGCTCACACTTAAATTGTGACCCATTTGGCCAAAAGAGTTCACCAACATTTGGCCGAAAGAGTTCACCAACATTTGGCCGAGGAGGGTAGAGATTATATAAACACAAGCCAAACAAGAAAAAAAAAAGTAGTCAAATATAATGACAGCAAAACCACGACAACTCAAAAAGTAGTTCAGTTACATCAGTTGCGCAAGCTCCATATTTCTAAGAAGTCAGATACATATTCTCGAGATCTCCCATACAAAGAGATTCCAAGGAGCACATCTCCAAGATACAAATAACAGTAAGGTTAATACATAACTTAAGCCACGACCTTGGCTTCTTGCAAAAAGGAAAAAGTTAAAGCAAAGGCCATGAATCAATGCCCATCAGCCAAGCCGCTGCCACTACCAGAGGCTCGACAATTGGGAGAGAGGCTAACACAGCCACCAGGAGTGATGGAAAGCCCAGTGACCGGCGAAATCCCGGCCAGCGGGGTAGAAGGAGACCCCCCCTGAGAGTCCACTTTGCTCATATATGGAAAGGCGGGAGGAACTTCGCCTTCAAAGACTTGCTCCAGTTGACAGTAGATCTCTTGATCATCCTCATCATATGGCTTTTCACTAATCTTCACAGGCTTCAGGAAATCGGCTTCAGAATAATCAATTCCAGGCACCCTCTCGTCCACATATTCTTTGAGGGTTTCAACTCCATATTGAAAGCTAGGCAATGACTGCTTCCCAACAAACTCCTTGAAGGTGGGAGACTTCTTGTAAACACGTACAACACCAACAACAAGGGACTTGGCTTTCCCGAAAGCCTCTTTGTACTTCGTGGCACGGGTACGAGAGACCTCAGCAATAGGCTTCAGTTTACCACGAATGACCTTCTCATCATCCAGTGATTTCTTTAACCTCTCTACTTCAGGTTGGATGCTGGCGTTTTCTACCATCATCAAGTCAAACTCTTGCTCCTTTGACTTAAGTCGAGACTGCGCACCATCCCTCTTTTCTTCTTCTCGGTAAAGCTTCTGATCAGTATTGGAAAGTCACTAGCAGCCTTATGCAGATGTAGCTTGAGCTCCCCCGTATGTGCAATAAGTTGTGGAAAAATCAACGGCGGGAGTTAGCATAACGGATAAACCAAATCCAAACAAGCATAAAAGATATACAACTCACCCCTGATGCTAACGTGTCCACGCCCGCTATTAAATTCGGTGAAGAAAGGCCATGGACCATCTCTTGGTCTCGTGGAAGCACGCACCCCTTCATAAGTTCATTTGCTACACGAGTGTCTCCCATGGCGGTGTCATCTTCTGTTATCGCCCAATCAAGTTGATAGACCTTCTCGCATCCGGTCTTTTTCTTCGGAAGAGGACCCATCAGGGGAATCCGTCTGATCTTGCTTAGATTACCCCCCATGGAAAGATATTCTCCCTCTTCGGGCCGGGGTGGTAGTGCAGGAGCAGGTCTGGTAGACTCGGGAAGGGCCAAAACTGCCTTGACACCACTACTTGCTGACCCCTTGCCTGAAAAGTCAAGAACACGATGCACGGGAGTCAGAGACTTAGCATATACTCGAGCTGCTTTGGCGAGGGCAGTATCGGGAGAAAATTTACGGGGTCGCTTCTTAAATTCTTCGAAGGTTCGGCCTGAGCCATTTTCGGCACCTCCTCTTCCAATCTTTGGCGACAGTCTTGGTCGAACTTTGCCTTCCTCTCCTCAGCCTCTTGTTCTTTCCTAAGCTCTTTCTTTCGGAGCTCGGCTGGAAATTCCTTCGATAACATCACTGCAGTAAAACAAACAGCAAATCAGCTCACAGTTAGAGGTCAGATACATGAACAAAGCAAAAAACACTCACAAAGTTTATATTCATGAAGAAACAAGGGATTTGAGAGATCGGCCGTTCTGACTATCGCACCCTCTTCGTTCAAGGCATTTTCAAGGCACCGGCTTCTTTTTGCGTCAGCATCACGTTGGTGTTAACCACCTCGGAGCTTATCACTTTCCAGATATTCTAAAAAATAACCATATCTCCCTTAACATAAAAAAACTTGTTCTTCCAATTCTTAATGGAAGATGGTTTATCGCTGATGATCTCTTGATACTCTGGCCATTTTGCAAAATAATACTAGCCCGACCTTTGGAAATGATTAAGCATGAATATGGCTCGGAACATATTTAAAGTCGGCTTCTCCCCCATTCTCTTGAAATAAGCAATAAATGCAATAATCGTCTTCTACGAATTCGGCATTATCTGGATCAGAGCCACTCTATAATGGTCCACTATCTCACTGACTAGTCTGGAAGTGGGTATACGAAACCCAGCCCTGAACATCTCTATGTTTACGCATAACTCAGACACCCGATCCCAGTAAGATCTTTCCGCGGATCTAGGCATTTGGAGCTCTACTTCGGGAGGAATTTGAAAGCGGTCTCGTAACCTCACAAATTCTCTTTTGGTCAGTAAGCAGGCTTGCTCCAAAGCATCAAATTCGATATGAGGATTCGCATCCTCTTTAGCTTCGCGGATTGTGTCTGTGCCCAACCACTGAGAGGCCAATCCCGCCGTTGATTGGCTTATGGCACTACTATGGGTTGGAACAATGTCTGGCATGATGTCATCCGGAGATTCTAGGGTGCCACCTTCCAACCCAAATTCTTCCAGCCCCTCTATGTATACGGACGAATTACTACTACTTGTCGAACTACTATTTGATGAATTACTACTGGCGGAAGACGATGAGTCCGCTAAGGCCGGGGACATCGGTCCCGTAACATCGATCGTTTCGATGTCTACTTCTTCATCTACCCATTCACATGCAGCCATTTCAGACAAATAAAAGAGACTAAAGTTGAGGAAACTCACCGATGAATCGCTGCCTAGAACTTCTTGCAAAATCAACGTGAATCACCGACACCAAGGGGGTAAGAAACTTCTTACAGCAACAACTTCTTACAAAAAGAGAACCACTTCTACAACCAAAGGGACAACTCTTACCATCAAAGAAGTTATTAAGTTACTATCAAGTAAAACAAAGGGGGAGGCCTCAAAGGCCATATATATAGAAAGGAGGGAAGATTCTAGAGAAACCTATCAGAGTCCACATGGCTGTGTACCACAGGCTAACCCAAATCCAATACCCGAATCGGATCCATGTATGACCCAAATCTAATGTCCAAACCGACATCAATTTTGATCCGGATATAATACGCGACCCGGACCCATGTACGACCCAGATCCAATGTCCACCCACATCCATTTTTCATCCATATCCAATATCTAATCAGTATCCATCTTTGATCCAGCTCCAATGCCCGACCCCGCATCCATGTATGATCCTTGATTCTTCACCCGATCCGTCTTTAAGAAAATACCGACCCATGTTGGCCGAGGCGGCCAGGTCGGTCGAGGCACAATCAATATAGATCAAATGCTACACCCTGGTCTGTCTTTAAGAAAATATCGACCCATGTTGGCCAAGGCGGCCAAGTCGGTCGGGGCACAATCAATATAGATCAAATGCTACACCCCGGTTCATCTTTAAGAAAATACCGACCCATGTTGGCCGAGGCGGCTAGGTCGGTCCGAGCACATCAACATAAATTGATCCGTCACGCCACGGTCCACCTTTAAGAAAATACCGACCCATGTTGGTCGAGGTAGTAAGATCGGTCCGAATACTTCAGCATTGATCGATTTAATTTTTGAAGATACAAGTGACCTTAATCAAAACTAAAAGGAAGTTCAAAATACCCTCGATCAAAGAAAGGAAAAAAAACCGAGCTGACAAGAAGAAGGAAAAAAGCAACCACTCCGGCCTCACTCATAGTAAAAAAAAAAAAAAAATGTACCGACCTGAGCCAGTAGAGGTTGCCAGCTCGGTCAGGTGACATCGGTCAAAGTAACCAAAGGATTATGGCGCACCAAAAAAAAAAAAAAGGGGTAGGAAAATATGAAAAGGGTACCGACCTGAGCCAGCCAAGGTGGCCAGCTCAGTCGAATGACCTCGGTCAAAAAAAAAAAAAAAAAAACCAGAAAAATGTACCGACCTGAACCAGCCTAGGTGGCCAGCTCGGTCAGGTGACCTCGGTCAAACTAACCAAAGGATTATGGCACACAAAAAAAAAAGAAAAGGGGGTGGCAAATATGAAAAGGGTACCGACCTGAGCCAGCCAAGGTGGCCAGCTCGGTCGAATGACCTCGGTCAAAAAACAAAAAAGAAAAGAAAAAAAAAAGAGAGAAAAAAAAGTTCATTAGCTACTGTATCCACCGTAGTTTGCTCAATCAAAATGCATTTTACTACGGTTAAAAAAAAAAAAAAAAAATGAAGTTGGTCATGATGATGATGTTTAATTGGCTCTTTATGATACTTTGTTTAATTGGCTCGGTCATCGTCTCATCATGCATTTGACCATGGTCTCAATATCTCTTACTCAGCCAAATCTTACAGTTTCACCAGAGTAATGAGGCAAGTGTTGGAAGAGCATTCTTTTTTTACTTGCTCAGTCGAACCTTATAAATTCAGCAGAGCAACGAGGCAAGTGTTAGGGAAATCTCTCACGTCAGACAGCTAAGACCCAAGCATCCACGTCAACATCCCGAAAAAGCCTAGGAGGACATTCCCATAAATCCAATCAATGGATAAGGACAAAAGCGCCATTTGTATAGCTTTACAAGGATACTTCGGTCATCACACACCAAACAAGGGTAAAAACGACATTTACAAAAGGGCACTATTCACTATAAATACCATGAATCCCGAGATTTAAGGTACTTTTTGCATTTATTACTCTTTCCTTGGGATTGTCGCTCTGACACCTCGGACTGTGAATCTCTCACCTACCCCATTTGAATATTACTGTGGACTCGAATACCGAGCACACTGACTGTTCACAGAGCCACACTAACTGTTCACAGAGCCCTAACTTAGGCATCGGAGTGGACCCGGGGCCATAGTCCGCCTCCCCCTTGCCTTTTCTTGTATCTTGCAGGTCCAGTCAGTGCGGTGGACCTCGAGTACAAATTTGGGCTGAAACAAATATAATGCTAGATTGGATTGGCGAAAAGGCAAAGGGATAGATTGAAAATTACTTGGGAAGAGGAGATGAGAAAGGACATAAATTACTTTGATTGACAGCAAACATGGCTTTGAACAGTGAAATGGAAAAACAGAATCTCTATAGCCAACCCCATTCACTTGACTTAGAATCTCTGCATCAAACCATTTCTCATTTAGTGGGGAAAAGGTTTAGTTGACTTAGGTGAGTTGTGTTTGGACGGCTGGGAAATGGTTTGATATTCAGTTGGCCGTATGATTGAGTTTGGCTTTGAAATTTTATAAATGGCCGATCCATATGGTCATCCTATCTATCAATTGGTTAGAATAGCCACATCAACTATCCACTGATTTGATAGCTAAAAATATACAGGAGTCCAGTAGATGGTGGACTGTATGGTTAAGATGGATTACAGGAATTGACAAGTAGATTTCAAACATTGTCTACCTATCCAATGCTCAATAGGAGCACTCCATGTGGCTCAGAAAGCCCACAAGGTAAGGAATGACTTCTTTGTCGGAAGCCTATAAACCAGTATACTTCTATGGATGGCTGCACAAATTGCCTGATATTCTAGGCTGCCCAAATTTGAATACTGTTGCACTTATATGTGATGAGCAGAGGATATGGATCATTGTTTTCGATGTTAAGCATTCGGATGCTTTTGCAAGTATTCCTTTTTTTTCTTTTTTTGATGCCATACAATTAGTTTTATTTGCATTAGAAGATTAAATATTTTTTTGGTGTTTAGAGCATACCGATTTGAGAGAGCCTATTGTGTAACTCCTTTTATAACTGCCATATAGTATTTTTACCATAAAACCAAAGGTTAGGTGTAAAAAATATTAACAAATGACAAAGTAGAAATGGAAGACCTTGTACTATAATTGTGCAAGCAATACACTGTTCTAGAGCCAATATGAGATTCTGGTTAATTAACCAAGTGGAAATATCAGTGTGTCATAATTATTTTTCTTTCCCTATGTTGATGAGGTTATTGTTCCTGTTAGAACAAATTCTGGAATAAATTTTACGTAGTTGACGTAAAGTTGAACTTACTGTGCATTCTCATTTTTGGATTGTTTTTCTCTTAATTCCTTGATCCCAGCGAGTTCATTCAATTAAAGTACATATTGTCCTTTATTTTTTTCCACATGTTGCCCATGATGAAAGTTCAATCTTTTTTTATGCAGCCAAGATTTGACACGTTAGCTCATAGGTTCTTTCAAAGTTATTTTGGGGTGTCTTGGGAAGCAAGCATGATGATTTTGGAGGATTTAGCTAATATAAATTATGGAAGGATTCTTGAAGCTTCCTGTTAGTGTTAGCAATATAGGGGGTCGGGGTCCCACTATCAGTGCTACATATGGTCTTGCTTCTATTAGTTATTTCCATTTATTGTTTATTGTAATAGTGGATTTGTTTCCACTTCGTCTTCATCTTTGTTTCTTAAGTTGGTTAGGTCTCCTTTCTTAGTTGGGTTATGTAATTAGGAAAGTTTCCTAAATACCATTGTTACTATCTTTTCATTATCAATATAAATAAAGAATAGGAGGAAGACAAGACAATTGATTCTCTCTCCCTTTTCTCCATTCTCCATTCTCTCCATCTTCACTTTCTTTCTTATCTATTTTCTTACATGGTATTCGAGTGGGTGCTGTTTTGAGAGTTAACTAAAGGTTCTCATTCTAGTGTGCAACCACCATTACTGTCTATGCTACTTATCTACCTCTACTACTGATCTACTGTCTATATATATACTTCACTACTATTGCTGTTGAATTTGATCAGATCTGCTCAGTAGAGATCTGATCCAATCTGCTTTACCTCTACCACTATCGAACTGATCTATTGTTACCTGTTCTGTTCGATATACTACTGATCTGCCCTCTGGTTTCTCTCCTCCTCTCATACGCTCCTTCGCTCTTGAATATTCTTCTTCTTCCTTCTACTTCCTTCTTGCTTCGTCTTCCTTTCCTTTTCAGGTTTCCCTATTCTAGGTGATCATACCACTACACCAGTCCCGCTAAAAAAAAAAAAAAAATACACAAAACCAATCTGATCTACCATGATCAGACCTGCTGCCACATCTATGTGCTGATCTGATAATACCGATCTGGATCTCTGCTCTATTATATTGCTGCTCTGCTCTTCTGTTATCGTTGACATCTGCTACTGATCTGCCTGCTGCTGAAACTACTTCACCACTATTATCGAGTTTTTCCTATCTGCTTATACTTGATCTGATCTACTCTCCTCTGCTATTGTCGACACTTATCAGATCTAAACTCAGATTTGATCTGCTGCTGCCTCTGATGATATGCCATTGTTCTTAAGTACCTCCTACTGTCATCGTGATCTGATTCTCATATTTGTTCTAATCTGCTGAGATCTAATCTACTGCAGTTCATATGTGCTGCTTCTGTTTCTGTTTTTTCGGATCTGTTCTGATCTGTTGCTCCCTTAGTTCCATCTTTCTTCTCCCTCTTTAGGAGTTCTCCAACTGAAGAACAAAACCTGCAACTTCTTTCTTCTATATGGGGCTTGTCTGACTATTGGTAACTGATTTCAATACCTGCTGCCCAGAAACTGTTAACTGGTTGTTTGGCTGTTACGAGGTGGTCTGTTCATCACTGGTGTGATCTGTTCTTCCTGCTATGTATGGGAATCATGAGATCTGGGGCTTGCGATTCTTCTCTAGAAATTTCACATCATTTGGAGCTGTATTGAAGTCGATGCTTCGCAAAGAACAAATCTGATGTTATGCCTCTGTTTTCAGCCAAGGGTTGAAGACGACTGTAAGTCACAATATAAAGTAACAAACTGATTATATTTCCAGAAATACCCCTGGATGATATACCTAATTCTAGTTTGTCTTAATTTGTCACCTCTTCCAAGTTTGTCCCTAGCTCTACCATATCATGCCTCCTATGTTTAAGGACCTTTATTAAAAGTCTTGTCTTGCTCCCTAAATTACAGCATTGTCATCCATCTTTACAAACCTTGAATTAATTACTGATTTGCCATTGGTTTCATCCCTTAAGTGTTTTCTTGTTTGCGTTGGCACATAGCAAATCTAACTGGTTTTCTGACCCGGGTCTCCTCCTTTGTTTCCTTTGCCCAATCTTCTCAAGTTAATTACAAGTTTACCCTTTGGCCTTGAATTGTGCTTCTATGATTATTTCAGTTAAATTACCACATTGCAATTCCTCCTTTGCTTACTAGCCATGGTCCCTTGAACAGTGTGGTTAATTATCAAATTGCCACTAGCTCGTCTGTGACATATTTGGAGTATTATTTTGCTTGGGTGGTCCCATAAGTGTGACCATAATTTACAGAATTGTCATTGGACTCTATATTTGCATCCTATGTATTATTTGTTCACGTGGCATGCTCCACGTGAGGGGGTGATGTAGATAGATTCTAGCACAAGTATTCATGTTGAAACAATCCCAAATTAAGCCCAAAGCCTAGTCTAATGGGTTAATAAGTAGACTATTGGGTTATATGGGTTATGGGCTAAGATTTGTTATGTTTTTTTTTTGTATTGGGCCTATTTTGAAAGCCCATAAATGGATGATAAGTGGTCCATACGAATTTAGAAGTCTGAGAGTCATTAATGAAGTCTAAGAGTCATTTTTAAAGTATAGGAGTCATTGGTGGAGTTTACTTGTCCTAGGTGAACTAAAATAGTTGGTTTTACTTTCCAAGACAAAGTTAATGTTCTTATTTTCAAATTCTTGTTTGTAGCTCCCCATGTCTTGGGAATAGTATTCTCTGTTTAGGAATTGTTTTCTATGCCTTGTTTCTGTTTCGTAGGTCTAGGGTTTGTTATCAATGGATGAGTTTTAGTTTCTAGGTGTTGGGAATTCCATTTAGTCTTGGAATTCCAATAGTCCATTTAATTCAAGTTGATGTAATCAATGGTCTGTTAAGCCTTCTATTTCCCTATATAATGGAATTATGGGTTGCTGTTACAGCATCTAGAATTTTGATCCAGAACTTGGTGAAAATTTTTTCTCTTTGAGATTTACTTGTGAGAATCAAGTGTGCTTGTGAGAAACAAGTGTGCATAGGTGGAACTCCTATGGCTGGGCAACTAGTGGGACTCTAGATTGCCATCTATCTATCTTTATCTTCATATCTTCAACTATCTCAACACCATCCCGAGTATTCTCTAACAGTCTTCGATCCTGGCTTGCTTACCTTTATGTTTGCATCAAGGGGAGATTGGAGATTCTTATCTACTCGAGTTATCAGTTGAAGATTACTTATCTGCTCAAGTCATCAATTGAAGATTATTATTATTTGTTGGTTCGTCTTTACTCATGGAAGAGACACTTTTCTTTGCTCGTGATGGAGCTTACTACTACCTTGCTCATGATGGAGCCTACTATTACCTTGCTCATGTTGGAGCTACTGCTACATGCTCGTGTTGGGAGCCTACTATAGTTGCACGTGATGCTACATCTACTACCACTACTTGGTTCACAGTGGCCTATTCTGTGCTCTACTACTACTGCTACTACTGTTGCTATTGCTGTTGCTGTTGCTACTACCACTGCTACTGCTACTACAACTGCTACTATTACTACTATATTGTTTTAAGCTGAAGCTCTTACATTCTCATGTGCTCCTGCTTAAGGGGGGGGGGGGTGTTAGCTTTAGCAATATAGGGGGCCGTGGGTCCCATTATCAGTGTTGTATATGGTCTTGCTTCTATTAGTTATTTTCATTTATTGTTTATTGTAATAGTGGATTTGTTTTCACTACAGCCTTATCTTTGTTTCCTAAGTTGGTTAGGTTTCCTTTCTTAGTTGGGTTATGTAATTAGGAAAGTTTTCTAAATACCATTGTTATTATCTTTTCATTATCAATGTAAATAAAAGAGTGTAGGAGGAAGACAAAACAATTGTGATTCTCTCGCCCTTTTCTCCATTTTCCATTCTCTTCATCTTCCCTTTCTTTCTTTTCCATTTTGTTACACTTCCCAACAATAAATAAGGAAGGGGATCTTGACGAATGCCATGTTGGTTATTCGGAAAGTTTATTTTAAGTAATAAGGAGTTGAACAATATCTCCCCATATTTTTTATTTTTGGAATGATATCAACTTGAGGAGCAAGTTAGGGAAAGACGTCTATTAGCTAACACCGTGGGACGATTTTAGCATCTTTCCTATACTTAATTTTATTTGCTGAGGATTCCATCGATTAAGGGTTACCTGCCTTAGTTTATTTCATCTTATTTTCATCTTTTACTTTTAATCTCATTCGTAGGATTAATAGGTGTAGTGGCTTGATATTTAGGGTCTTCATTTTCTTATTTATATGTATTGGACTCTATTGAGAAGGGCGGTGCATAGAATAATTGAATTTTCTTATAGCAGACATTGAGTATATAAATCAATGAAACCTCGAGGCATAGTTGTCAAGGCGTTGCCTAGGCACCCAGGTCCCCTTGTGACGCCCTGAAAAATCGAGCGCCTTGGTTGCTTAGGCGCCTCATCAAGCCTCAAACGCCTTGGTTCGCCTTGGCACCTTGACAACTATGGCTAGAAGAGTGTCACTATAACCTTGAAGAGTTGTAGCTTTCAACCCCTTTCCAAGCCTTGAAGAGCTTGCAGACAAGTCTGGAAGTGCTCGTCCATGATCCTAGAGGAGGTTTTGTGACATCAAGCATGGAAGGAGCTTGTACCTGTGCCGGATGAACACATCCCCACCCTCTATTGATCATTGAAGATTCGGCATGTTTCCGGTTTGCGTCATTTGGTATCAGAGCATACTGGAGATCTGTCATGGCACATATGCGTAGAGGCAGGCAGGCAGCCACACAGCTCTAATTGAAAAGATCAACCTTAGAGAGAAAAATCATCTATAGGTTGATTGAGAAAATCTCCATTAGTTTAACAAGTACCTGGATAAGGAAATTGACGAGCACGATTGTTTCTCAATGTCTGAACCGAATCTTGCATTGGGAACACCTAAAAAAATCTTCAGCATCAAGGCGTGGTAGCATTCAACCCGCTCACCCACAGCAGTGGGGATTTTATAACCTTTGTTCTTGTGTATGGTATGGTGTGGCCAGAATACGCCCCACAGGATTGGCATCTATGATGTGTATGAAGATCCATTTTTGGCGATTTCCACTCTACCGATTCAACTCAAACTTGTGCAAGCCATGAACAATGGCATCAATGGACTAGATTTGATCGGGGTTTCGACATGGTGGTTCACATCCAATTAGAAGCCATGAAATAGAATCTCCCTGTCAAAGTTGTGCGGAACATAGAACTTGCCATTTTGATTGCGTCATCAATAAAGGGCAATGAAATAATAGCACCATTTCCCCTTTTCCTTTCCACTTCCTTTTCTGTTTATATGGTTGCATGGTACGGGAAGAAGGAAACAAAGATGAAGGACAGATTAGATTTGGATCCTGTCTCCAATATGGAAGGATCTAAGGAGATCTGATACAGTCCCCATTCTTGGAGATTCTTCAGATGATGGTGACTCAAATTCGGGGTCGAATTCCTTCCAATCTGTGAGCAATGATGCAGCACAGATTTGCGACCTCAGCTCTTAGGTTCTTTCAAAGTTATTTTGGTATGTCTTGGGAAGCAAGCATGACAATTTGAAGGATTTGGTAATATAAATTATTGAAGGATTCTTGAAGCATCCCAACTGTAAATAAGGAACGGGATCTTGACTAATACGGTAATACCATGTTGGTTTTTTAGGAAAGTTTATTTTCAGTAATAAGGAGTTGGACAATATCTCCCCATAATTTTATTTTTGGAATGATACCAACTTGGGGAGCAAGTTAGGGAAAGCCATCTATTAGGTAACACCATTGGATGATTTTAACTTCTTTCCTATATTTTATTTCCGTTCTTTTAGGATTTTTATGTGCCAAGGACCCCATCGATTAAGGGTTACCTGGCTTAGTTTATTTCATCTTTTTTTTATCTTTTATTTTTAATCTCAGCTGTAGGATTGATAGGAGTAGTGGCTTGAGATTTAGGGTTTTCATTTTCTTATTTTATTTGTGTTGAATTCTATTGAGATTTGAGAAGAGCAGTGTAGAGAAGAATTGAATTTGCTTATAGCAGACACCCTGAGCATATAAACCCGTGAAACTTGGAAGAGTTTCACTACAACCTTGAAGAGTTGTAGCTTTCAACCCCTTTCCAAGCTTTGAAGAACTTGAAGACAAGCTTGGAAGTGCTTTGTCCCTGATCCTAGAAGAGTTCTTGCGACGTCAAGCGTGGAAGAGCTTGTATCCTGTGCTGCTTGAGCACATCACCGTTCTCTGTTGATCCTTAAAGTGTTGGACAGTTGGTCCCACATTTCCATCCTGCGTCATTTTGTTACATGAGTTGTATGATAACATTTCCTAGTTCCAAGCCCAGGAGATTTCACTGAAATATAAATAAGAAAATCAGCATTGTAAGGGATTCATGAGAATCAAGTCTTTTTTTTTTTTTCCCTTCCCTGGTTATGATGTATGGTAATCTTTGTACATTGTATATATCTTCAATCAATGAGGGTCTTTTAGTCATGTCAACTTTTGACCTAAGTGGTCTATTAAAGGGAACTCAGAGCACTTAATATACCTCCATTTGGTTATGTATAGATCATCTCAAGTCCCATTTTATATGTGCATGGTTGTGCAAGTTGTGTTGGTTTTTTCCACTTAAATAATGGGGAGAAATTTCTTTCATTCTTGATTTTTGTGTAACGATGTTTTAATTGTTTCCAGTGCAGGATTGGGCTGACATGCTGCTTAGGATGTATGTGAGATGGGGAGAGAAGCAGCGATATAAGACAAGAGTGGTTGAGAAAGCCATGGGTGAGGAAGCTGGAATCAAATCAGCCACAATTGAACTAGAAGGCCGTTATGCATATGGTTATTTGTCAGGGGAGAAAGGAACACATCGTATTGTCCGGCAGTCTCCATTCAATGCGAAAGGTCTTCGCCAGGTAACTATGTTGTCTAGTTGGCTTTTAATTCTTTTCAATTAGTAAGAGAGTTGATGTGGGGGTCGTTGAAACTTTACAATTATACTCTGGTTCTATTTAAATTTGATGATTGAATATGTACTAGAATGATACCATTGCTCAGAGGTCTTTTGGCCATAGAGATGAATAGCTTAAACTATGCTTAAGGTCACTAGATTTACTGAATAATAGCATACATGCATAGCACATATTAAGCTTCTGAATTAATTGGTTTGTGGAATTCTATGCCATTTTGTGCAGCCATCTTTTTCAGCTTAATTTCTGCTTCTTCAGTCCACTAAATATTATTTAGGCTCACTTTCGATCTCAAGAGTCTAAACTGCCAGAATTGCTTTTATTTGTGCTAGATGATGCAGGCATTATTGGAAGTGCATCCTCTATCTTCACAGTCAATTCCCACCAGGCCACCATCATTAGAAATTGAGACATCTACCTTAAGTTATGGACTTTATTTTGTATGTAGGTAGATGCTGCCCATGACAATTGAGATCGATTGGAAGTGCAGTTTCTGCACTGCGGTTTCTCCATGTGGCATGCCACCCAGACAAATCCATCGTTGAACAGGAAGAGGATACATGCTTTGATCAGATAACAAATTTGGGCCTTAATTCAATTGTTTGGTCACTTGTATTGCGCATTTCTTCTTGTATTTTCAGTGGTTCATAATTGTTCAAAGGACTGTTTTTTCACCATTTTTATTTACTTGATTTTTCCATTGTCAGTCGATTTGATTCAAACTTGGCATTTAGGTGGGGTCTTCCTGTCACCAAAATTTGGGCCCCACATGACATATCACATGGCACATAAGGCTGCTGGTAGAAAACATCACAGTACTGGTGTATCATGCCTGACATCGATCAGGCACACATCTTTCCTTGCCCCTTGTGCTGCATGTGATAGGATGCCTAATTACCTTTCATGTGCCTCTTGTTAAACTCTGTTATTTAGAAGGGTATGCCAGTCTTTCATGAAAGTAGCTTATTATTATAATGAAAAGAGAGTAGGAAGAGTAGAAGTGACAAACTCTATTCATATTTATTCTCTTGCATTGCTGCAAATCCTTCCTACCATTTCAGTTTTCACTTGCTCAAAATCCATAATGTCTTTGATCTTGTTCAATGGCCTTGGCTGAGAACCTCAGTATTCTACCATGACTCACTTTGATTATATTTTTGACTATCTTAATTTAAAAAAGCGTGTGATTATACCAATCCCACGTAATAAGTACAAAAAGAACAAAATGAAGAAAGCAAGGAGTTCACGAGGCTTCTCTTGCACAGACAATTGCCATCAATGAGAAATTCGAGTCCTTGATGCAGCTGGTGGTTCTCCAAGTCTTACTCAGATCTGCAATGGCAAAAACTTTGATTGTCTGATGATCTTATCCAACCGTTTTTGTTTTATTTTTCTGACAGCTGCAAATGGTGGTAACCAAGAAAATAGTATCTAGATCCAATGTTCATGATGATCAAACTGAGCCCATTTGTGATCTTTACTGTGGGAACTACCGACTTATGGCCTTTTGTTTTGGTAATGAAGCTTCTAGTTGTTGCTAGGTTCTGGTTTATGAGAACACATACACTGGTGAAAATATGTTTGAGTACACATACACTGTTGAGAATATATTTGGCAATTCATTCTGCAATGATTTAGTTCAGCCTAGTTTGTTGGAAACGTTAGGGCTTTGTAGACATCCATATTTGAT
This sequence comes from Protea cynaroides, assembly GCA_028583415.1. Taxonomy (NCBI): domain Eukaryota; kingdom Viridiplantae; phylum Streptophyta; class Magnoliopsida; order Proteales; family Proteaceae; genus Protea; species Protea cynaroides. The sequence continues at coordinate 11,090,365 of CM053270.1, read as the reverse complement.
TTTCCTAATCTGCTTATTTCCAATCAGCTGGTTGTTTTTCCATGAGAGGAAGGGTGACAGTTTGTCTTCAGTACAGCCAAAATCTGGTCTGTGGAAATTATATTCTGGGTGGTGTTATACTATAGGTGGTTTTGGCAGTTGTGGCCGTCCTAGTTAAAACAATGAATTTTCCTATGTGCCACCAAAAGGCTCTGATTGCTATTGTTAATGCCTCATGTTAAACTAACTAACTCATAGAGACACTGATAATTTCTGCCAAAGCATGGAAAGGAAAATTTTAAACCTTTGCCCCAGGCCCATGTGACAATTTTGAGAAGAGGGATATGCCTTTTGTATCTCTCTTCTAATAATTCATGCATTTTTGCATATTACATACATGGATGTTTAGATCCTACATTGCTCCTAGTTTTATTTGTGAATTAAATTAATTGAACAAGGGGTTCACACTGTTCTTGCTTCGAAAGTTGGACCAACTGGATATCCCAAAATATTGTGATTCAGTATTTCTTTATCAATAAAATCATGAAGAATAAAGTGTGGAATCCTATTTGTTGAACAGTGACCGGGACCCCATCTTGATGATGTTATTTATATGTATGTGTAAATATATTTTTTATTATTTTTTTATTCTACATGACTCCGTAATTTGCTATCGCAGACAAGCTTTTCTGGTGTAGAAGTTATGCCACTTCTTCGTGAAGAGTCAGTGGATGTTGAGATACCTGAAGAAGACTTGGAAATAAGTTTCTCTAGGTCAGGTGGAAGTGGTGGTCAGAATGTGAACAAGGTAGAGACAGCTGTTCGAATTGTTCACATCCCTACTGGCATGGCAGTTAGATGTACAGGTTTGCTCTAATGCTTTACTTTTGCTACATTCTTTTATAGGGAAGTATGTATCTGTTACAAGCTAGGTCAGTTCTCATTCCACTCTTTCCAACTGTATACTAGTTGATCTTCAACTTGTTGGACTGGTGGAAAAAGATCCAAAAGCATTACTCCGTTTCATCATATTGAGTGACAGTAAGTCATTAAAATTGAGAAATTAATCGGGTTAAAATATTGCCAATGAAAATGTAATATTTTTCAAGCTGCATTTTTGTTTTGTTTTATATATAAATATGTACGAGCTGTATATTTTTCTGTGCTTGTAGAGAAGTCCTACCCAAGACAGAAGAAATCTTGAAGAGAGAATAAAAAATGGTTGTTTCTGTTTCTTAGAAGAAGGGGTTGTATAGACAACATTTTAAAACTCTATTTGGTCAAGTCTATTCATTTGAATAGACTCATGTTATGTACGTTTAAGCTTTCCACCACCTCGGAGTGTGTTTTCGTTACTGAATTGAGCTTTTTCTTGTTAATAGAAACTGATTTATCCTCAACTGCAAGTTTGACTGGATTAAAACTATATGTTTTCTACTATCTTCAGAGTCATGGGCTTAAGTGGCCCAAATACTCGGGTTTGGAGATCTTAATTTAGTTTAATCTCAACAGCTTGGTTGGAATCCTTTTGGTAAATAAGTACTGATATTTTGTTTTTTCTTAAAACATAAATCCAAGCTTCTGGTTTAATAGCAACAGGACTACCATTGACAGTTTGAAAAACTTGAAAGATTAGTTGCTTCCATGGATGCATTTGTTGGCATTAGGAAAGCATCTTACCCCCTTTACAAAATGATACATGAAATCTATGACCTTGTGAGTAATGGGAAAATAGAATCCCTGTGAAATCTAGATTTGAAAAATAGGTGTTTAGAATTGTAAACCAGGTTATCTATGCCAGGACACAACCAGCAATGAAATTGGATACTGGGGTTGTGAAAACCAGGTTATCTAAGCGAGGATGCAGCCAGCAATGACATTGAATAGTGGAGTTGTGAAATCAGTAAAGGAATCAGCCTTAGTGGCTTAAAAAAAGAAGAAGAAAAAAACTATGCTTTAATCCAGATTTCAAGCTATGATTTTAATTAATGAAACAGAACCCAAAACATGAGTTGCAGAGATTGAACAAAAGAGAGAAAGCAGCACACCTTTCACCATGAACATTGTATTAGGTTTGACCATCAAAACCTAGAAAGAGACCCATTTCCTATAGAAGAAAATTACTCCATAACCATAACTGCACAAAATCTGATTACAAATTATATGGACCTTAAATGTAAGAACCTTTAGTTTCCTCATTCGTACTTTTGACTTGTTCTCAACACTCTAAACCAGAAAGTAAAACTAATAAATAACTCAACCCATATGGAACCTAAATAACTTTCTAAGACCCATTGGACTTATCCTATCCTGTTCAAATAACTGTAAATTAAATGATCTATTTTTGACATTTTATTTGCGTGTGAACTGTGCATCAATCTGGACTTTTGAATTGTTGACCTACTTATTTGGGGGGCAATGGCAATAACTCAGCAGCAGCATCCAAGAGCAAAAGATTTGATGACTTTTCAGATGATGTGAATATGTCCTGGTTTCAAAAAATTAGTCTCTTTTCATTATAATAGTACTAACTGATTTGTTTCAGTCTTGGCCATGCGTCCTGGAGATAGTACTTAGATTGGATTATGTAGATCAGATAATACTCAGAGTGGAGTATGTAGATCATGGGCCATACCTGTCTTTCAAAATGGCAAAAACAGACTTTATTGTGTCTATAGTTAATTGCTTCCCGATTCATTTTATCCTTTGCAGAAGAGAGAACTCAACTAGCAAACAAGATCAAAGCCCTTAGCCGTTTGAAAGCCAAACTTCTGGTCGTTGCTGAGGAGCAAAGAGCGTCTGAAATCAAAGAAATACGAGGAGATGCAGTGAAAGCCGAGTGGGGCCAGCAGATACGTAATTATGTATTCCACCCGTACAAGCTTGTGAAAGACGTCAGGACAGGATATGAGACATCTAATATCACTTCTGTTATGGATGGTGAGTTGGAGCCATTCATCAAATCATACCTCAAGTACAAATACAGTATTACTGCTGCAGCTGGTTCTGTAAGATAGCAGTTTGTATTTCACTAATCTTGGTAGCTCTGTAATCTTTATAATATGTAATGTCTCTAATTTTAATGATTTGTTTATTTTCAGTCTAAATTTGTCATCAGAGGGATGTATAATAAAAACGATGAACCATGAGCATGAGTACGGATTTACGGTTGGACCTGTCGGCCTTGGACGTTGAGACAGGGGTTGTCATCCTGAGGCCCCTGGTCTATTGCAATTCCTGCGACCTTAAACCTCTTTGGAAAGTCAGCTCTACTACTTTGTTTGTCCCCTGTTTCACCAAAAGGGAATGGTCTTTTGTGATCTTCTATTGGTCAAGGCTATTTTCTTCCTGTGTCCATGGGGTGTGTGACCCACCTTTGGAGTGTTGTATCCACTGAACATGGATGATGATGGGTCCATAGGAGGGTACCCGCATGGAGAGGGGAATTGGTCTCGCTACCTCCAGCTTGGGTTGCTGGCATCGCCGTTTCTAGCGGGACACATGGCCCATTAGGAATGGCTAGTTTTCCAAGAAGTCTATGGATAGCCCAATGCTAACATTCCCGTGGTATGACGAGTGACTTTTCCACTAAGCCATCAAGGGGTATATAACAGAGGAAAAACCCTAGAAAGGGTTTCTTGACCTGTTGTTGGACGTCTTGAGAACGGCTACATTTCAACCAAGTATTGTAATATCCTGTTGGACGTGAATGATAAGCTCTAGGATACGTTGACAAACATTCACCTGGTCTCTTCGCCTCCTCTCGCGACATTTATCTCTCAATGATTCTTTCTCCCTCCCCCTATATATTTGTATTTTGAGTTTATAGAGGAGTTGGTTGATGATTTTGTATGATACGTCCTTTGAGTTTGAGATCCTCTAGGGGTGAGAGCATTTCACACTTGGGTGAGTAAATCCCCAAGACACCCAAGGATTAAGTAGTTGTTTTGAACCTTGAGTTAAGTGGTTCAATGGCTAGCCTAACGGCTAATTGCTCAAGGGACGCTCTTCCGATCAAGTCTGCAAAACCTAACAGTATAAAAAAAAAAGGGAGAAAAAAATTACTAGTTTTTCATCAATGGGGTTTGTGGCATATAAAAGGGGGACTCGCAAAACTTCTGAACATAATCATCTATTGGGCTTTAATTGGTATATATTAAGAGATTGAACTTACAGATTGAGAGAGGACAAATTGAGCATTTATTTGTAAATCTAGCCTACGAGAGGCATTATAATTTGCTCTTCATTCTTAAAAAAGTGTAAGTGCTTGAGGGAGAAGGTTGTTCTCCATGAATGAGTGATTGCGCACTGAGGTTTGATTGGCATTGGGAAGCAAATTGGTTTAAGTTAAAATCCAAGAAGAGGTGTTCTTTCCTTCACTATCTTTGCAATCAGTCAGTTTCTCATCCCCAAATTAGAACCAAAATTTGCTAACCCAATTCACCTCATCTTGGGTAACTGTTGCTGTACGAACTTGATTGTCTTTGGCCCGATGAGATTTGCGAGCAGAGAGACAGGGTGATGGTCGGGTTGGATAACCCTTAGACCACTCCGATGCTTAAGTCAGTCCATGAGGGCAAACAATATGGAACAAACACAAGGTTTGGCTGCTCCTTCGAATCGGTGACGACATATCGTCGGCTTAGCAAGATTGCAAAGTGCAGGTAGGGTTTAAAGAATTGGATCTATTTACATTCGTTGGTTTTTTGCTTATGGGCATGGAATGGTTGGTTGATTTATGGTAAGAATCATCATTTATGGTATGAGGTGGGCTCGGAAGGCACGACCATCGCCTTGTATGAGAGACCAGCTGGGCTTCCTTATATGTTTGTTGATGCTAAACGTCAGATCTTGGGCTTATATATCCTCTTCTTGATCTTGGCCTTCAGATATTCGGTGAGTATGGACTTTCCTTATCAAGGTCGGATCCTTCCTTATTGGAGAACTACAGATAAGATTTCCTTGCATATCACCATCCAACGAGGATGATCTTGTTTGTCCTTATCCTGACAACTTGGATGAACTGCCAGCTCGGCGTGGATCATGTTATCTTCATGATCCTTCCTTTTGTGTCTCCATCCTCGGTGGACTTAGGCTGACCTAGCGTGTGTCCCTCCCTCAAAAACTCTTCAAACACATGGGGCATTACTATTGGTGGGGGATATACTCTCCATAACAGTTGTCCTTTGCTCTTCAAAGTCTGCAAGGCTTAAGGAAGCAATATTATTTCTATCTCCACCTTGGCCTCGACCTTCACCTTTTGCATAATTGGGCTCGGCTATCCGGTTAAGGTTATAGTATGCTCTTTGAAGTGTATTCCAAGTCAGCGAACCATCGAGTGGTCGGACCACTTGAAATATTTGTTTCCAGTGAATCAATGTCTGACTCCTCGGATCGCATGAACCTACTGAGTGCAACACCGTCGTCTTAATTTCCTAGGTACATGAATAGGCTACAAGCTTATCCTTCAGTGCTGCATGTCTTGCATCAAACTTTGAGAATTGGAACATCGGCTTAAAGGGTCACTTCACCTCCATGCATACCTGTTTCGTTAGGAGGTCAGATCGACTGACCATTGGCTATTCCTCAACTGCCACGTACCTCCGCCACAGACGTGATATCTGGAAGCCATCATTGTTGGATCTTTTCGAATATTTTTTTATAAATAGTCTCAGCTTCCTTCATCTCGTTTTCACATTGTTTTCAACGCCGTTACTCTGCTGAAATTGCTTGAGCTTTCGCACTTAGTCGCTACAATTTCTTTCAATTTTCTCCATTCGTCATATGGGCTTTCTACAAGTTCTCCTTCCGGTGTTATCTTTGTGTTCTGCTCGGTCTTCTGTCAACTGCTTCCTGAGTTTGTAACCAGTAAGTCTCCGCTTCTCTTAACTTCTTTGAGTTTTTTTTCAAAAATGTCAGATCCTGACTTTGATAATCCCAATAGCCTATCGGACTGGGACATGGGTGCCGAAGACTCTTCCTCTTCTGAGACTCGCTGTCGAAAATGCAAGGTCAAGAAGAAGGCCAAGCATAAGAGGAGGGAGGTAGAGTCTGAAGAGTCCTTCCTTCGCTCATTCCCCTTGTAGTTCTAATGGCTGCTAGTAAGGGCTCGTCGGTGAAGTCATCGGGCTCTGCCCCTATCAAGAAAAGACATGCTACTCCTTCTTCTCTGGCCAAGGCAACAGCCAAAGCCAAACCCAAGCCGAGGTAGTCAAAGATCAAGGCGAGTAAAATTGTTTCTTCCTCTACCCCTTCTGTCCCAACCTTCTCAGAGTTTTGGGCAGAGTCAATTGCATGTTCCTTGTCCGATGTTTCTGGGTGCCCTTTGCGAAGCGTACCTCATACGTCCTCCCTTTACTATTAGGCTTCCTCAACAGGGTAAACATCCCTGCTCTACTTCGAGGTCGGAGCATTGCGTCTACGAAGACATGTTCAAGGCAGGGTTCCGACTACCAATCCATTTTGTAGTGGTGGAGATTTTCCACCACTACGGTGTCGCCCCTGCTCAGGTTACCCCTAACAGGTGGTTGGCCATTTCTTTTTTATTCTTTTCTTTTCCCTATGAGAAGTCCAACCCTGAGCATGTTCCGTCAACTCCCTGTCCTGAGCCGTTCCTCTAACGAGGATAAAGAGGACTCAGGGTAGTAGTTCTTTTCTCGTCGACCCTTTCTGGAAAGAACATTGTAACCGGGAAACCGTCTTCAGTCCATGGGTGGAAGCAGAAGTTCTTCTTCATCTCTTCCAGTATTAGCCATAATCGATTGCTTTTAGTGAACTGCTGGAGGATGGTGAATATGAACTCTCTCAACAAGCCCCATGTTTTGACCATTGCAGAGACCGAGGCCCTCGATTTGCTGGAGGATGGGGCATCAGTAGCTACTCACGAGGTCAAAGACGATGCCATCCTACGACAACACGGGCTCCTGGGTAAGGTTTCTTTGTTTGCTTATCTCAGGTTTTGTCCATATATCTCTGGGATCTAACCTTTCTCTTGTTTTTGTTTGACAGTGGACTTCCACTTGGAGAATGCCAACCTTGACGACCTACTGGCCACTGGACTTGCCCCTTTGAAGACTCCCCGTACACCTTTCATAGCAGCTGCAGGCGCCTCCACTGTTGTGCCCACCTCGAATTCTCACAAGAATAAGGGGAAATCCACGGTGGAGTCTGCTGTCAAGAACATCCCTACCACACCTAAGGGAAGCATCACGATCCACACTGAACCAACTTCAAAGTCTCAGGATGCGGTTGGCTGAGGCCTCCGATGATGACGTTTTTATTGCCCAATGCAAAAGACTTCTCTCCATGTCTTAACACACGATGCAAAAGGTTCATGAAAAGGCCCAAAGGGCAGCTTCACTAGTAGACAAAGAAGCTCAGACAATGGGCATCCAAAACGAGATGCATCCTCTCTTAAGATTGTGATACTAGAGATTGTGGAACTGGATGCCCTTAGCACGATAGAGGATGTCTTGTTAGGAGAGTCGATGGCACCATAAATTATGGAACTAGATGCCTCTGATAAGATAGGGGATGTCCTAGTGGGGATGTTACGGTGGAACTGGCCACTACTGAGGTGGTGGTCCAGCCTATTTCCAAAAGGGCCAATGTTGCTACTGCTACCATGGAGACCCAGTTGGCGGTTGTCCATAAAGTAGAAAAGAACAAGAAGGGTGCGAAGGGTAGTTCTGCTCCCAAATTTGTCCTTGAATGGAAGTTTGAAGTGGACAACTTGGTGATGGCGAATCCTTCGCTCGCCTCCAGGTCCATTCTGCCAATGGATGCTCAAGCTATTGAAGTGCTGCCCAATGACGCCTTCAAGGAGCAGATGCATATTTACAGTACTCTAGTAAGCTTCTTGCTTTGTCCTCTTGTCAGCTAAAAATTCTTTTTGATTGCTCATTTGGCTAAGTCTTAATGCTCATCTTCACTGTTTATGTAGAGTTCTACCTTCTTTACCAAGATGGAGAAGAAGTTTGATAGCCTGGAGGAGGCTTACAAAGGTGTGTTGAAGGGCCGAGCATAGGTTGAGCGATTGTATGCCACGCAGTCACAGTCTATCATCTCCGTGCTGGTTGAGGCCGAGAAGCTAAGTTTTAGAGCAGAGGAGGCCAAGAAGGCCATAGAGGAGACAATCGATTAGTTGATTAAGCTCGAGGTTCTACGGGCCAAAGCCATCAAGGCCAAAAGGCCAAGGATGAGGTGGCATCTTAATTGATCGAGCTTGAGAGGCTAAAGACCCAGGCTGAGGGAGCTAAGAAGGTTGACGAGGAGCTATGAGGATAGCTATCCTAGGTGACTCTGACCGCCGAGACCCAGACTCTGAAGGCGAATAACTGCATGAAGGAGGTAGCTGACTTCTAGTAGCAAGTGTGGGCTCTCAACCATCTTCGAGATTATGTTCGATCAACAAAGCATGGCGATGAGACCTAGTTGGAGGCTTATCACATGAAGCTCGCCGTGATGGAGACTATCCTTAAGGCAATTGAGGAGTGGGTACTGAAGGCTGCAAATGAATGGGCAACATTGCATGCAAAGAATGTCTCCCTTAGAGGGAGTCAAGCTAGGCATAAGGTGGAGATCATCGCGGAATACTATGCTTTGCCAGACATGATGGCTTATTGCCTAGCCTACTCCCTAGAGATGGTCCGTCAGGTTGTCATGAGATGTCGACAAGACGTCCTTGATGTTCAGTTGAGCTTCGACTTCTCCCACAGTTAGGTTGTGGAATAGGATCTCCAGGAGATTTAGGTGATCGAAGTTCAAAAAGCTGCTGCCCAAGCTTATGCAGCCTTTGCTAGGGTAGAAATGTCCTCGAGTCCTGTTGAAGCAACTTCTTTAGCTGGTGACATTCCTGTGGCTCCTTCGAGGGTCGACGAGGATGTTCTTTCGTCTTCTCCCAATGATGCACTTCCTCGAGCTGAAGAAGCATCTCTTGCTGAAGGAGTCCCTCCTCTTCCTCCTCCTGTTAAAGAAATCCCTCCCCTCGCCCAAACGAGCCTGCACTCAGAGTAAAGGACTATGAGCTCCCAACTGAGGGAGAGTTGTAGATATACTACAACTTTTCTCTTTTCTCTTTTTTTTGTAAGGCCGACTTCGGCTTTTGTATACTTACTGTAATGAATACAGATTTTCTTTCTTACAAGCTTTTGACTTTCTAAAATTTAACAAAATTACATCATTTTGTTCACTTTTTGAATCCATCCGACGTGCATGCGACTTAGACATTTTAGAGTGTGCTTAGGATTCTATATTGCTCACACTCCGAGCTTCAGCGCCTTGTAAGCACCCCAGTTTTTCCATCCATAGCTGAACAAGGTCTGCTTGATGTGTAGACAATAAAGTATAGGGGAGGTGTGTGAAAATAGGAAAAAATACATGGAGGTAAGTGAAATTCCCTCAAAACCATCAATCGATCATTCTCTGTGTGCTTCCTATAGTGTTCTGAGTTGAACCGAAGCAATCCCCAGTATGCAGGAGTCTAGATGAACACATACGGCGAGGTTGCGGGTCCTAATTCAAAGTTTGATTTTTAAGTGACAACTTCGAGGCTATTTTCGACAGACCCCGCAACAAGATCATGGGCTGCAGCCTACATGGATGCGTAGGTCATGGAATTATCTTTGAAATGAAACCAAAATCACTCAATTTCGATGTCAAACGAAGAAGATATCGCGATTCCAGTCCAAAAATAAAAGCTTGGGGGTTTTATGAAAAGTGCATTAAATATTCAAGGGATTTTTATAAATTATCGTAAATTGAGGATTTATTGAGTGAATTATCGTAAATTGGATCCATTGAACTTCATTTCATCATATCTTGACCATCCAATGTCCAAATCAGGTGATTCAAGCACCAATGTTCTCTACTTTTAGTCCCCTTTAATATGAGAGTAAAAAATCTAGGATAGGGCCTACCAAAAAATTCCATAGAGAAAAGAAGTTGAAATGGCTCGTGAAAGACTATGGAAGAAGAGAGAGAAGTCAATCCAACTTGGCCCAGCTCAACCCGCACTGGACCAGAACAGTTTAGATCCGACCAGTCCGGACCAAATAGGTTCAGCCCATGTGCATATACATTATGTATATTATATATATTATTATATCATATATTATGTATTATATTATGTATTATACTATGTATTATATTGTATATTATGGTAGATATTATATATATTACTTGTTTTATATATATATATATATATATATATATATATATATATATATATATATATATATGGGCTTGCATGGATTTAGAAAGAGAAGAAAAGGGGAGGTTTCGGTGGTTTAGTTTAGCTTTATGTAAGAAAGTGTCTCAGTGGGTTTTAGCTTAAGATGGAAAGAAGGACCAAGGTCTCGATTGGCTATGGAAAGAAGTCGGTGGGCTGGTTTTTCAGAGAGATGAGGGATACAAAGAGCAGATGGAAAGAAAGATAAAAAAAGATAAAAAGAGAGACAGAATAGAGTGTAAGAGAGGAGCAGGAGGGGAGATAATTTGCAGGCATTTAGCAAAAAAAAAAAAAAAAAAAAAAACAAACAAAGCTCTTTATATTACCATTGGTCTCAGGGACCACCTGATTCCAAGGGTATTTGTAGATGAGAGGTCAACCCTGAATGTCTTTCCTTTGAGTACGTTCAAGCACCTGGGCTTCAATGAAACAGAACTGAGGCTGTAGTTGCACTGTGGCTTACGATTACACTTGAAGGGCCATCACTAGGGTATTAGCAGCATAGATCAAGGTAGGTCCCGCACTTTTTGATGTGGAACTACATATGGTGGACATATCAGCATCCTTCAACATGCTATTGGGCAGACCTTGGATCCACAAGGAAGGAATATTGACCTTTTCGCTACACTAGAAAGTGAGATTCTTGAACGAGGGGGTGGTAGTGATAGTACAGGCCGATTCTGATATGGTCAATGCCTTGGTAGTTGGAGAGAGTAGCATAAAGGACAATACACGAGTACAGTTGAGCGCGTTTCAGATCAGTTCCATCCTTGCAACAACCGAGCCAGAACCCTCAGGTATGAATTTTCAATTTGCATTCCATTCAATGCTTAACATGTCTTATTTCTTAGGAATGGGTTTAGGCTTGCACCAACAAAGTGGCATCAACGTACTTTCTCTATTTATAAATGAGCATAGATTTGGACTAGGGTATGTTCCTACCAAGGGAGACTTGGATCTGATAAAAAAGAAGCAGAGAAGAGCCGATGAATGATTTACGAGGCTTAATAAAAATAAGTATAGAAATAAAAAGCAATTTTTAGTTTTTTCAAGAAAGGACAACAACAGCAATACATGGCAATCACAGCGGCCTGATCAACAGATCAGCCAACTCCAGTTTGATGGGCTTTACAGTGAAGAAGAGATCGAACCTTTTAGAACTCTCAATGGATACTTCGTCAAGGAAGGATCATACTTTCCATTGTGCGGCTTTCCAAAGCCATGGTACGATGTGCACCTTTAATGACAAGTTCCTGGCTTTGAGATCTTCTTCGACTATGACATTGATTGGGTGGAGATCAAGCGGATGAAGGTTCGAAAGTAGAGTGATGTAGCAAAGTCTGGAGTAGAGTTCGTGGACGTCAGTGGCTTGTTCGACAACGAGGACGTTATGACCATCACCAAAGAAAGTGCAGTTGAGGATTCGAATCCACAACAGCTTATCCATCCCTTTGATGTAATTATCCCTAGTTGGAGTTGTCTAGACCATTTTGTCTTTTTGATGAGTCATGTAATTTGAACAATTTGGCTGTGTCTGGGCCTAGAACAATTAGTTTAGATGAAACACAATCTCATTTTAGTGTCGATTCCATCCCACTTGGGACTTGCTATCTTGTAGATATTCCCTCTAATAGCAATGAAATGAAAGCTTTTGATTATACTGTGTCTTTTTCTTCTTCTATTCCTATTGCTAACACTAACTCTGACTTTGATAATGATGAGAATGATGAGTCTTTTCCTGAGTTATTGCAATTTATCAAAGCCTCAAAAGAGATGAAAGCCCGGCCGATTGAAGAGGATTTCAAGCTGATCGATTTGGGCAAAACAGAAGAGCCTCTAGAAATCATGGTTGGGATAACTCTGAATGAAGATGAAAGTGCCCACCTGGTTGAGTTACTGAAGGAGTTTCAAAAAGTTTTTGCCTGGTCATACAATGACATGCCTAGAATTGACCCTAAAGTGGTCCAACATAGAATCCCCTGATACCCGGTTCAAAGCCCCACAAACAGAATTGAGAAGGTTGAGACCCGAATGGACTTTTAAGGTCAAGGAATACATCTAGAAGCAGTTGAAGGTTGGTTTCTTAGAAGTTGCACATTATCCAGAATGGTTGGCCAATATCATCAACGTTCCAAAGAAAGATGGTAAACTGAGGGTATTTGTGGATTACAGGAATCCAAATAAGGCGAGCCCTAAGGATGATTTCCCTCTACCCAAAATTGACATATTGGTCAACAATACTGCAAGGCATACACTTCTCTCTCTTTCATGAATTGCTTCTCCAGTTACAATCAGATAAAGATGGTGCTAGAGGATAAGAAGAAGATTTCCTTTACTAAAGACTGAGGTACCTACTGCTACACAGTGATGCCATTTGGGCTTAAGAACGCTGGGGTCACTTACCAAAGAATGGCAACTATGGTCCTCCATGACCTGATCTACAAAGAGGTGGAGGTGTACGTAGATGATATGATAGTAAAGTCCGTCACTAGAGAAGATCATTTCATAGTGCTGAGGGGTTTCTTTGAAAGGATCAGGTAGTACAAGTTGAAGGCGAATCCACAGAAGTAGAGTAACGATTGGTAAGATGCTGGGTTTTATAGTCAGTAAAAGGGGCATAGAGATTGACCCTGTCAAGATCAAAGCCATATTTGAAATGCCCCCTCCACAAACAAAGAAGGAGATAAGAGGATTCCTAATAAGGGTGCAATACATAAATAGGTTCATTACGCAATTGACGGCCATCTGCGGACCTATTCTCAAGCTGCTGAAGAAGGATTAACCGAAGACTTGGAATCTACAGTGTCAACTGGCCTTTGATAGGATCAAGACATATCTGAACAACCCACTAGTTTTAGTTCCTCTGGCTCTTGGGAGACCACTTTTGCTGTATTTTTCTGTTCTGGATGAATCAATGGGGTCGATGATTACCCAACACGATGAAGATGGACGTATAGAAAGGGTAGTGTATTATCTGAGTAAGAAGTTCATAGGTTATGAAGTTAATTACACTCCTTTGGAGAAGACATGCACTGTATTGATTTGAATCACAAAGAGGTTGAGACACTACAAGTTGTCATACCCCATTGTTCTGATCTCTCGCATGGATTCGATAAGTATCTTTTTGAGAAGCCGGCCTTGACTGGAAGAATGGGTCGCCAGTTGCTACTCCTTTTTGAGTTTGACATCATGTACACGAGCAAAAAGTTTACCAAAGGAAACGTGATTGCTGAATACTTGTCGTCACTCCCAATTGAAGGTAATTTTAGATAACTAGAGGATGTGTTTCCTGATAAAGAAATCTCCATTGTCCAGGAGGAAGAGGGAGATGACACTTAGGTAATGTTCTTTGATGGCACAGTGAATCACTGGGGATGGGCATTGGGGTATTGCTGGTGTGAGGACAAAGATTGTAATCTTTTTTTTTGGAAGTCGCCACATAGATTAAGGTCTAGGACCTTAGAAATGTGAAATCTCACCCTAAGGTAAAACTTCGATTGACTCATGACCCTTAGATTGGATTTCTGGTTCATCAGAGATTGGATAAGCATCAGATTACGGTTATGGGAAGGGGTTAGGCACCCAAACCGTCCGATCAAAATCGGTCTCCTATACCTTTCCTATGCTAGACTCTATCTGTTAAACTGAACCAAACCAAGTGGTTTGATATCATTAAACCAAGTGGTTTGATATCATTGAACCAAATCTGTATCCATCAGATTACCTACGTATCACGGAATTATTTCAAAAATCAGGTTCACCATCATAGTTCAGGTGTGATTAAAGTTTATGGTTGTGATTTATGCTTGTGCTTGATTAAGTTCATTGTTCAAGTTAAAGTTTATGCTTGAAAGGCTAAGAAGCCCTATGGGTTAGGATCTAGATAGTCCATACGAACTGATAGATAATCCTAGTGGATCTAAGAATGGATAACCCTTTCTGGTTTGAATGTGGATAACCCTATTTGGGTCAAAATGTGGATAATCCTTTTTGGATTGGAATGTGGATAACCCTATTTGGGTCAAAATGTGAATGTTATCTTAGTGGATCTATGGATAGTTCGAGTGGACTAAGGTGTGGATCCAAATTTAAGTTTCTCTCAAATAGCCTACGTATCCTAGGGTTTGCCCTAGGAATAAGAATCCGCGTAGTTCGGACTGATGGGTGGATATCCAAGTGGATCTATGGATAGTCCGAGTGGACTAAGGTGTGGAACCGAATTTGGGTTTCTCTCAAATAGCCTACATATCCTAGGGTTTGCCCTAGGAATCAAAATCCGCGTAGTTCGGGCTGATTGAAATAACCTGTTCTAGGTTAATGATTGAGAACCTATTCTAGGTTTAGGGTTTAGAACCTGTTCTAGGTTTAGGATTTAGAACCTGTTCTAGGTTTAGGGTTTACTGAGGGACAGAAATCGTCCTGAATTACCCTTTTCATCCTAAGTTCTAATTTTGGAAGGTTTGGTAAAACATTCTCTTTCTTTGTTAAGATTTTTATTATTTCCCATTATACCCTTCCCAAGAATGTGGGTTCCCACGCCTAATATGTTTGCTAGGTGTACAGATATGGCAGTTCGACTAGGGTGCAACATAAATTAAGTTATTGCCATAAATGGAATATTCTATCTAAGCATGGCATGATATTTATGGTAACTATCACAATATATAGTAAGATTATGAAAATCTCCCTAACATGGCATGTATTGCAAATAAAGCAAGAACCTATATGGAAAAATCTTATATCCTATTTTCTAAGCATGGTAAGACCTAAGATGGTAAGAAATTAATGTATGCATCTATATATCAATATGGTAAGTACCAATCATAGAATGCAAATATGGCATAAATCATCCAAATGTGGCAGTGAGCATCTAAACATGGCAATGAGCATCCAAACATGACAGTGATCATTCAATCGTAGCAATAAACATCTAAACATGGCAGTAAGCATGTGAGAGCATTAATCAAGCATCGATTATCAACAATTTGACAAAGATCATATCTGATCAACTACTCAAACTTGATGTAATCGATCATCATCAATTTGATCAAGGTCATGTTTGATCGATGGTTCAGATTCACTTAAAACATTCATGAGGTCAATTCAACCATTCAGATCATTCTAAATAAAGATCCAATGGCTTAGATGGCTTAAAAAACTTATGATCAAGATCCAACAGTTAAAAACACTCGCAACACATATGTAACTATCCAAATTTAAAATCAATCATAATGAAGATCCAATGGTTCAGATCTCACATCAAAAATAGATTATAATCAATGAATCAAATTAATCATCAAGCTAATCAGGTCAATGGTTAGATGTCCATTCATCAAAATTTAAAATCGATGGCCAGATTTTAACCTCATTGAAAATTCCATGATCACATGGCCATATTTTAAATCACATTGAAAATCCAAGATCAATGGCCATAATCAATGCCATAAAAATTTCCAATCATATGGTTGGACAAATTTCATAAAATTCTAATCATATGGATCAATCACATTAAAAATCCCAGCAATAGTCGGATCAATCCCACTAAGGTTCATGATCAAGATTCAATTTTCATCACATAATATTCATTCATGATCAATGGATAAAATTTCATCATATTAAAAATTCAATATCAAAGGCCATGATCAATCTAAAAAAAAATTCAGATCATGTGGTCGGATCAACCACATTAACATTCAAGCATTGTAGAATTTATTCACACAAAGAAATACATGATCATGGGATAGAATTTGATCACATAATAAGATTTATGCTCGTGGCCATATTTCAAATCAATAATCAATATCAGAACAAAATAACATCCTATGGCATGAAATCTGTCACACCCTAATTCCGTACTATTCAGAATGGTGTGATGAACCGCAATAAACCAACGGTTCAACCAGGATCTCAAATAGGCTGTGTCCATTTGCTTAAACCATACACATCCACAACCATAATCAGAGTAAATAAACAATAGCGAAAGTCTTATTTATTAAATGAATTGATAGTCTAACTGTGATAGAATAAATAAATTATCCAATTATCTCCACAAGAACTAAGACATAAATTAAAATAATTAAATCAATTACATTGTCTGTATAATTTAAATCAAATCTAATCGAAAACCCAAGAGTTGCACTCGCATGACGAATCATGCGACTCCATCATAACTTCAGCATCCATCGCTGCAGCATGTCCATACATCGGAGCATTTATATAATCTTCTACAGTCATACCTGCATCATCAACTAAAAACATTCATCGTCGAAAGGGTGAGCACACATCACGGTTCAGTGAGCAAACAAAACAATGCAACAAACATATGAATGCATTCAATTCATATCTTTGGTCTGGTTCATAAGTTTGCAATGTGCTATAGAAAGGATAGGTGGCCGTCGCACCTCTATACACAAATGTGTGTAATCTCCCAATGGATCAAACACCATTGCCGCCCCCACATGCACCCACCATGGAATAGAGATAGAGCTAAAGTGCTTAGGACCGCACCGCATCACACTTTCCCTGATGCTCTACCCATACCAACACGTAAGCTCCTGTTGGCGAGGGCTTACAAACTAGGCTCGCAACTAACCAATCCTAATGTCAAACAGTGTATCCAAGGTCTCACCCCAGCATCCCTCAATACGTCCATAGAGATAGAGCTAAGGCCCCCCGACAGAGTCAGAGACTACAAGGTCCGAGACCACCTCCCTTGATGCCTTACGACGTAATAGTTCTGCTAAGGTAATGGCGATACGACGATGTTAGTGGACAAGACTTGAGTAGAGATAGAACTAGAGTCTGGTAACCAAGATGAACCACAGCGTCACGTCCTACCCCTGATGCTCCACTCGCATCAAGCACACTAACCACACACATACATTCATATGCATATTCCTAGCATCATCATCATCATCATCATGTTATAATAAACGAAATTAAATATGCACGAACAGTAATAACAGAAATAGTAGATGACATGTGATATGCACATTACATAGAATCATACATGGTATTGGATTCAATAAACGAAAATAGTTTATTATTAGCCAATTAGTTTAGGTCTTGTTCCCTCACCTTTGATTGAGTGTAGATCCTCATTCAAGCTTTATGAATCACTTTTAAATCAGTAGAAAGGCCTAACAAGTCGATAGATTTTAATTAGAATTAATTCCAATAAATTTAGACTAACCTAAATCGTAGGGTTGCAGGTAGGGTAGCACCTAGGGTAGCAGTTTTCTGTGACCCTAGGGTAGTAGTTTTCTGTGACCCTAGGGTGTAGGGTCGGATGTGGGGTCGGATACCATTCGACCCTACGTGCGATTACACCCTCCCTGGAACTTCTCGAGGGCATGTAGTCGATCCTGTGGTCTTATAGGGTCGGATATCATTCGACCCTACGTGTGACCACACGTATTCTAAGTTGACCTTTCATTCTAAAGTCCATTATTTCATGTTTGGATCCTTTGGCTTACTTTCATGGTCCATTCTATGATTGTTCTATGGCTCAAAATCACAAGTTATACACTATTCATAGTCCATAATGATTTCCTCCATGAAATCTCTTGAAACTTGTCCATGGATGGATGATTTGGGTTTCTTCTAACCCTATGTTCTTCATAACTATTCTATGATCTCTTATTTAGGTAAGAAATTAGGTTCATACCTTTATTCAGAGGTTTCTCTGAACTTCCTCCTCTTCCTTAGTCTTTTCTTCAAGTTCCTTATCTTCTTCTTTTCCTCCTCTTTCTCTTTCTCTCACTTTCAATTAGGGTTGTAAAGGAGTGAAAGAGACTAAGGGACGTCCTATTTATAGAGAAAAACCCTCCATAATAAGTCCCAATGAGTTTAGGAAAGATCCCCTTAGAATTAGGAAAGTTTCCTAATTTACGATTTCTGATGTCAACGTAGGGTCGGACGTAGGGTCGCAGGATCCGTCGACCCTACACTTCTTAGTCATCCGACCCTACGACTAAAAAGTCATGGGTTGGACTTCTGTTGAGGTGGGGTTGACCCTACCTGTTTAGGCATGCGACCCTACCCTCACATTTACTATTTTTGGGTTAGACTCATACCTAGTCATGTGATTTCTTCACGCACTTGGTCCACTTGGCTCGACCATGATAGGTAGACCTGGTACAAGGTGGTAAGATCGGTTAGTTCAATACGGGTCTTACAAAATCAATAATGATTTTTCAAAGAAACAAAAGCTTCAGGCCAAATAGGGATAAAGGGATTGGTGATTCTAAGATGAGTATGTGGTTGCTACAAAGGGAAGAATGGTGTTCAGTGAAGGTTTCTCAGCTGCAGGTGTGATTGCATGTGGCTACGGAGATTGTGTAGAGATAGCAGGATGGAATTGATACTGCATGGTAGCAAGCTGCCTGGCCATAGCTGGGTTTTGATTAATGATGGAGGCTAGACAAGAGTGAAGAGATGGGATTGTGAGTGTAGCTGGACAGGTGTTTAGATGATGATGGGATCAGATTATGTGAGTGGAGGCTTGGGTTGCATGGATAGTGCAGGGAATCGGTTAGGGGTAAACCGCAGCAAGGGAATTTGGTGACCAGGTGTTGTTGTGGAGGGATGAGGAAGATGTGGTGTGCTAGGTAGTGTCAGATGGGAGTGGATAGGTGTCGTGATGCTTGGCTGTTAGGTGATGAGCAGCAGGAGGTGGCAATGGATTGTAACAGAGATGTAGGTGGTCGGTTTATGTAGCTTGGCTGTTAGGTGATGAGCAGCAGGAGGTGGCACATGATGGTGGCGGTTTCAAGGATTGATGATGGTGGTTTTGGCGGTGAATGGCAAGTGGTAGCAGGTAGGTAAAAACTCATCTCTTCTCTCTACTTCTTCTTCCTGCTCTCTCTCTCTTAATTCTCTCACTCCTCACATCTCTTCCTCTATTCTCGGTCTCCCTCTCCCTTTCTCCTCTTTTTGATCTCGCCTCCCTTTCTAGTCCTCCTCTTCTCTGATTTTTCTTTTAATCCTAATCCCGCCTCCTCTTTTTAGATCTCTCTCTCTCTCTCTCTCTCTCCAGTCCTCCCTCTCTTCTTCATTGTGCCCCTTCTTCTTCTTCTTCTTTCTTTGGAATCTGGTCCCTCTATCCACTCTCCAGATTTCTTTCCTTTTCTCCTCTTCTTCTATTCTCGGTCTCCCTCCATCTTTTCTCGATTTTCTCTCCAGATTTTTTTCTTTTCTCCTCCTCTTCTATTCTCGGTCTCCCTCCATCTTTTATCGATTTTCTTTCCTTTTCTCCTCTTCTTCTATTCTCGGTCTCCCTCCATCTTTTCTCGATTTTCTTTCCTTTTCTCCTCTTCTTCTATTCTCGGTCTCAAATTCTTTCCTTTTTTTCTTTTCCTATCGGATCTTATTTGCTTTTTATATATAAAACATATATATAAATATATAATATATTAATATATTAATATATATAATATAATATACATATAAGACATATGTAAATATTATATGATATATTATAATATATTATACATTATATAAACATATAAATAATATATAAAAGAAATACATGCATATGCGCCGACATGAATTGGTCCAGACCGGTCTGGGTTGGGTCAAGTAAGACTAGTCGAGATTGACAGGACTGGACTAGCTTAGGTTAACTGGTTTGGACCAAAGTTGACATTTCATAGTCCATTTCTGCCACCATTCCACATGAAATTTTTCGATAGCCTCTATTCTAAATTTTTTACGTTCACTTTGTAGAACACTAAAAATGAGGAATATTGGAATTTGAATCACCTCATTTGGAAATAAAATGACCTTATGAATTTCTAAAGTTTAAGCAGGTCAATTATCGATAATTTGGCTGACCATTCTGCATAGGATCCTTCGGAGACTTCTACCGAAAATCCTTTACATCCACTTTGTATAGTACTAAAAATGAAACATAATGAAACTGAAATTACCTGATTTGGATATGGGGTGACCAAAATATGAATTTTCAAAGATTAAATGAACATTTCTATGTGTAATTTTGCATGGGACCCTTTGGAGACTTTTACCCGAGATTTTTCACGTCCACTTTGTAGAACATTACAAATGAAAAATAATGGCCTTGGAATCATCTGAATCTGACTTAGAACGGAAAAGATATAAAGCTTTGAAGTTCTAACAATAATTTTGCATGAAAGCTTGCATGGGGCCCACTGGTGACTTCTACCCGGGATTTTTCATGTCCACTTTGAAGAGGACTGAAAATAAAGAATATTGGCCTTTGAATGATCTGATTCTGATATCAGATGACCAAAATATGATGTCTTGAAGTTTAAATGATAATGCATGTATCATACGATAATTACGTAAATGCCCTTGCACTTTCAAACTGCGATATCTTCCTTGTTTGACGTCAGAATTTGATGATTCCAGTCTCATTTCGAAGATAAATTCACGACCTATACATCCAAGTAGGTAATAACCTAAGACCCTGTTGTGGGGTTTATTAGAGAATCACAAATCTTTGGGTTAAAACCGAAAACCTGCCATATTGGTTCACTATGCTGAGGGTGGCAAAAATGGGGTGTTTACAGCTGGTTGATCCAATGGGTGTTTTCGTACCTTAGTCTTTCCCTTTAGATTTCAATTGCACCAACAACATAGTAGAATATGAGGCTTGTATGCGAGGGCTCAGAGCAGTATTGGCCATCGGTGTTTAAAAATTGAAGGTGTATGGAGAGTCTTCTATTGTCATTTACAAGGTCAAAGAGGATTGGAAAACAAGGGATGAGAAGCTCATGCCATATAAGTAGTGGGCACAAGCTTTTGCCCGCAAGTTCACAGAGGTAGAAGTCGGCTACTTTCCACGAGACATAAACAAATATGCAGATGCTTTGGCAACTTTAACGTCAATGATTGGGGGTAATCCGAGTGAGAAGATGCAGCCACTAATAATAAAAAGGAAAATACATCCGGCTTACATGGATGAAGAGGTCAATGCGCTGATGATAGATAGTCGACCCTGGTTTGTGCTTATTGTGGACTTCATTAAGGAAGCTAAATATCAGACAAATGCAAATCTGGGGAGAAGAAAGCTCTGAGAAGATA
The DNA here is from genome assembly GCA_028583415.1 of Protea cynaroides. Lineage (NCBI taxonomy): Eukaryota > Viridiplantae > Streptophyta > Magnoliopsida > Proteales > Proteaceae > Protea > Protea cynaroides. The sequence continues at coordinate 11,069,094 of CM053270.1, read as the reverse complement.
TGTCATTCAGTTTATACTAAGGGAAGACATTCTGTACAAGAGGACTTATGACGGGGTACAGTTGGTTTGTGTCAATGAGGAACAGGCTCAGAACATTATTGAACAGATCCATGAAGGGATATATGGACCCTACATGAATGCTAGGATGCTTGCAAATAAGATCTTATGCCTGGGATATTATTGGAATACAATAAAGGCAGATTGCATCAACTTCATGAAGAAATGTCACAAGTGCCAGATTTTTGCGAACCTTATCCATGTACCTCCCATGCGGCTTTCGCACCTTGACATGCTGAAACGACTGCCATTATTGGTATTAAACCAATAGCACATACAAGCTAAATCTTCTAATCAATAAAGTTGCACACATTGAGTTCCCCTTAGCCGTTCTCAACCTAGGTATCGATGTGATTGGGAAGATCAACCCAAAAACATCCAACAGATACGAGTTCATCTTGGTTGCCATTGATTACTTTACAAAGTGGGTGGAAGCTTAGTCATACGCCAAGCTCACAGCAATCAAAGTGGTCAAGTTCCTACAGAAGTACATCATTTATCGACACAGCATGCCTCACGATCTGATATCTAATCAAGGTACATAGTTTAGGGGTAAGGTGCAAGGCTTGTGCGATAAGTTCCACATCAACCAACACAGATCCTGTCCTTATTGCCTATAGAAGAATGGGGTAGTAGAAGCAGCGAACAAGAACATCACAATTATTTTGCAGAAGATGGCACAAACCAACACGGACTGGGCAGATAAGCTCCCTTTTCTTTATGGTCCTACCACATATCGGTCAAGAAATCTACATGGGCCACTCTCTACTCTCTGGTCTATGGAGATCGTTCTCTTTATTGAGCTAAAAGTCCCTTGTAAGACTTGTACTTTACTAATCCAGTCTTACCACCTTGTATTAGGTCTTCCTATCATGGTCGGACCAAGCGGACCAAGTGCGTGAAGAAACCACAAGGCTAGGTATGTAATTCGAACCATAAATCATCTAATTGAAACGTGTGGTCGCATACCTAAACAGGTTTGGTCGATCACACCTCAGAATATTGATACTACTCGAATCTGAAATGTGTGGTCACAGTTTTGAGAAGTGTGGTCGACAGATTCTGCAACCCCACGTGCGACCACACGATGGTATACTGACTCTGAAATTAGGAAACCTTCTTAATTTGAGGGGGTTTCTTTCCTAATCAAAGTGGGACTTTATATGGATGTTTTTCTCTATATAAAAGATGTCCCTTAGTCTCTTTCATTCTTTTAGAACCCAAACTGAAAGAGAGAGAAAGAGAGGAGTAGGAAGAGAAGGAGAATTGAAGAGGAAGACTAGGAGAAGGAATTGTAGAAAAAGCTCTGATTCTCCAGCAAGTTTAAGGTATGGAATCATTCCCTACATTAATTAAATGCCTAAAATAAAATATGGAGGAGATATTGGTTCAAAGTAAGATCTCAATCCTAAGACCATGAACAAAACTCTAAGGAAATACATGAAGAACGGATTAAGGTGAAGGACTATGTAAAAGTGTAAATTTTAAGCCATAGAACAATCATAGGAAGGATCATAATGTTAGCCATGGAATCAAGTTATGAAAGGATGTGATTGAGGGTAAAAGTCGACCAAAAACTCGTGTGGTCACAGTTTGATCGACCACACGAGACACATATGTCTGACCATACGCCCTTGGGAAGTTTCCAGGGAGGGTGTGGTAGCATCTGTGTGGTCGCATGATATGTTACCACACGTATCGACCCCACACCCTGTGGTCGCAGAAACTAAGACTGCAGGTGCAGTCACACCTGCGACCACTCAGCTTTTGGAGGTCTGTTTGATTCTAGGTTAGACTGTTGACTACTATAATTTGATGAGCTTGAACCATAACTTAGAACTTACAAATTTCTTAGGTTTTCAAGAGGTTCAAGAGTGAGTTAAGAAGTTTGGAGAAGATTGAACATTTCTAGAAGGTGAGGGAACAAAACCTAAACTAACTGGATAATAATAAACTATTTACTTTTATTGAGTACAATGCCATGATTGATTCTATGCTTGTATGCTTGTAATGTGCATTTCACATGTCATCCAATATTCTTGTTATTATTGCTCATGTATATTAATTTCTATCTATTTATAATATGATGACAATGATGATGCTAAGAATAGGCATGTGAATGTGTATGTGTGGTTAGTATACTTGATGCTAGTGGAGCATCAAGGGGAGGACGTGACATTGTGGTTCATCCTGGCCACTAGACTCTACCTCTATCTCTACTAAAGTCTTGTTTACTGACATCGTCGTATAGCCATTACCTTAGCAGAACTATTACGTCGTAGGGCACCAGGAGAGGTAGTCTCGGACCGTGTGGTCTTTGATTTTGTCAGGAGGGGAGGCCTTAGCTCTATCTCTATGGACGTATTGATGGATGCTGGGGTGAGGCCTTGGATACACTAGATGACATTTAGGATTGGTTAATTGCGAGCCCAGTTTGCAGGCCCTCACCAATAAGGGCTTATGTATTGGTATAGGTAGGGCCTCAGAGGAAGTGTTGGCGGTGTTTGATCCAAATGCTTTAGCTCTTTCTCTATTCCATAGTGGGTGCATGTGGGATGGCAATGGTATTTGATCCATTGGGCGGATTCACACACTCGTGTATAGAGGTGCAGTGGCTGCCAATCCTTTCTATAGCATATTGCAAACTTAAAAACCAGACCAAAGATATGAATTGAATGCATGCATATGTTTGTTGCACTGTTTTGTTTGCTTACTGAGCCGTGATGTGTGCTCACTCTTTCGACGTCGAATATTTTTAGTTGTTGATGCAGGTCCTACCATTGAAGAATACATGAATATGCCAATGTATGGACACGTAGCTGTGATAGATATGGAAACTATGGAAAAGGCGCATGATATGTCGTGCGAGTGTAATTCATGTATTTTCGGTTAGTTTAGTTGTTTGGTTATCGGAACATGTAATTGATTAATTTATTTTATTTTATATTTTGAGTTACTTTGGAGATAATTGGATAATTAATTATGCTATTACTGTTAGATATTCGGTTCATTAGTATTAATGACTTCCGTTATTGTTTATTTACCTTGATTATGCTTGTGGAATATATCTGGTTTAATCGGATGGGCACGGCCTATACAAGATCCTGGTTAAACCATTGGTTTTCTTGACGGTTCATCACACCACTGGTTAGACCAGATTTGGGGTGTGATAGCTTGGTATTAGAGCCCTCACGCTTTGCCCTATTAAGCCAAAATACTACCACAAGGGTCGTGAATTAAGTTAGGATCAATTAAAAATTGAAATACGAACACACTATAAGCACCTGTGTTGTTTGAGACATAAATTAAGAAAGAGAATAATGTCCGTATGTAAGGGAGAAACAAATTTTGTATTTATACCAAAATGAGAATAAAAAAATATACATCCGAATCAAAGTATAGTCCATAATCCGGACAGTTACTTCGTGGAATAAAAGACAAAAAATAAATGGGACAATTATGGCGCTGAAGGAGGAGGTGCCTCTCGGTCCTGATCACGATCCTCATTGTACACCCTCGTGGGCCAGACTACCTGTGCTTGGAATCTCGATGAGACTCGCCACCCGTCCATTAGTCGCGCGCTAAGGGTCTATGATCTCTCCTACCCGACGATCTGTAGCACGCTGAGCATCATGAATCTCACACAAGAAATCCATCATGACATCTGATGGTAGGCATGAAGGACCAGCCTAATGAGAAGCCTGAGAAAGTTCGGCTCCTATAGAATGCTGTGGTGACGGAGGAGTAATGGCATCTACATCCATGTACATCCTATCATCATCCTCCACATCGCCACTCTTTGATGCCTCTGCTGCCTCTGCAGCTGCTGCCTTTGCATCTGGTGCCACCACTCGAGTAAGGGGATGCACCATAGCTTTTCTCTCCTCGTCACTGACCTGTGCATCTTGCATCCCCATCTTGTAGATGGCCTCCCAGTCTAGGTTAGCTGAAAAGGTACCCTAATGAATCCTCTCATGTACCAAGTCCACTTGTAGGCGAGTGAGCAGAGTGGTGATCAAGCGCCCATAGGGTAGGTTACCTACCAGACCAAGCGTCATGGCACGGAGCATGGTCCTGATGATGATATAAGGAAGGCAGATAGGCTGCCTAGTGCAAATGCAGTACAGAAAGTACTGAGTCAACTGTGAAACTTTCTCATAGTGCCCACCCTGGGGAATCAGGTTGTACTGAATGATCTTACAGTACACCTGAGGCTCTGGACGTAGGTTAATTGCCTTCATCTGCCAGCAGTCATCTTGAAGAATATAGTTGTTAATTTCTATGTGCATTCTCACTGAAAGGAATTAGGGTTCCTTGGGTGCACAGTAGACCAAGGGACCATCATTTGAGATGCTCAGGATATCAGCCAACTCCTGGCAGTTAAATGAGATCTATACCCCTTTGACTAAACTGGTGATCCTGAGCTCTCTGCCCCTATCTATATCCTTTGGGTCACCCTCCACCTGTAAATTGCAGTAAAACTGCCTTACCAACTCAGGATAGGTGCAACCCTCATACAGAATCACAGGGAGCCAACCCATATCACCAAAAGCCCCTTCCACATCAAATAGCGCTAGGTTGGCCAAGTTGACACAACGACCCCCTTCCACCTTCTTGCGTTGGTACTAGAGATACTGTGCCTCCACTTCGTTGGACTTGAAGCGAAAGAAATCGTGAATTCTCATAACTTTAGTGCGAGCCATGTTGTTTGCAAGGGCATAGACCAACAAACAACTTATCAGATATAGTGAAAATTTAAAATTTTGACATTATAATGATGTGATGGGCCAAAAGCCTCATTTTTGCCCAAATGCTTAGACTAGCAGACTCAAGTACGTTATAAGCCATTATGCAATGACCAATTAAGTGGGAACTTGCTATTAATTAAGACGAAATTGAAGAAATTTTGGAAGTTTGAAAGAAAAAAATCCTCAAATTCTAGGTCAAAAAGGTAGGTTTTCCATTGATTAACCAAACCGATCAATGCAACCTGAATATCTTAGAGGGTTTTTGTCCGTTGGGTCTCCAATAGCAAGGTTCATCAATAAAAATTGAATTTTTAGGGATAAATAAAATTTAATTGGAAAAAGATTGAAATAGGCGATGAAAACCTAGAATGAATTGACAAAGAGGGCAATGAGAATGTAAAACTTACCGTGGAGATGAGGAATCCGGTGGTTGATCGAAGAAATTTCACTCAGATGAGTGGTCGGTACTGTAGCTACTCAGTGGAGGCTAATTGAGTTGTGAACAGTAGAAGACAAAAGTGAATGGAAAAGAAAAACTCGGAAATTTGGTTTAAAAACCTAATTTGGGGTCGTGTGGTCGCAAAATTCGACCAAAAGTGTGACCACACGCTCGACCCCACGATCGACCACAGGCTCTCGGTGAGCTGCCAAGGTTTGTATGGTCGGAACCCTGTGGTCGCATATAGTGCGACCACACCCATCGACCCCACGATGAAAATGCCTTGTTTTGACTGAATGACTTTAAAATTTGAATTTTTGCCTCATTTATTGTGAGATTAACATGTGACCAACGTATATTATACTTGCCTCATATGTTTCCTTGAATTTCAGGCATTACCACCGTCAAATACAGGAAATGGCTGGGCGAAGAATAACCCAAAGAGAACGTAACTCAATTCCACCTCCATCACCACTTGTGGAGGTAAATGCCCATGAAAACCCTGAGGAACAGGAGAACCAGAATATGGTACCGCCAGGAGTCAACAACTAAGCCAACCCAACAAACTTGTCAGCCCCACCTATATAATTGGCTACAATGGTTATGAATTTGGCACAACAGGTACAACAATTACAGCAAATGTAAGCCAACATGCAAGCTGCTATGGGAATCACTCCCCTAGCCATAAATATAACACCTCTATTGGCAGGACAAGCTAGTACCGTACCAGGGGGTAGCAACACCGTGCCCCAAACATCAGCCATGAACAATACGGTACTCCAGGCACCTCAAATGCCAGTTGTACAAGCTCAAGTACAAAACCCTGAAGTACCTCAAGGCGGATATAACCAGGGAAATTACCAGTACCAACCGCCTATGTATGGAGCTTATGCTCAGTATCAACTGGACCATTCTAGGCTGATCGAGCATTTTTTGAAGATGAAGCAGAGGGAGTTCACTGGCAAGCCATTGGATCCTTTATGGCCAGCCCACTGGATCGATGAGATGGAAAGGAACTACATGATGATGACTATCATTGAAGAAGAGAAGGTATTATGCGTAACCTTTATGTTGAAAGGTGCCCATCATTGGTGGAAATCTACTCGAAGTTATCTACTGACAAAGCACACTCAATTGACTTGGACTACCCTTAAAGACGCCTTCTTCGAGAAGTATTTTCCCAAGAGTTTCAGAGATGTGATGGAAAAGGAGTTTCTGAGTCTGTATCAGGGACAGATGACTGTAGACGCTTATTAGCAGCGTTATAAAGAGTTGTTCTTTTTTGCTCCCTCTAGCATGCAGGAAAAAGATATCAAAACCTGAAGGTTCATCATGGGACTTAGGGGAAGTATACGAGAGCATGTATTGGGGTTGAAAAATAATATCTATGACGAAGCTGTATAGATTGCTCGAGTACTAGAATAGAGCCAGAGGGAGAGCTACTTTGCTCAGAACAGAGGCATTAAGAGGCCTAATGGAAATACATATAACGGAGAAAACTCCAAGACATTTAAACCCTTTCATACTCAAGGTTTCAATGCTGTAGCCAAAACTACACCAACAACCCAACCTCAACAAAGGCAAGTAAGTGCTGGAGTTAAGTGCTTCAACTGTGATCAAGTAGGGCATTATTCGAGAGACTGCCCTAAACAGAAGAAGCAACTGCAACCAGGCAAGGTTTATGCGGTAACTGCTGAAGACGTAGCTGCATCACCCGATGTAGTCACAAGTATGACCTGACCTTTTGTTGTAACGTCTTGTATGAGCATATAGATTAATTTAAGACTAATATCACAAGTAACGTACCCATTAATGGCATACCCGCCAGAGTACTCTTTAACTCTGGGGCCACTCATTCTTTTATATTTGTGTCATTTGGGAAGAAGCTAAGTTTACCCCTCAGACCTTTAGACAGTAAATTACTGGTATGATCACCTATGGGATTAGAAGCACATTAGACGAAGGTTATAGACCATATCTAGTTTTCATAAATGGACGAAGTTTGGATGCCAACCTGGTGCAACTTGAGATGGCAGACTTTGACGTTATCCTAGGGATGGACTGGTTATCCCAGCATTCTGTGAGTCTACTTTGTGCTGAAAAGAAGATATCATTTAAAGACAAGGAAGGAGCAGAGTTCAGTTTTGTAGGAACCAAACTTCCCCGTAAGTAGAAACTCATTCTTTCTGCATTAAAGGCTAAGAGATGCCTCGAGAAAGGAGGAACTGGTTACCTGGTATTGGTGGTCGACCTCACCAATGAAGCACCACGACTAAAAGACATAGAAGTGGTACGAGAATTTTCAGATGTGTTTCTCAAGGAATTACCTGGTTTGCCATCGGATCGAGCAACAGAGTTTGTCATAGACCTTATACCCGGAGCTGCACCAGTATCTAAGGCACCATATAGAATGGCTCCTACTGAATTAAAGGAATTGAAATTACTACTACAGGATTTGTTGGACAAGGGTTTTATCTGGCCAAGCATATCACCTTGGGGAGCGCCAATGTTATTTGTTAAGAAGAAGGACGGTAGTATCAGATTATGCATAGACTACCGGGAACTAAACAAGCTCACGATCAAGAATCGATATCCCCTACCTCGAATCGATGATTTATTTGATCAGTTGCAAGGAGCAAAGGTGTTTTCCAAGATCGATCTTAGGTCTGGGTATCATCAGTTGAAGATCAAGGATGGTGACATTCCAAAGACAGCATTTAGAACCTGATATGGACATTATGAGTTCCTAGTGATGTCCTTCGGATTAACAAATGCACCTGCATCTTTTATGGAACTTATGAACCGGGTGTTTCATGACATGTTGGATACCTCGGCTATCGTATTCATAGATGATATATTGAAATACTCCAAAGATGAGGTAACTTATGCATCAGATCTTAGATCAGCTTTACAGCGATTAAGGAAAGAAAAACTTTATGCAAAATTCAAAAAATGTGAGTTCTGGTTAAAAGAAGTGCAATTCTTAGGTCATGTGGTATCCACAAAAGGAATCAAAGTGGATCCCAACAAGATTGAAGCCATTGTAAAATGGAAAGCACCTAAGACTGTTGCTGAAATCAGAAGTTTCTTAGGTTTAACTGGATATTATCTACGATTCATGGAAGACTATTCTAAAGTAGCCGTACCCCTCACCAGTCTGACTAAGAAAGGAAAAAAATTTGTTTGGACCGACAAATGTGAAGAGTGTTTCCAAACATTGAAGACAAGATTAATATTAGCTCCCATCTTAACTATTTTGATTCCAAGATAACCGTTTATCTTGTACACCGATGCATCTGAATTAGGCTTGGGATGTGTGCTTATGCAAGGAGAACAAATAATTGCGTATGCTTCTAGACAATTAATGATACATGAGAAGAATTACGCAACCCATGACTTAGAATTAGCGGCGATAATACATGCTGTCAAGATATGGAGACATTATTTGTACGGAGAGAAATTTCAGGCTAAATCAGATCATAAAAGTCTCACTTATCTTTTCAATTAGAAGGAGTTGAACATGAGACAGAGGAGATGGCTGGAGTTGCTAAAGGATTACGATTGTGACATCCAGTATCATCCAGGAAAGGCTAATGTGGTTACGGATGCATTAAGCAGGAAAGCTACGATAAAATCTCAAGAAGAAGCCCGCTCAAATGCTGCAATATGTGACACATCAAGAGTATTCATTGTGACAGTGAGCAGTTCATGATTGATAAACCAGATGATTCAACCAACCTAGGGTTTATTAATCAATTTTCAAACATGTTTGCTACATTGAAGATTGTACCTGATCTGATAAACAAAGTAAAGACAGCTATTCAATCAGACCCCTATCTGAGAACAGTACAAGAAGACCTTGATAAGGGAAGGACTTTTCCTGACTTCACCTTGGATTCCGATAGGACATTAAGATATAAAGGAAGGTTGTGTGTTCTTAAAAGTAAAGACTTAGACATCAGGCACAGACTAATGAAGGAAGCCCATACGATTGCCTATTCGGTACATCTAGGAAGTACAAAGATGTATCATGAATTGAATAAACTATATCGGTGGAGAGGAATGAAAACAGATGTAGTTAAATATGTGTCTCAATGTTTGAATAGCCAGTGGGTAAAGGTTGAAAGGTAAAAGCCTACAGAATTGTTGCAGCCATTACCAGAACCAGCTTGGAAATGAGACTGTATTACTATGGACTTCGTCACTGGATTACCATTGACTACTAGATCAGTAGACGCAGTTTGGGTAATTGTGGATCGACTTACCAAAACAGCTCGTTTCATTGCCATATGACCTCAACATACTTTGGAACGGTTAGCTAAGTTGTATGTAGATAACATTTTCAGATTGCATGGAGTACCTGAAAGCATCGTGTCTGACAGAGACCCACACTTTACCTCAAAGTTTTGGGAAGGATTGCAAAAGGCTATGGAAACTACATTGAAGTTTAGCATGAAATTTCACCCTCAGATTAATGGACAGTCGGAGCGTACTATTCAGATTCTAGAAGACATGCTCCGAGCTTGTGTCATTGATTTCAAAGGATCATGGGATGAGAAGTTACCATTGATCGAGTTCACATATAACAATAGCTATCAAGCTACTATACTGATGTCACCCTATGAAGCATTGTATGGTAGGAAGTGTTGAACTCCCTTGTTTTGGAATGAAGTCGAAGAGAGAAGAATTATAGGCCCTGAATTTATGGAAGAAACTTGCAAAGTAGTCGACATAATCAGGGAAAGAGTTAGAACAGCTCAGAATCGTCAGAAACAGTATGCAGATAATCGACACCGTGACCTTGAGTTTGTCTTGGGTGATAGAGTATTCCTGAAAATATTACCTATGCGAGACTTAAAACGGTTTAGACAGAAAGAAAAGTTAAGTCCAAGGTACGTCGGACCATATGAAATTCTAGCTAAACGTGGGAAGGTGGCTTATCAGTTAGCACTACCCCCATCCATGTCAAGTGTGCATGATGTATTTCATATCTCGTTATTGAAGAAGTACATTCGAGATCCAACACACGTCCTAACAGCGGATCCACCAGGTCTAACTGAAGATTTAACTTTCAAAGTAGTACCATTTGAAATTACTAGCCAGAAGGTTCAACGTCTACGCAACTGTGACATCTACTATGTTAAAGTTACTTAGAGAGGCCAAGATGTGGAAGAAATCACATGGGAAAAAGAAAATGCTATGCGAAAGAAATATCCTCACCTTTTCAACTCAGAAGGTATGTGCTAATTTCAAGGACGAAATTTATATAAGGGGGGGGGGGGAGTTGTAAGACCTGTACTTTACTAATTCGGTTTTACCACCTTGTATTAGGTCTTCCTATCATGGTTGGACCAAGCGGACCAAGTGCGTGAAGAAACCACAAGGCTAGGTATGTAATTCGAACCATAAATCATCTAATTGAGACGTATGGTCGCATACCTAAATAGGTGTGGTCGACCACACCTCAGAATATTGAGACCACTAGAATCTGAAACGTGTGGTCGTAGTTTTGAGATGTGTGGTCGATGGATTCTGCTACCCCACGTGCGACCATACGATGGTATACTGACTCCGAAATTAGGAAACCATCCTAATCTGAGGGGGGGTTCTTTCCTAATCAAAGTGAGACTTTATATGGATGTTTTTCTCTATATAAAGAACGTCCCTTAGTCTCTTTCAATCTTTTAGAACCCAAACTGAAAGAGAGAGAAAGAGAGGAGTAGGAAGAGAAGGAGAATTGAAGAGGAAAACTAGGAGAAGGAATTACAGAAAAAGCTCTGATTCTTTAGCAAGTTTAAGGTATGGAATCATTCCCTACATTAATTAAATGCCTAGAATAGATTATAGAAGAGATATTGGTTCAAAGTAAGATCTCAATCCTAAGACCATGAACAAAACTCTAAGGAAATACATGAAGAACGAATTAAGGAGAAGGACTATGTAAAAGTGTGAATTTTAAGCCATAGAACAATCATAGGAAATATCATAATGTTAGCCATGGAATCAAGTTATGAAAGGATGTGGCTGAGGGTAAAAGTCGACCAAGAACTTGTGTGGTCGTAGTTTGATCGACCACACGAGGCACATATGTCTGACCATACGCCCTAGAGAAGTTTCCAAGGAGGGTGTGGTCGCATCATATACTACCACAAGTATCGACCCCACACCCTATATGACACACCCCAATTCTGGACTAATCAGAATGGTGTGATGAACCATCAATAAACCAACGGTTCAATCAAGATCTCGTGTAGACTATGCTAACCATGTTAAACCAAAACACATTCCACTTTAATCAGAGATAATAAAGTAAATAGCGGAAGTTTTATTAATAATGAACTGAGGTCTAATCATGATAAATAATTAATATTTCAGTTATCTCCAAGTAACCAAAATATAATTTAATACATATTACAAATATCCAAATATAAAAGTTAAACACTAAGCGTATCCATAGTTGAAACACTCACTTAATGAATCATAATAGTCCTCTACAGCTTGCTCATCCATAGCCGCCACCTGTTCATATGTTGGCGTGTCGATATAATCTTCAACCATAATACCTGCAACATCAGAAACTAAAAATAATTACGCGTGCGAGGGTCAACTCTCCAACTTGAGCTCATTGAGTAAACAAAATAATGCAACAAACATATGCATGCATTCAATTTATATCTTTGGTCTGGTTTTTAAGTTTGCAATGTGCTATAGAAAGGTTTGGTGACTGCCGCACCTCTATACACGAGTGTGTGAATCCGCCCAATGGATCAAACACCATTGCCGTCTCACATGCACCCACCATGGAATAGAGATAGAGCTAAAGTGTTTGGATCAAACACCATCGACACTTCCCCTGATGCCCTATCCATACCAATACGTAAGCCCCTATTAGTGAGGGCTTACAAACTGGGCTCGCAACTAATCAATCCTAATGCCAAATAGTGTATCCAAGGCCTCACCCCAACATCCCTTAATACGTCCATAGAGATAGAGATAAAGCCCCCCGGCAGAGTCAGACACCACACGGTCCGAGACCACCTCCCCTGATGCTCTATGACGTAATAGTTATGCTAAGGTAATGGCAATACGATGATGTTAGTGGGCAAGACCTGAGTAGAGATAGAGCTAGAGTCTGGTGACGAGGTCAAAGACCACCATGCCACGTCCTCCCCCTGATGCTCTACTCGCATCCAATACACCAACCACACACATACATTCACATGCCTATTCCTAGCATCATCATCATCATCATGTTATAAATAAATGAATTTAAATATGCATGAATAGTAATAGTAGAAATATTGGATGACATGTGAGATGCACATTACAAGAATACACGCATAGAATCAATCATGGCATTGGACGCAATAAAGAAAATAACTTGTTATTATCCAATTAGTTTAGATCTTGTTCCCTCACCTTTGATCGATGTTTGTTCCTATCCTTGTTCCTCTCCCAAGCTTTTGGAAGTCACTTTGAATCTATTAGGATCATAAACAATTAATGTATGTAAGTTAGGGTTCAAGTTTACCAAGTTACAGTAGTCGAAAACCTTATTTGGTCTTAAAATATGCTTGTTGTTTTCCTATGGTCGATGCTATAGTCAATGCCTTGGTAGCAATATATGCCACCGTAGGACCTACGGTCGATACCCTATGGTCGCATTACATGCGACCATAGCTGCGACCGTATGTTTCCTGAATTCTTCCCGAATTATTGTGGTCGATACTTTCTCATCCTATGGTCGACCATAGCTGTGACCATACGTAGTTTGGTTGATTTTTACTTCTCACATGAGTTCCTCCTCTTGGATCATCAATGGGGTCCTCCCTAATGATCATTCTAAAGCCAATATTCTTAGTTTATCCCTCATCCATTAACCCTAACATATTCTCTATGGTTTTGCTTATAAATTCCATAACCGAAATCATTACATTAGATTCAACACATCAACTTGATGGAAAGGAACCTATCCTATCTAATCTATCTTATAGAGTCAAGTCCATACCTTAAGCTTATTGTTGAAAGATAGAGCTCTTCTCTACAAACCTTCCTCTCATCCTTCTTTTTGAAATCTCCTTCTCCTTCTCTTCCTCTCTCTCTTTCTCTCTTAGATTTAGAGTTTCAATTTGGGTTCTAAAAGAGTGAGAGAGGCTAAGGAACGTCCCTTATATAGAGGGAAAACCTCCATATAGAGTCCTCTTTCAATTAGGAAAGAGTCCTCCTCAAATTAGGAAAGTTTCCTAAACACGGAGTCGGTTTTGGGTTCCTACGGTCAATCATACGGTTGCATAAACCGTCGATCATAAGACCAAAACATGCGACCATAGCACCTATGGTCTCACTACGGTCGATCATAGGTGCGACCGTAGCCCCCAAAACATGCCACCATAGGTCCAAAATTCATTGGTTTTTAGTTTTTGACTGTTTGCTTCCATACAAACTTAATCAGTTAACCACAACAACTAAATTTGACTTGTGACTTACCTCATCTTGTGGTTTCTTCATATAATTGGTTCACTTGAGTCGATTATGATGGAAAGACCGATCACGACATGAAAACGTAAGGTTAGACCGGGTTCGTGGCGTGCAGGTCTTATAACTCCACCACCCTTAAAAGAAATTTCATCCTCAAAATTTACACCCACGGATCTCACAACTCCCCCACCCTCAAAAGAAATTTTATCCTCAAAATTTAGATGTACCTTTAGAGTTGAATAGGTGAGAATACTGTTTCCGCAATGCATTTTCCTCTTCCCATGTAACCTCTTTCACGTCTTACCTTTTCCTGGTTACCTTCATATAATAAATATCCTGGCTCCGAAGATGTTTTACCTTTCCACTGGTAATCTAGGCTGGTACCACTTCAAAAGTTAAGTCTTCTATCAAATCCAGTGGATACGCTGTAAGACCCTGATGCGTGTCGAGCGCAACCAAAAATAAATTACTCTACCTACAATGAATAGTAATGATAAGTAAAGGTCGATCCACAGAGACTAGTTAATCAAATTGTCTACTTACAAAGAAAAAGGGGGGTTTTCTTCTGTAATTTAATTGACAAGAAAATTAAGTAACAAAAATTCAATGGAAGATGATGTCGATTCAAGGAAATTTACTCATGGCTGCAAATTGATCAGTGACCTCATATATATATTTATATTATTCTCTATTCAAATATTTAACCAAGGATTATCAAAAAGCCAGACAATCCTTACCTTCCCTAATTTCATTAATTTGAGCCCAACACATAATTTAATTCTTATCAATAAACCAATTGGTATTAAGCAATCCTCATGAATTTATTGATAGCATTACACTCTTGGAGGGAGTTAAAGATGAACAACAATCTAACAAGCGTCAGATTATTTAATTCATTCTATGTTTTCTTTAAGCAAGTAACAAAAACTTGGATCATAATTGTTTTGCTCAATTGCTATTTTTCCTGAACACCATAACAATTACGGATTATGGATTCAGGTTAGCAATAAACCACATAACTCAATCAATTAATAGGCATCTTAATAAATTGAATCATGCAACCATTAATTTGAAAAACCAAGAAACACAGATATTTGAATAGAAAAATAATTAAAATTAAGAATAAAGTTTTACAATTTTACTAACCGGATTGAATTTTCCTTGAATTGACTAAAGAACTTAGCCAAACATGATTGAAAAGAAAGACAAAAGAAATAAAATTATCTTCTCAATAATTCTTGGATGATCTATTACGTTGCCTTTACATTGCTTAAATAGCCAGAGTAGAGAAGATTAAAACTGGTATGTCTAGAATTGTCAACCTTATTACATGGAAATAAAGATTAAACAAAATCCTCTTGCCTAGATTAGATAGAAAATCATTCCATCATTAACCAAATGTCACCTCTAGATTTTTCAATCTTTATAATATTCCATAGAGGTATATATTCTCCTCAAGATTTCTAACAATCAATCAAATCCTTCCAATAGTAAACCTTCTATGTATTGTAATCTTCCTTCTCCGGTTTTAATTCAAATCAGCTTTCCAGATCTGATTTTTGGATCACGTTTGATTTCTAGAATTCTTTCCACATTAAAAACCTGCATAAAATTCAGAAGGTCATTATTAAGAATATCAGAATTTTTTTTATTTTAAACATAAATTACTAATATTTTCCACCAATGTCTTATATATAAGGAATCATTACAAATGAGTACCATAAAACATATAATATGTTAAATAAACTAAATATAAGGAAAATAAATATATAAAATTATGAATCCATCAGACCCGCACTCCATAAACCCGATCTAAACCTTGATTTCACGTCGTAACAGGTCTTTCGATCATCATCGGGCCAGACGGGACGAGCGGATGACAATCAGGTACGAAATCGGACCAAACAGACCAACTTAAGTATGAATTTTATTCATACCGGTCGATGGTACCAGTCTATGGTACCGGTCAACCGGTATGGTCTGCGCAGCAGACTACCAAGATCCGAAATTGGATCTCTACGGGTCCCACTTTCCTAATTCTGAATCCTAGGACTTTCCTAATCCTAAGAGGCTTCCTAAACCTAATTCCTAGCCTATTTAAACCCCTCTAAACCTCCTAGAATCCCTTCCATTGATCCTCACAAACTCTAGAGAGAAGAAGGAGATTTGAGAAGGAGAAGGAGCTAGGAAGAAGAAGGAAGAGTCACCGTTGACGTTCGACGACGCACACCTTACGCCGGTCGATAGTAAGTGTTTAAACCCTCCCTCTCACATTATGACTCTAGTATGGTTGGGTTGCTTGGATCAATACCATGCAAAGCAGGTATTGACCTAAACCCTACCTTGCCGTCAAACCCTAATTTAGTCGTTAAACCCTAGATTCGAGTTCTAGGATGAATATCATCAAAACTAAACCTGAATGGAGTTGGAAACAACCCTAACTCAAAGCTCAGACTTAGAATGTGTAGGAGAAACCCTAGAATCAATAGAGAGTGATCGACGACAGTCGAGAAACCAGATGTATGGTCTTCTGGAGACATACCGATAGACCATATCGGTCGCACCCCATGCGAACGGTACCACGATTGGTACCTCTCGGGGAGTGGCCTATGGGGACCGACTGACCATACCGGTCGTAGGTTTTCTCACAGTGCTGCGACCAGTACATGCGACCAGTCTGCTCTGTGAGTGTATTTTTGTAACCTCGTTGGTTTTCGACCAACGTAAACCCTAAGAAACTATTCTAATTGAACCCTAATATCATGTAGGACTTTGTGATAGCACGTTTGGGTCTTACAACATGGAGCAAGCTATCAAACGAGCGTCAGGTAAGGAAATCGGACCTAAACCCTAATAATTAATGGACAGTAAACCATTGTTAACAATCCTGAATCTTTGGTATGATGTTTGTGCATTCTCACATGTCATCTGTTATTTCCAGTTATTATATTTGTTCATGCATATTCCATATGCTAGGATGTGATTGTTTTCATTAGTGTGTGGGATGGGAAGGGCCTGGGGTCTGGGATCATTCCTCACACTAGCACCTTTTCGTAGTATTCTATCTTAGCATGCTTTGTGCGGGTAGGGCATCAGGGGGAGGATGTGGTACTGTGGTCTCCGGCCTGGCCACCAGACTCTAGCTCTATCTCTATGTCATAGGGAGTTATGTTGGGATAGAGTCTACTTGCGTATTGTTCTGTCTTAGTATGCTTGGTGTGGGTAGGGCATCAGGGGGAGGTCGTGGCACTGTGGTCTCTGGCCTGGCCACCACGCTCTAGCTCTATCTCTATGCCGTAGGGAGCTGTATTGGGATAGAGCCTACAGTGATGACATATAAGATTGGTTAGTTGCGAGCCCAGTTTGCAAGCCCTAGCCAGTAGGGACTTGTGTATTGGCATGGGTAGAGAATCAGGGGAGGTAGTGGATGCCTTAGCTCTATCTCTATTCCATGATGGGTGCATGTGGGTCGGCAACGGTGTGATCTACTGTGCAATGCTACACACTCGTGTATAGAGGTGCGGTGGCCGCCAACCCTTTCTATAGCACATTGCAAACTTAAACCAGACCACAACATAAAATGATTGTTACTCATGCATATAATATTGATACACTGTCTGATTGTCTTACTGAGCTAAGTTGTGAGCTCACCCCTTTGTATATACATTGTTTTTAGATGTTGATGTAGGTTATACGGTGGATGATTATATGAATGCTCCGGCGTATGGAGGTGTTGTTGCTCTGGATGTACAGGCAGGAGAGGACGAGCATGATGCTTCATGCGAGTGTCCTTTCTACGTGTACTTTTGATTTTATTTTATTTGTTTTAGTTATTTTTAAAGTGATGTAAAGATATTTAATTACGTTGGAATTTGGATAATTGAATACTTACTTAAATTTATCAATAGAATACTCAGTTCATTTATTTAAAGATTTTCGCTGTATTTATTATATTTTGATTGTGGTTATGTGCAATGATTTGTATGAGTGGACACGGTCTTATTGAGATCGTGGTGTGAACCGTTGGTTCAGTGACGGTTCACTCACACCATTCTGGTTGGTTCAGAATTGGGGTGTGACATACGCAATCAATACATGTGATGGATCTCCAACGTACTTCTTCAATAGAGACACGCAAAATGCATCGTGAATACTAAACATGGATGGCGGTAAAGCTAGTTGATATGCAACTTTGTCCCTTATGGCAAACTCGAGGCCTTGGTGTCTCTTCCGACAGTCTTGAGCTATTTTGGCCCTTTTCTTTGATCTTATCTGCTACTCGATAGGTTCTTCAGTAGACTCATGTCTTATAATTCCTCATTCTCTAACTACATTCCAAAACAGAGAAGTTTGACATTTCTACCGTATCATGCTTCATAAGTGACATCTACATGGTAGCTTAGTAGCAAAATCAATCAACGGTAACTTCTCAACTCAAGTTCCTTTAAAATAATTTCACAGACTCATAGAATACCTCCTAGGATCTATATAGTCCGCTCTGACTATCCGTCGGTTTAAGGTAAAATGCGTTACTAAACTTCAACTTTGTTCCCATTGTTTTCTGTAGATCCTCCCAAAACTCCGAGATAAAGCATGAGCCTTTAACCGAAACTATGCTCTTAGGCATACCATTTAATCTGGAAATATTATCCACATATAGCTTAGTTAGCCACTCCAAAGCACGTTGAGGTCGTATAGCAATGGAATGAGCTATCTTCATAAGGCGATCAACAATCACCCAAATTGCATCAACTGATCTGGGAGTCAGTGGTAAATCGGTGACATAGTTCATTGTAATGCAGTTTCACTTCCAGACTGGCTCCGATAGTGGTTGCAGTAAGCCATGTTGGTCTTTGTCTTTCAGCCTTTACTTACTGATAATTCAGTTACTAAAACATGCATCTATCCACAACTACTTCCATTCCCTTCCACCAAAATAATCTCTTCATGTTTTAGTATATTTTGTACTTCTAGGATGTACTCAATACGGAATGGAATGGGATTTTAGCATTATATTGTACCTAAGATCCAAGTTTTTCACTTTCAGGTATGCATAATCATCCTTTGTATCTCAGGACCTTCTCTGCATCCAAAGTAAGTCAGGGTTCAGTTTTTCTTTCTCTAAATCTTCTTGCACCGCTCTCAGATATGGATCTAACAAAATTGATGCCTTTACTTCTTCCATCAAATCAGAGATGATCTTTAACGCTTGTGAACACAAACGAGGAACTATTGCTCTAGAAGTTCATCTATAAGTTTTCGTTCAATTGGATCATCATAAGTTTCTCTTATATGCTGTTTTTCCAAATCTTCTGTTGCTGTAGAACACAAGACAACATTTGTACTAGGTCCTCCTTTTAGCTTCATTATTCCCCTTTTTGATCAAAGCTTCAACTACCACATTAGCCTTGCCTGGATGACATTGAATATCGCAGCCTTAGTCCTTTAGGAGTTCCAACCATCTCCATAGCCTCATATTTAACTCTTTCTGGGTGAAGAGCTAAGTAAAACTCTTGTAATCTGATTTAATCTGAAATTCTTTTCCGTATAGATAATGTCTCCAAGTCTCGATTACATGAATCACCTCCGCTAACTCCAAGTCATGAGTAAGGTAATTCTTTTCATGTTCTTTCAATTGTCTTGAAGCATATGCAATTGCTTGTTCTTCCTGTATCAGTATGCATCCTAGACCCAATCTGGAAGCATCAGTGTAGGGTAAAAGGTTCCCTTGGTGCCGGAATGGTCAAGATGGGAGCCAATATCAGCCTTGCTTTAGAGTTTAGAAACATTCTTCACACTTGTCAGTCCAAATAATTCCTCTCCCTTCCTGGTTAGCTTGGTAAGAGGTATTGCGATCCTAGAGTGGTCCTCCATGAATCGTCTGTAATAACCAACTAAACCCAAGAAACTTCTTATCTCTGCAATGTTCTTAGGCGTTTCTCACCATACAATTGCTTCTATCTTACTAGGGCCCACCTTTATTCCTTTTGATGATACTATGTGACCCAAGAAGATCACTTTGTTTAATCAAGTCTCATATTTCTTGGACTTGACATAAAGCTTTTCCCTTATCAGCTGTTGTGAAGTTGTTCTAAAATTTGTTATAGAACTCCCTTCGTCTTTTGAATAGACCAATATATCATCTATGAAAACTATGACGAACGTGTCTACACGTCATGGAACACTCGATTCATAAGAATATCCATAACATATGCTGGTGCATTGGTTAAATCAAAAGAAATGATCAAGAACTGATAATTTCCGTACCTGGTTTTAAAAGTCATCTTCAAATTTTCACTATTTTTAATCTTCAATTGATGATACTCCATCCAAGGTCGATCTTAGGGAACACCTTTGCACTTTATAACTGATCGAACAAGTCCTCAATCCATAACAATGGACATCAATTCTTTATTGTAAGACCCATACTCCATGAACCCGATAAACCTTTAATTCATATCGTAACAGGTCTTCCAATCATCATTGGGCCAGACGGGACGAGCGAATGACAACCAGGTATGAAAACAGACCTAAAAATGATATTGTTTCATATAGGTCAATGGTACCGGTCGACCGGTATGTCTACGCATGCAGACTACTTAGATCCAGAAATGGATCTCTGTGGGTCCCACATTCTAAATATCGAATCCTAGGACTTTCTTAACATAAGGGGATTTCCTAAACTCATTTCAAATCCATTTAAGGACCCCTAAACCTCCTTAAATCTCTTTCATTGATCCTCACAAACAATAGAGGAGAAAGTGATCGAAGAAGAAGAAAGAGCTAAGGAAGGAGGGAGAGGAGCCGCCGTTGCCGTTGGACAAAGAACACCCTACTGTGAACCAACGGTAAGTGCTTGAACCTTCCTCTAAGTTAAGAATTATAGAAGATTAGTCATGAATGGATCAATACCATGCAAGGTGAGGTATTGATCTAAACCTTTAAATTTTCTGTCAAACCCTAATACAATCGATAACCCTAGATTCAAGTTCTAGGTTGAGGATCATCGAAACTAGGACTTGAATTCAAAACTAGGACTTAAATGTAGTATGAAACAACTATAACTCATTGCTCAGACCTAGATTGTATAGGAGAAACCCTAAAATTAATAGAGGATGACCGACGGAAGGCGAGAACCGAGCTTATGGTCTTCCGGAGGCATACCGGTCGCACCATATGCGACTGGTACTACGACCGGTATCTCTCAGAGACTGGTCTGTGGGGACCGGTCGACCATACCCGGTCGCACCTTTCCCCACAGTGCCGCGACCGGTACCTGCGACCGGTACTGCAACTGGTATGCTCTGTTGGAGTGTTTTGACCCAGTTGGTTTTCCGACAAACGTAAACCCTAAAAAAATCTATTCTAATTCAACCTTAACATCGTGTAGGACCTTGTGATAGCGAGTTTGGATTCTGTGATGCAAAGCAAGCTACCAATCAAGCGTCAGGTAAGGGAATCGGACCTAAACCCTAATAATTTAATAACAGTAAAACGTTGTTAATAATTATGATTCTATGGAATGGTATTTGTGCATACTTGCATGTCATCTTTACTTTCAGTTATTATATTGTTCATGCATACTCGCTATGCTAGGATGTGACTATTAGGCATGTGATTGTTTTCGTTGGTGTGTGGAATAGAAAGGGCTTGGGGTCTGGGATCATTCCTCACACTAGCACATTTTCGTATCGTTTCTATCTTAGCATGCTTGGTGCGGGTAGGGTATCAGGGGGAGGAAGTGGCACTGTGGTCTCTGGTCTGGCCACTAGACTCTAGCTCTATCTCTATGCCGTAGGGAGCTGCGCTGGGGTAGGACCTATTGTGATGACATATAGGATTGGTTTGCGAGCCTAGTTTGCAAGCCCTCACCAATAGGGGCTTACGTATGGATATGGTACGGCATCAGGGAAAGTATTGACGGTGTATGATCCCGATGCTTTAGCTCTATCTCTATTCCATGGTGGGTGCATGTGGGACGACAGTGGTATTTGATCCATTGGACAACTTCACACTCTCGTGTATAGAGGTGCGGTGGTCGCCAATCCTTTCTATAGCACATTGTAAACTTAAAACCAGACCATAATGCCATAATATGAATGTTACTCATGCATGATGTGTGTTGCATTGTCTGATTTTCTTACTAAGCTAAGTTGTGAGCTCACCCTTGTGTACACACTATTTTTAGATGTTGATGTAGGTTACACTGTGGAGGATTATGTGGACGCTCCAGTATATGGAGGCGTTGCTGCCTTGGAAGTGCAAGCAGGGGAGGACGGGCATGACGCTTCATGCGAGTGCCCTTTCTGTGTGTACCTCTAGGATATTGGATTTGTTTATTTTTTTTATTTTCAGTTGGATTTACAAACAATGTAAGGATAATTATTTATGTTCTGGTGTTTTGAATAATTGGATATTTTATTTAAATTATCAATAGAGAACTCAGTTCATTTAATTTAAGACTTTCGTTGAATTTAATTATATTCTGATTATAGTTATGTGCAATGGTTTATATGAGTGGATATGGTCTTTGTCACACCCCAATTCCACACTGTTCAGAATGGTGTGATGAACCGCTAAATAACCAACGGTTCAACCAGGATCTCTAATAGACCATCCCCGCGTTATCCAAACTTTACACACATCCACAATCATAATCAGAGTAATACACAATAGCGGAAATCTTGTAAATAAATGAACTGAGAACTAGAATGATATCCATAAATAATAGCAAATTATTCTGTGTTTAACTGAGACATAAATATTTAAGTACCAAATACATGTCTTATAAATCCAATAAAGAAATCTATAAAATATCTAATCGAATACACACGAGTTGCACTCGCAAGAGGAGTCGTGTGTATCATCTTCAGCTCCAGCGTCCATGGCTGCTACATTCCCGTATGTAGACGGGTTCATATAATCTTCGACTGTATAACCTGCATCATCAACTAAAAATATTCGACGTCGAGGGGTGAGCACACAACACGGCTCAGTGAGTAGCCAAAACAATGCAACAATACATATGCATGCAAAAAATCAATTTATATCTTTGGTCTGGTTTATAGTTTGCAATGTGCAATAGAAAGGTTGGGTGGACAAAGGTTAACGTTTATTGACACCGCCTCTATACACAGGGTGTGGAAGCCCGCCCGAAGGTTAACGTTTATCGTCATCCCCATCCACCCTACCATAACATTATACAACAAAGGTTAACGTTTATTGCTATATAATGCTATACCAACACGTAAGCCCCTGTTAGCGAGGGCTTGCAAACTGGGCTCGCTGCTAACCAATCCTAATGCCAAACAGTGTATCCAAGGCCTCACCCCAACATCCCTCATAATGCCCATAGAGATAGAGCTAAGGCCCCCCGGTAGAGTCAGAGAGTACAAGGACCGAGACCACCTCCCCTGATACTCTACGACATCATAGTTCCGCTAAGGTAATGGCGATACGACGATGTCAATGCACAAGACTTGAGTTAGAGATAGAGCTAAAGTGCTGAGACCCGCCAAAGGTTAACGTTTATTGACGTTCTCATCACACCTCCCCTGATACTCGCTCGCATCAAGCACATCAACCACACACATACAAGCACATGCCTATTCCTATCATCATCATCATCATCATGTTATAAACAATAAAGTAAATATGCATGAACAAGTAATAGAAATATTGGATGGCATGCTGTATGCACATTACAACGTATTCACATAGAATCAACATGGCATAGGACTCAAGAATAGAAAACAGTTTATTATTAACCAATTTAGTTTGGGGTTAAGGTTCCTCACCTTAGCTTGCTAAAAGATATTTTTCCAAGCTTTAGAATCACCCGTTATAACTTTATTATATTGCTAGCAAACCTAACCAAGTCGATAGAATTTAATTAGAATTAATTCGGAATTTAAAACCATTCTGTCAACTGAGGGTCGATGCTAGGGTCGATGCTAGGGTCGATGGGTCTATCGACCCTCCCTCCATTCTGGACTTTCCGAATGCTGAGGGTCGATGGTCAGAAACACCTAGGGTCGGATGGTCTATCGACCCTCAGTGCGACCCTCGATGCACTCTGGTCCAATTTCTACTTTTAAATCCACTCTTCGTGTTTGGGGTCCTATGGCTTGCTTCCTACATTCATTCAACAGTCATTCCATGGTCTAGAACCATGTATAATCCATCTAAATAGTTTTCGTGCATCCTCCTATGGTTTTCCATGAAAACCTAACCATGGATGGATGGTTTGGGTTTCTCCGAGATCCTACACTCAACCATATCTAATCTAAGGTCTGTAGAAACTCATGGAATTAGTATCCATACCTGAGCAGATTAATCTTTCTCTGTAACTCTTCTCCTTTTTGCTAAGTCTTCCTCCTTGTCTCCTTTCTTCCTCTTTTCCTTCTTCTCTCTTTCTCTCAATTCAATTAGGGTTGTGAAAGGAGTGAAAGTGGCTTAGGGACGTCCTTTAAATAGACTAGGAACATCCTAAATAAGTCCCATTGAGATTTGAAAAGAATCCCACTCGAAAATTAGGAAATTTCCTAATTTCTATATTCGTCAGAAACCGAGGGTCGATGGGAGGGTCGATGATCCCGTCGACCCTAGGGTCTTAAGCTGTCCGACCCTCCCTTAAAATCTAAGGGTCTGACATTCTGTTTTGGGAGGTCCGACCCTACTTGGCTGGGTATGCGACCCTCCCCTAAAATTAAGTATTTTTGGGTCGATTTTATACCTGGGATCTCGATCTCCATCACGCCCTTGGTCCACTTGACTCGACCATGATGGGTAAACTTGGTTCAAGGTGGTAAGACCGGGTTAGTTTGACACGGGTCTTACAACTCCCCCCAACTTATAAAAATTTTGTCCTCAAAATTGTACGTACCTTCTGAATCAAACAAGTGAGGGTATTGCTTTCGCATAGCATTCTCTTCTTCCCATGTAATTTCTTCCATGTCTCTACTTTTCCATGTGACCTTAACATAGTAGATATCTCTGTTGCGTAGACGTTGAACCTTTCGACTGGTGATTTCTGTTGGTGTTACTTCGAATGTCAACTCATCGGGGTCCAATTCGGCAAATCTATCGCAACATGTGCGTCGAATCCTTGACATACTTCTTCAATAGAGAAATGTGAAATACGTCGTGCACACTTGAGATAGACGGTGGTAATGCCAACTGATAAGCTACTTTTCCACCCTTAGCTAGAATTTCATATGGTCCGACATACCTTGGACTTAATTTTCCTTTCTGTCCGAATCTCTTCAATCCTCTCATAGGCGATACTTTCAGAAATACTTTATCGCCTACGGCGAACTCTAGATCTCTTCGTCGAGTATCTGCATATTGCTTCGACGGTTCCCGAGCTGTTTTCACTCTCTCCTTGATGAAGTCGACCACTCGACAAGTCTCTTCAACAAATTCCGGTCCAATAATACTACGTTCTCCAACTTCATTCCAAAACAAGGGAGTTCGACACTTCCCCGCCATACAGTGCTTCATAAGGTGACATCTGTATAGTAGCCTGATAGCTATTATTGTAAGCGAACTTGATCAATGGTAACTTCTCGTCCCATGATCCTTTGAAATCAATCACACATGCTCGTAGCATATCTTCCAAAATCTGGATTGTACGCTCCAACTGTCCATCTGTCTGTGGGTGGAATGCAGTACTGAACTTCAATGTTGTACCCATAGCCTTTTGCAGTCCTTCCCAAAATCTGGAAGTAAATCGTGGATCTCTATCGGACACAATACTTTCTGGTACACCGTGTAACCGAACAATATTATCCACATACAGCTTTGCTAACCTTTCCGGGGTATAACGGGGGTCGTATCGGTATGAAGCGAGCTATCTTAGTCAGACGGTCCACAATCACCCAAACTGCGTCAACTACTCGAGGAGTCAATGGTAGTCCTGTGACGAAGTCCATAGTGATGCAGTCCCATTTCCATGCTAGTTCCGGTAATGGCTGTAACAGTCCTACGGGTCTTTGTCGTTCCGCCTTTACCTTCTGACAATTTAGGCATTGAGACACGAATTTGGCTACATCTGCCTTCATTCCCCTCCACCAATACAGTTTCTTTAGATCATGATACATTTTTGTGCTTCCAGGATGTATCAAGTAGATGGTGGTATGGTCTTCCTTCATCAGTCGGTGTCTAATGTCCATACTTTCTGTTTCGGGTACACATATTCTCCCTTTATATCTCGGTACCTTCTCGTTATCTAAGGTGAACTCAGAGTTGGTCCTACCTTTCTCAATATCTTCTTGTACTGTTTTCAGATAAGGATCTGCTTTGATAGCTGTCTTCACTTCATCCACTATATCCGGTATGATCTTCAATGCCGCAAACATATTTAAAAACCGATGAATAAACCCTTGGTTGGCTGGTCCATCCATTGTATCTATCACATATTGTTCGTTGCCGTGATTGAACACCATTCCATTGCTATACATTGTTGCAGTCGTGCTAATCTCTCCTTGAGATTTTATCATTCCTTTCCTTCTTAATGCATCCGCTACCACGTTCGCTTTTCCCGGATGATACTGGATATCACAATCATAGTCTTTCAATAGTTTCAGCCATCTTCTTTGTCTCATATTCAACTCCTTCTGATTAAATAGATAAGTAAGACTTTTATGGTCCGACTTAATCTGAAATTTCTCTCCGTATAGGTAGTGTCTCCATATCTTGACAGCATGTACTACTGCCGCTAACTCCAAATCGTGAGTGGGGTAATTTTTCTCATGTACTTTCAACTGTCTCGATGCATACGCAACTACTTGTTCTCCTTGCATAAGCACACATCCTAGTCTCAATCCCGATGCATCAGTGTATAAGGTAAATGTCTGTCCTAGAACGAGAATGGTCAAAATTGGGGCGGATATCAATCTAGTCTTTAGTGTTTGAAAACTCTTTTCACACTTATCCGTCCATACAAATTTTTCTCCTTTCTTGGTCAAACTGGTGAGAGGTACGGCAATCCGAGAATAGTCTTCTACGAATCTCCGATAATATCCAGCTAGACCCAGAAAATTTCTAATTTCTGAAACACTCTTTGGTGCT
Organism: Protea cynaroides; assembly: GCA_028583415.1. NCBI lineage: Eukaryota > Viridiplantae > Streptophyta > Magnoliopsida > Proteales > Proteaceae > Protea > Protea cynaroides. The sequence goes on along the minus strand of CM053270.1, from coordinate 11,042,301 downwards.
TCCCACTTCACAATAGCCTCGATCTTACTGGGGTCCACTTTGATTCCTTCTGTGGATACTAAATGGCCTAGAAAGGCGACTTCACTTAGCCAAAACTCACACTTCGAAAATTTGGCGTATAACTCCTCTTTCCTTAAACGCTGTAGGGCTGCGTTTAGGTTCTTGACATGGGTTTCCTTGTCTTTGGAGTATACCAATATGTCATCAATAAATACTATAACCGACGTATCCAACATATCGTGGAAAACTCGGTTCATAAGTTCCATGAATGTTGCTGGTGCATTAATTAATCTGAAGGACATCACTAAGAACTCATAATGTCCGTATCTTGTCCTGAAAGCTGTCTTCGAAATGTCACCTTCTTTAATCTTCAGTTGATGATAGCCTGATCGAAGATCGATCTTTGAAAATACCTTCGCTCCTTGTAACTGATCGAACAAGTCATCGATCCTGGGTAATGGATATCGATTCTTGATTGTCAGCTTATTCAACTCTCGATAGTCGATACATAATCGAACACTACCATCCTTCTTCTTTACGAACAACACCGGTGCTCCCCATGGAGATATACTGGGTTTAATATAACCCTTATCCAGCAGTTCTTGTAATTGCACTTTTAATTCCTTCAGTTCAGTAGGAGCCATTCTATACGGTGCTTTTGATACCGGTGCGGCTCCAAGTATCAGGTCTATTACAAACTCCGTAGCCCGGTCGGGTGGTAATCCGGGTAGTTCCTCCAGAAATACATCAGGAAAATCTCGCACAACGTCAATCTCTTCCATTCGTGGGACGTCCTTGGTTAGGTCGACCACTGATACTAGATATCCGACCGCTCCCTTTTCAAGGCACTTCTTAGCCTTCAATGCGGAAAGTATGAGCTTGCGTCTTCGGGGAAGTTTGGTTCTCGAGAAACTGAATTCTGCGCCTTCTTTGTCTTTGAACGTTAGCTTCTTCTCGGCGCATAACAAATTTGCAGAATGCCGAGCTAACCAGTCCATTCCTAAGATGACATCGAAGTCTGCCATCTCAAGTTGTATTAAAGTTGCATCCAAGGTTTTCTCGCCCATGAGAACTGGAGTGGCCCATAACCTTTCTCTAATTCCACTTCCAATCCCATCGGTGACCGTACAAGTAACTTGTAGTCTAATGTTTTGATGGGTAAATTGGTCTTCTTTCCAAACGACACAGATATAAATGAATGCGTAGCTCTTGAGTCAAAGAGTACTCTGGATGGTACGCCATTGATAGGTACAATAACTTTGATCCGTTTTACTTAGTCTACATGCTCAATCAATGAAATTATAATCTTAAAAGTTTAGGTCATACCTGTGACCACATCGGGCGATGCGGCTGCATCCTCTGATGTAACAGCATATACCCGTCCATGATGTAACTGCTTCTTGGGTTTTGGGCACTCTCTTGCCATATGCCCTGGTTGGTTGCAGTTATAACACTTCGGGGCTTCAAAATTTGGCTTTGGCTGTGGTTGAGCCGCGGAAGTAGACTTTGGTGCAGTGGCAAAATTCTGAGGACGAAAAGGTTTATATGTCCTATTGTTGCCTCCGTTGTAAGAGTTTCCGGCTAGTCTCTTGATGCCTCTGTTCTGGGAGAAATAACTCTCCTTCTGGCTCGATTCGATCACTCGAGCAATCTGGACAGCTTCGTTGTAGATTTTCTTCTCTAAGCCCAGAACATTTTCTCTTATGCTTCCTCTTAGTCCCGCGACAAACCTACGGGTTTTTGTATCTTCTTCTTGCATGCTAGCCGGTGCGAAGAAAAATAGTTCTTCGTAATGTTTGTAGATTTCCACCAATGGTGTGCGTCGCCTTTGAGCATGAAGGTGGCGCATAGGACTTTCTCTTCCTCGGTAATAGTCATCATAAGGAAGTTCCTTTCTATTTCGTATATCCAGTGTGCTGGCCACAGTGGATCAGACGGCTTGCCGTTGAATTCCTTAGGTTTCATCTTCAAAAATTTCTCCACTAATCGGGAGTGATCCAGTTGATTTTGGTATGCCCCAAACATAGGGGGTGGATACTGATAGTTCCCTTGGGCTGCTTCGGGGACTTGCACCTGGAATTGATGCAGCCGGTTGTTGAGGTGTCTGTTGAGCTGGGTGGTTACCCACTGGTGCTGCACTAGCTTGCCCAGTGTGCATGGTTGCAGCCTAAGTGGCATGAAACATAACTCCCATCGCAACCTGCATTTGAGCTTGTGCGTGTTGCATTTGTTGTAGCTGTTGTGCCAGATTCATAACCACGGGTTGCTAGCTCCGGTGGTGGAGGTGGCAAATTTGTAGGGCCTGCTGGTTCTGGATTACCCTGTGCATGGTTATTCTCTTGGCTAGTCTCCTCCACGGGCGGTGGTGGTGGGACTGTATTTCGGGCCTGTCGGGTAACTTTACGTCCAAACATATTTCTTTTGAGATGGGTGGTGCCTGAAAATCATCAAAATCAGTGAGAAATCATTTATACTTCATGTAGGCACGCTAACCGATATAAAATTCAAAATCTCCAATTCATTCTGAAATAAATACTGTCTTTTCTATGTAGGGTCGATGGTGAGGGTCGTTGGTATATCCGACCTCGGGTATTCGACCCCGGGAATGACCTTGTTCTTCCCGAGAGCGAGGGTCGATGGGGGTCGATGGGTGTCCGTCCCTCAGTCCGACCCTCGATTTTCTGTCAGATTCCCGAGAGCCGAGGGTCGATGGGAGGGTCGATCCGAGGGTCGATGGTGTCAGTTGAATTGTCCGACCCTCGGACCAAAAATCAGATTTTTAAGATCCGATTTTGGGTCATTTCTCACTATTCCTCCTCCGTTTCGACTCGCCTCTTCTCTCCGAGTTGGTACAGTGCTACTTCCCTGTTGTGGATCATTCTTAGTCCGAGTTTCGACATCCATATCACCTCTACAGGTATACTTTCCCAACTTTACCTGTTTTTAGGTTTTTATTTCTAGGTTTTTGCTCATTTAACTCGTATTTTCCAAATTAAACTTTTTCCAACCGTAAAAATTCGATTTTTATTGGGGGCTTTTGTTATTGGGGTCTTGAGGAACGAAAGCCCTCAAAAATTTCTGAGTTTCATCGGTTGGTCATCGAGAAACTTGAAATTTTCTCTTTTTGCCCTAATTTGTCGATATTTTTGATTTTTCTTGAATTTCTTCAAATTGGACATCGTCAGTTAAAATTTCCTACTGTAGGTGGATTGTAGGATATGTTTAACTTACGTAAGTCCTTATGCCCCCTTGTATGGTGAGGAATGGGCTTCTATTTTAAATTTTTTGGATTTTTATCCTATTAACTCCTTGTTTCCTTTCTCTTTCTTATTTTGCAGATACTATGGCCCGTACCAAAGTGCCAAGATTGCGTGATCCACTTCGGCTTCCATTCGAATGAAGCCGAGGCACGATGCTGACTATGCCTGCAAGAAAGTGGAAGGGGGTCGCATGGTGAACTTGGCTGAGCTAGCCTTGTTCAATGTAGAGGGAGCATTCGGTGATATGGGGTGGCTCCCTGTCATCACATACGATGCATGTACATGTCCAGATTTGGTGCGCCAGTTCTATTGTAATCTCCAGGTGGTGGGGAATTATATACAATGATGTTGAACACGGTCAGGAGTTGCGCATTACTAGCTACGTCAAGGGGGTGCACATCTCCTTTGATTATCGGCAGCTGGCCGATCTATTGGGCATTGCCTATGATGGCCCTATGGTGTACTGTGCGTCGGGAGAGCCACAGTTTGTTGAGATGGAGATGAGGGCAGAGATCGACAACCAGTTGCTCCATCCCGATAGATGGCAGATGAGGGCTTGCTACTTGCGTCCAGCTCCACGGGTTTTCTCGCAAGATTATCCAAAGCATAATCTGATCCCGCAGAGTGGGCATTATGAGAGGGTGTCTCGGCTGACCCGAGTTCTTGATCTATCGCATCTACACTCGTCAGCCGGTCTGCCTTCCTTACATCATCATGCGGACGATGATTAGTGCCACATTGTCCGGTCATAGGGGTAACCTACCCTATGGATGCATGACTACAGTGCTACTGACCCGTCTGGGGGTGGATCTGGTAGATGAGAAGATCCAGGAGAAGACCTTCTCGTCGCCTCTAGATTGGGAGGCTAACTGCAAGATGGGGCTGCGAGATGCGGAGGTTAGTGATGAGGAGAGGAACACGATGGTGCGCCCTCACACTCGGGTTGAGATGGCTGATGCTGAGGCTGCTGCTAGGGTTCGTGGGGATCCGGTCGACGATGATGATCGCTTGTATATGGATGTCGATGCGATACCACCGCCATCACCCACGCATACGGATAGGGCTGGTACTTCTGCTGAGGCGGCTTCGGTACCGGAGACCAGTCCTTCTCATGGTGCTGGTCCTTCACGCCCACCAGCTGATGACGTGCTGAGTATGTTTTACGAGATTAGAGAGGCTCAGCGCGCATCGGATCTGAGGATAGGGGAGCTCCTAGACGCCCAGTGCCGGACTGATCGGAGGGTGGCTGATCTCACGACTAGTCTGCGGGTGACTCGGACCAGGTGGCATGGTTGACTAGGGTCTATGCCGAGGACTATGACAGAGACCGTGAGGCACCACCTCCTCCTTCGCCTCCAGCTTCCTGATTTATACTTTACTTTTCTTGTACTACAGAGTAACTGTCCGGGTTGTGGACTGTACTCTGCTTTAGCGATGTATATACGTTTTGTTTCTTTCACTCATTGTATATAACTGGTTTTCCCTTTTAATAGATGCATTATTCTCTTCTAAATTCGGTTTCAATCATCACTTGTGCTTACAGTGTGTTTGTATTAAAGCTTTTAATTTATCCTATCTCAGTTCACATTGATCTTGAATACGTGTAAGTTCGGCGGGCAAAGCCTGAGAAGCTCTGATACCAAGTTGTCACACCCCAATTCCACACTGTTCAGAATGGTGTGATGAACTGCTAAATAACCAATGGTTCAACCAGGATCTCTAATAGACCATCCCCGCATTATCCAAAATTTACACACATCCACAATCATAATCAGAGTAATACACAATAGCGGAAATCTTATAAATAAATGAACTGAGAACTAGAATGATATCCATAAATAATAGCATATTATTTTGTGTTTAACTGAGACATAAATATTTAAGTACCAAATACACGTCTTATAAATCCAATAAAGAAATCTATAAAATATCTAATCGAATACACACGAGTTGCACTCGCAAGAGGAGTCGTGTGTATCATCTTCAGCTCCAGCGTCCATGGCTGCTACATTCTCATATGTAGACGCGTTCATATAATCTTTGACTGTATAACCTGCATCATCAACTAAAAATATTCGACGTCGAGGGGTGAGCACACAACACGGCTCAGTGAGTAGCCAAAACAATGCAACAATACATATGCATGCAAAAAGTCAATTTATATCTTTGGTCTGGTTTATAGTTTGCAATGTGCAATAGAAAGTTTGGGTGGTCAAAGGTTAACGTTTATTGACACCGCCTCTATACACAGGGTGTGGAAGCCCGCCCGAAGGTTAACGTTTATCGTCGTCCCCATCCACCCTACCATAGCATTATACAACAAAGGTTAACGTTTATTGCTATATAATGCTATACCAACATGTAAGCCCCTGTTAGTGAGGGCTTGCAAACTGGGCTCGCTGCTAACCAATCCTAATGCCAAACAGTGTATCTAAGGCCTCACCCCAGCATCCCTCAGAATGCCCATAGAGATAGAGCTAAGGCCCCCCGGTAGAGTCAGAGACTACAAGGACCGAGACCACCTCCCTTGATACTCTACGACATCATAGTTCCGCTAAGATAATGGCAATACGATGATGTCAATGCACAAAACTTGAGTTAGAGATAGAGCTAAAGTGCTGAGACCCGCCAAAGGTTAACGTTTATTGACGTTCTCATCACACCTCCCTTGATACTCGCTCGCATCAAGCACATCAACCACACACATACAAGCACATGCCTATTCCTATCATCATCATCATCATCATGTTATAAACAATAAATTAAATATGCATGAACAAGTAATAGAAATATTGGATGGCATGTTGTATGCACATTACAATGTATTCACATAGAATCAACATGGCATAGGACTCAAGAATAGAAAACAGTTTATTATTAACCAATTTAGTTTGGGGTTAAGGTTCCACAACTTAGCTTGCTAAAAGATATTTTTCCAAGCTTTAGAATCACCGTTATAACTTTATTACATTGCTAGCAAACCTAACCAAGTCGATAGAATTTAATTAGAATTAATTCGGAATTTAAAACCATTCTGTCAACTGAGGATCGATGCTAGGGTCGATGCTAGGGTCGATGGGTCTATCGACCCTCCCTCCATTCTGGACTTCCCGAATGCTGAGGGTCGATGGTCAGAAACACCTAGGGTCGGATGGTCTATCGACCCTCGGTGCGACCCTCGATGCACTCTGGTCCAATTTCTACTTTTAAATCCACTCTTCGTGTTTGGGGTCCTATGGCTTGCTTCCTACATTCATTCAACAGTCATTCCATGGTCTAGAACCATGTATAATCCATCTAAATAGTTTTCTTGCATCCTCCTATGGTTTTCCATGAAAACTTAACCATGGATGGATGGTTTGGGTTTCTCCGAGATCCTACACTCAACCATATCTAATCTAAGGTCTGTAGAAACTCATGGAATTAGTATCCATACCTGAGCAGATTAATCTTTCTCTGTAACTCTTCTCCTTTTTGCTAAGTCTTCCTCCTTGTCTCCTTTCTTCCTCTTTTTTTTCTTCTCTCTTTCTCTCAATTCAATTAGGGTTGTGAAAGGAGTGAAAGTGGCTTAGGGACGTCCTTTAAATAGACTAGGAACATCCTAAATAAGTCCCATTGAGATTTGGAAAGAATCCCACTCGAAAATTAAGAAATTTCCTAATTTCTATATTCGTCAGAAACCGAGGGTCGATGGGAGGGTCGATGATCCCGTCGACCCTAGGGTCTTAAGCTGTCCGACCCTCCCTTAAAATCTGAGGGTCTGACATTCTATTTTGGGAGGTCCGACCCTACTTGGCTGGGTATGCGACCCTCCCCTAAAATTAAGTGTTTTTGGGTCAATTTTATACCTGGGATCTCGATCTCCATCACGCCCTTGTTCCACTTGACTCGACCATGATGGGTAAACCTGGTTCAAGGTGGTAAGACCGGGTTAGTTTGACACGGGTCTTATAGTCTTATTGAGATCTTGGGGTGAACCGTTGGTTCAGTGACAGTTCACTCACCCTTCTGGTTCAGTCGGAATTGGGGTGTGACATTTATGGTGAGCTTGTTCAATTTCTAGTAGTTTATACATAATCTGACACTACCGTCCTTCTTCTTTACTAATTGCATTGACGCTCCCAGTGATGCAATACTTAGCCGATTAGAACCCTTGTCTAATAACTCCCGTAGTTGAGTCTCAATTCCTTCAACTCCATATGAGCTACTGTATAGGGTGCCTTTGACACAGGTACCATCCCAGGTAATAAGTTGATAATGAACTCGGTTGCATGATCAGATGGCAACCCACGTAAGTCTCTTGGAAATACATCAGGGAATTTATGCATCACATCAGTATCTTCCATCTGTGGTGCTTCTTTAGTAGCATTTACCATAGATACCATATATCCAACTCCTTTCTTTTCAAGGCATCTATTCGCTTCCAGTGTAGGGAGGATGAGCTTTCGCTTCCTAGGCAGCATGCTTCCAATAAAACTAAATTATGTGTTATATTTGTCCTTGAATGACAACCTTTTCTATGCACATAACCACTTATAGAGTGTTGAGACAACCAGTCTATTTCTAAGATGACGTCAAAGTTTGCCATCTCAAGTCGATTTAGATTGAATCCAAATTCTATCCATCCATATGATTCAGACAATGTTCATAACACTTACCCACTACAACATCTAGTCCAAAAGAGCTTGAACTAGCGAAATCTGGTATAAAGGTCTTAAAAGCTTGTCTAGTTCCTTCATCTCTTATGATTTTTCAAAGACTATCGTCAAAAGTCTCATATTGCACTCAATAGCTTACATCTCTTTATTACTAATGTTCTACCTTGATCTCTCTTCCGTATATCTTAAAAAGCATCTTCTGACTATTTACTCATTACGTATCCCAAGTTTATCTATAAGCATTAGGGTATATGCTTGTATTCTTATTAATTCCACCAAATTTACTTTTGGTCTTTACTTAGTCCTCTTATTCATTATTAAAAATAACTCAATAGTAACTATACTAACCCAAGTACTATCAATGCCACGATTTTTGACTTCATGCTTTTAGAAATCTTCTGCCTAGTTAAAATTCATTCCGATATAGCCATCTTTAATTCTACTTGAGTGCTATCTATTTCTTTACTGGCTACTCTTGATAGTTCTCACTTTTTGCTCATGCACTTTTTTATAGATATGACTCATATCCATCCATTCAGCAATCTTGAAATAGATTCTTCTTACTTCATCTGAGGTTTCCTTGGTTATAGAATCTAATATGAATTCGATCGTCTTCATCCAATAATTTCGTTATTAACTAAGTATCTCTATCAACGGATGTCAAGGAATATAAAAATCAGAATGCTTATCCAAAAGTAATTCATTTCCTTCTTTCGAATTCAGTATGATGAAGAACACTTGTTTTATCTAGTGAACCTAGGTTTAAAGGATCAGGAGTAAATCTATGGTAATCCAACCATCATCCAAAGGTAGTTAAGTTGCACGGTGGTCTAAATATATGGAAATAGAGAGTTTATAGTTCTTAACCTCATGGTTATAGGTTTTATTGAGTATATAATGCCATTGGTCAAGGCACTACAAGAGTAAATCTGGAGAAGTATTGGTACATCAATAAATTAAGTATAAATCAGAAAGACGTACGTTCAAAATGATTAAACCTTTAACTGTTCATTCAGTTGGTATCTCTATTCATGTTATCAATCATGAGAGTAGCTTAGATTGGTATAATCAGGACTAATTCTAAGGAAATAACATTTATAACTCCAATTGATAGGTTGAATCAAGAAGGTATTCTATCAGAGTACGAGAATTAGAATCAGGTATGTGCATCCTCTATAATCATAAGAGTAAGTCAATAATGCACCGCTTCGTATATAAACCTATCTAGTTATATGGCCACAATAGATTTTAACCTTTGCTAAAAACGTTTGAGGCTTCATCTTCAGAAAATATTCCTCAACCCTTGTAGGATCATTCTGCCATGATGCAGCTATCCCATACATCGGTGGCTGATAAGGGTAACGGCCTTGATACACTGCTTGTTATGCACCAAGCTTCTACACTGGGGTGTGTATTACTGGGACCTATGGTATGGTAAGCACTGGTTACGACTAACATGTGCTGGGGGTACAGTGTTACTACCAACCGGTACCGTACTTGATTTGTCCCGGAGGTGTTGGTGTAGCATCGACAACTTGGATAGTGATTTCCATGGCAACTTGCATAATCGATCTCATCTGTTGTTGCTTTTGTATTTTGTCAAGCTAAGTTTATTACAATCGTAGCCAAGGCACTTGGTAGTCCCAGTAGATTGGCTGGAGTGACCTGGTTGTTCACCTCCTTTGATTTGCTCCAATCTGATTATCATTATTTAGCATCTGCTCAAATGAGTTTTCACTACCCATTCTCGACCCAGATAGTGGTGGGGTCAAGTTACGACCTCTTCTTAATGCTCAGCGGGTAATGGATCAGTGTGTGGTGGATCTCACTCTGAGTCTCCACGTCACTCAGGAGTATAGCTTTATCTTCTTTTATAGTTACTCTCATTTTCTGAGTATGACCATTGTTCTCCTATCTCTGTTGGATTTAGTCCGAGATCTTTCCCCTTACCTCTACAGGGATTTAGGCATTACTAGCCATTTTTCTTCTTCCTCTGTCATACATCAAGTTTCACATCTTGTGAGTACCAACTCAGTATTCTAATTTTCTACTTTACAGATGCTCCCTTCTTGCTACTGTACTATATCCTTTGTATACATAGACAACTGCCTGACTTATAGATCTTACCCTATATTATTTGTTTATCAGGATACATATAGATTTTTTTTCTGTCTGTGTATATATATGGTTCCACCTTTTATATGTACATTATTGTCTTGTTTAAGTTTTGTCTCAACCAACACAGGTGCTTATGGTGTGTTTGTATTAAAGCTTTTAATTTATCCTAACTCAGTTCATGGACTCTAGTGAAAGTATTCAAGTTTGATGGGCAAGGCCTGAGAGCTCTGATACCAAGTTGTCACACCCTAATTCTGGACTAACCAGAATGGTGTGATGAACCGTCAATAAATCAATGGTTCAACCAGGATCTCGTATATGCTATGCCAACCATGTTAAATCAAAACACATTCCACTTTAATCAGAAATAATAAAGTAAATAGCGAAAGTCTTATTAATAATGAACTGAGGTATAATCATGATAAATAATTAATATTCCAGTTATCTATAAGTAATCAAAACATAATTTAATACATATTACAAATATCCAAATACAAAAGTTAAACACTAAGCGTATCCATAGTTGAAACACTCGCTTAATGAATCATAATAGTCCTCTACAGCTTGTTCATCCATAGCCGTCACCTGGTCATATGTTGGCGTGTCGACATAATCTTCAACCGTAATACCGGAAACATCAAAAACTAAAAAGAATTGAGCGCACGAGATTCAACTCTCTAACTTAAGCTCAGTGAGTAAACAAAACAATGCAACAAACATATACATGCATTCAATTCATATCTTTGGTCTGGTTTTTAAGTTTGCAATGTGCTATAGAAAGGTTTGGTGGCCGCGGCACCTCTATACACGAGTGTGTGAATCCACCCAATGGATCAAACACCATTGTCATCCCACATGCACCCACCATGGAATAGAGATAGAACTAAAGTGTCCGGATCAATCACCGCCAACACTTCCCCTGATGCCTTACCCATACCAACACGTAAGCCCCTATTGATGAGGACTTGCAAACTGGGCTCGCAACTAACCAATCCTAATGCCAAACAATGTATCCAAGGCCTCACCCCATTATCCATCAATACGTCCATAAAGATAGAGCTAAGGCGCCTCGACAAAGTCAGAGACCACACGGTCCAAGACCACCTCCTCTGATGCCCTACGACGTAATAGTTATGCTAAGGTAATGACGATACGACAATGTTAGTGGGCAAGACTTGAGTAGAGATAGAGCTAGAATCTGGTGACGAGGTCAAAGACCACCATGCCACATCCTTCCCCTGATGCTCCACTCGCATCCAACACACCAACCATACACATACATTCACATGCCTATTCCTAGCATCATCATCATCATCATCATGTTATAAATAAACAAATTTAAATATGCATTAACATTAATAGTAGGAATATTGGATGACATGTGAGATGCACATTACAAGCATACACACATAGAATCAATCATGGCATTGGACGCAATAAATAAAACAACTTGTTATTATCCAATTAGTTTAGGTCATGTTCCCTCACCTTTGATCGATGTTTGTTCCTCTCCTTGTTCCTCTCCCAAGATTTTGGAAGTCACTTTGAATCTATTAGGATCCTAAACAATTAATGTATGTAAGTGAGGATTCAAGTTTACCAAGTTACAGTAGTCAAAAACCTTGTTTGGTCTTAAAATATGTTTGCTATTTTCCTACGATCGATGCTATGGTCGATGCTATGGTAGCAATATATGCCACCGTAGGACCTATGGTCGATACCCTATGGTTGCATTACATGCGACCGTACCTGAGATTGTATGTTTCCTGAATTCTTCCTGAATGACTGTGGTCGATACTTTCTCATCCTATGGTCGACCATAGTTGCGACCATACATAGTTTAGTTGATTTTTACTTCTCACATGAGTTCTTCCTCTTGGATCATTAATGGGGTCCTCCCTAATGATCATTCTAAGGCCAATATTCTTAGTTTATCCCTCATCCATTAACCCTAACCTATTCTCTATGGTTTTGCTTAGAAATTCCATAACTGAAATCGTTACATTAGATTCAACACATCAACTTGATGGAAAGGAACCTATCCTATCTAATATATCCTATAGAATCAAGTCCATACCTCAAGCTTATTGTAGAAAGATAGAACTCTTATCTGCAAACTTCCTCTCAGCCTTCTTCTTCAAATCTCTTTCTCCTTCTCTTCCTCCCTCACTTTCTCTCTTAGGTTTAGAGTTTCAATTTGGTTTCTAAAAGAGTGAGAGAGGCTAAGGAACGTCCCTTATATAGAGGGAAACCTCCATATAGAGTCCTCTTTCAATTAGGAAAGAGTCCGCCTCAAATTAGGAAAGTTTTCTAAACACAGAGTCGATTCTGGGTTCCTACGATCGATCATACGGTCGCATAAACCGTCGACCGTAAGACCAAAACATGCCACCATAGCACCTACGGTTTCACTACAGTCGACCATTGGTGTGACCGTAGCCCCCAAACATGCCACCATTGGTCCAAAATTCATTGGTTTTTAGTTTTTGACTGTTTGCTTCCGTACAAACTTAACCAGTCAACCACAACAACTAAATTTGACTTGTGACTTACCTCATCTTGTGGTTTCTTCATATAATTGGTTCACTTGAGCCGATTATGATGGGAAGACCGGTCACGACATGAAAACGTAAGGTTAGATCGGGTTCGTGGCGTGCGGGTCTTACAACTCCACCACCCTTAAAAGAAATTTCATCCTCGAAATTTGTACACACGGATCTCACACTGTAGTCACAGAAACTGAGACTATAGGTGCAGTCACACCTGCGACCACTCAGCTTCTAGAGGTCTGTTTGATTCTAGGTTGGACCGTTGACTACTGTAATTTGATGAGCTTGAACCATAACTTAAAACTTACAAATTTCTTAGGTTTCCAAGAGGTTCAAGAGTGAGTTAAGAAGCTTGGAGAAGATTGAACGTTTCTAGCAGGTGAGGGAACAAAACCTAAACTAACTAGCTAATAATAAACTGTTTATTTTTATTGAGTCCAATGCCATGATTGATTCTATGCTTGTATGCTTGTAATGTGCATCTCACATGTCATCTAATATTCCTTTTATTATTGCTCATGCATATTTATTTCTGTCAATTTATAATATGATGACAATGATGATGCTAGGAATAGGCATGTGAATGTGTGTGTGTGGTTAGTATACTTGATGCGAGTGGAGCATCAGGGGGAGGACGTGACATTGGGGTCCATCCTGGTCACCAGACTCTACCTCTATCTCTACTAAAGTCTTGTTTACTGACATCGTCGTATCGCCATTACCTTAGCAGAACTATTACGTCGTAGGGCATCAGGGGAGGTGGGCTCGGAGTATGTGGTCTTTGACTTTGTCGAGGGGGGGGTCTTAGCTCTATCTCTATGGACATATTGAGGGATGCTGGGGTGAGGCCTTGGATACACTGGATGACATTTAGGATTGGTTAGTTGCGAGCCTAGTTTGCAAGCCCTCGCTAATAGGGGCTTACGTGTTGGTATGGGTAGGGCATCAAAGGAAGTGTTGACGGTGTTTGATCCGGACACTTTAGCTCTATCTCTATTCCATGGTGGGTGCATGTGGGACTGCAATGGTGTTTGATCCATTGGGTGGATTCACACACTCGTGCATAGAGGTGCGGTGGCCGCCAATCCTCTCTATAGCATATTGTAAACTTAAAAACTAGACCAAAGATATGAATTGAATGCAAGAATATGTTTGTTGCATTGCTTTGTTTGCTCACTGAGCCTAAATGTGTGCTCACCCTTTCGACATCGAATATTTTTTAGTTATTGATGCAGGTCCTACCATTGAAGATTACATGAATATTCCGACGTATGGACACGTAACGGCAATAGATGTGGAAACTATGGAAAAGGCGCATGATACGTCGTGCGAGTGCAATTCATGTGTTTTTGGTTAGTTTAGTTGTTTGGTTATAGGAACATGTAATTGATTAATTTATTTTATTTTATGTTTTGAGTTACTTTGGAGATAATTGGATAATTAATTATGCTATTACTGTTAGATACTCGATTCATTGGTATTAAAAACTTTCGTTATTGTTTATTTACTCTGATTATGCTTGTGGAATGTATCTGATTTAATCGGATGGGCACGGCCTATACGAGATCTTGATTGAACCGTTGGTTTTCTTTATAGTTTATCATACGACTGGTTATAGTAGATTTGGGGTGTGACATCCCTTCCCTGAGTACCCTCATGGAATCTAAGATCTCTGAGGCCGAATGGAAGCGAGCATAGATATGAAGAGTTGAATTTCATCAACAAGAGATGGATGAAAGCAGCAGATAATTTGAAGAAGTATCAGCAGAGGATTGTTGCTACCTTTAACAAGAGGGTACATGTAAGACCCGTATCGAACTAACCGGTCTTACCACCTTGTACCAGGTCTACCTATCATGGTTGAGCCAAGTGGACCAAGTGCGTGAAGAAATCACAAGACTAGGTAAGAAATTTAACTCAAAAATAGTCAAATATGAGTGTGTGGTCGCATGCCTAAACAGGTATGACCGACCCCACCTCAAAAGAGTCCAACCCATGACTTTTGCTCATGGAGTCGGATGTTTTAAAAAGGTAGGGTCAACGGATTCTGTGACCCCACCTGCGACCCCACAGAAACAGTCAGAAACCGAATTTAGGAAACCTTCCAAATTCAAAGGGGGGTCTTTCCTAAACTCATTGGGGCATATTATGGAGGGTTTTCCTCTATAAATAGGACGGCTCTTAGCCTCTTTCACTCCTTTAGAACCCTAATTGAAAGTGAGAGAAAGAGATGAGAAGGAAGGGAAGGAAAATTGAAGAAGAAGACCAAGGAAGAGGAAAGTTCAGAGAAAACTCTGAATCTCAGCAAACCTAAGGTATGAACCTAATTCCCTATATGAATTAAGAGCCTAGAATAGTTCATGAAGAAGATAGGATTAGGAGAAACCCAAATCATCCATCCATGGATAAATTCCAAGAGAATCCATGGAGGAAATCATTGTAGATAGTGTATAAAAATTATAGTTTTGAGCCATAGAGCAATCATAGGAAGGACCATGATGGTAAGCTAAATGATTCAAACATGAAGGAATGGACTTAAGAGTGAAAGGTCGACCATGACATGTGTGGTCGCACGTAGGGTCGCATGATATCCGACCCCACGAGACCACATGTTCGACCACATGCCCTTGGGAAGTTTCAGTCGCACGTAGGGTCAAAGTATGTCCGACCCCACCTGCGACCCTATACCCTGTGGTCGCAGAAACTGAGACCCCAGGGGCTACCCCACCTGCGACCCCTCAGCTTCTGTTAGTCTAAACGTAAGGGAATTAATTCTAATTAAAATCTATCAACTTGATTAGGTTTTTCAGTGATTTAAAAGTGATTCATAAAGCTTGGACGAGGATCTACGATCAACCAAAGGTGAGGGAACAAGACCTAAACTAATTGGCTAATAATAAACTATTTTTGTTTATTGAGTCTGATGCCATGAATGATTCTATGCTTGTATGCGTGTAATGTGCATTTAACATGTCATCCAATATTCCTACTATTAGTGTTCATGCATATTTAATATCGTTTATTTATAACATGATGATGATGATGATGCTAGGAATAGGCATGTGAATGTTTGTGTGTGGTTAGTGTACTTGATGCGAGTAGGACATCAGGAGAAGTGTGATGCGGTGCGGTCCTAAGCACTTTAGTTCATCTCTACTCAATTCTTGTCCACTGACATCGTCGTATCGCCATTATCTTAGCAGAACTATTACGTCGTAGGGCATCAGGGGAGGTGGTCTCGGACCGTGTAGTCTCTGACTCTGTCGGGGGGCCTTAGCTCTATCTCTATGGACGTATTGAGGGATGCTGGGGTGAGGCCTTGGATACACTGTTTGACATTAGGATTGATTAGTTGTGAGCCCAGTTTGCAAGCCTCGCCAATAGGGGCTTACGTGTTGGTATGGGTAGGGCATTAGGGGAAGTGTGATGCGATGCGATCCTAAGCACTTTAGCTCTATCCCTATTCCATGGTGGGGTGGATGTGGACGACAATGGTGTTTGATCCCAATGGGTGGGCTTACACACCCGTGTATAGAGGTCCGGCGGCCACCAAACCTTTCTATTGTATATTGCAAACTTATGAACCAGACCAAAGATATGTATTGAATGCATGCATATGTTTATTGCATTGTTTTGTTTGCTCACTGAGCAGTGATATGTGCTCACCCTTTCGACGTCGAATATTATTAGTTGATGATGCAGGTACTACTGTAGAAGACTATATGAATGCTCCGATGTACGGACATGCTGCGACTATAGGTGCAAAAGCTATGATGGAGTCGCATGATTCATCGTGCGAGTGCAACTCATGCGTCTTCGATTAGATTTATAGTTGGATTATTAAGAATATATAATTGATTAATTTATTTTATTTTATGTCTTTGTCATTTGGAGATAATTGGATAATTTATTTATTTTATCACCGTTAGACTCTCAGTTCATTAAATATTAAAGACTTCTGCTATTGTGTATTTATTTTGATTATGGTTGTGGATGTGTATGGTTTAAGCAAACGGACACAGCTTATTCGAGATCCTGGTTAAACCATTGGTTTATTGACGGTTCATCACACCATTCTGGTTGGTGCAGAATTGAGGGGTGATAACTTGGTATCAGAGCTCTCAGGCCCTGTCTATTAAACCAGTATACTTCCACAAAAGTTCGTGAACTGAGTTAGGATAAAATTTAAAAGCTGTAATAATAACACACTATAAGCACCTGTGTTGTATGAGACAAAATTAAGAAAGAGAATAATGCACTATTAAGATGAGAAACAAGTTTCATATATACATCGAATAAAAAGCAACGTATATACATATCCAAATCAAAGTACGGTCCACAATCCGGACAGTTACTCTGTAGTACAAGGAAAAACAAAAAGAAAATATACATCATGGAGCTGGAGGTTCAGAAGGAGGAGGTGTCTCACGATCCCGATCATAGTCCTCAGCATACACTCTAGTCAGCCAGGCTACTTGAGTCTGGGTCACCTGGAGATTAGCTGTTAGATTGGCTATCCGCTGATCAGACGCGCGCTGGGCATCTAGAAACTCTCCTACTCTCCAATCAGTCCCACGTTGGGCCTCCCTAATCTCACACAGCAACCCCATCACGTCATCAGATGGTGGGTGTGAAGGACCAGCTGTGTGTGAAGGAACCCGAAATGGGCCAGCTCCAGTGGAATGCTGTGGCGATGGAGGAGGTATGGCGTCTACATCCATGAACATACGATCATCATCCTCAGCATCACCCCCATGGACCCCTGCTGTTGTTGCTGCCACCTCAGGGACTACTATCTCTACCCAGGTACGGGGAGGCACCAGAGCGTTCCTCTCATCGTCACTGACCTGCGCATCTCGCATCCCGATCCTACAGATGGCCTCCCAGTCCAAGTCAGAAGAGAAAGTATCATCATGAATCCTCTCATCCAATAAGTTGACCTGTAGGTGTGTGAGCAGAGTAGTGATCAGACGTCCGTAGGGCAGGTTGCCTATCTGACTAGGTGTCGTAGCACGGATCATCGTCCGGATAATAATGTATGGAAGGCAGACCGGCTGCCTAGTGCAAATGCAGTACAAGACATACTAGGTCAACTGAGAAATCCCATCATAATGCCCACTCTGAGGAATCAGGTTGTACTGAATGATCTTGCAGTACACCCAAGGCTTTGGTCGTAGGTTGATTGCCTTCATCTCCAAGCGATCACCTCTAAGAAGCTGGTTATCAATCTCAGCACGCATCATCAAGGATAGGAACTGGGGTTCCTTATGAGCATAGTACACCAAGGGACCGTCATTTGATATACCCAGGAGATCAGCCAACTCCTGTCAGTTAAAGGAAACTTTCACCCCTTTCACATAGCTGGTGATCCTGAGCTCCCTACCCCTGTCTGTATCATTGCGATCACCCACTACCTGGAGGTTGCAATAGAACTGCTTCACCAAAGCAGGACAGGTACAAGCCTCATATGTGATCACGGGAAGCCAACCCACGTCACCGAAGACCCCCTCCACGTTAAACAAGGCTAGACTAGCCAAGTTTACACAGCGACCCCCTTCCACCTTCTTACGCTCATAACGAGCATACTGAGCCTCTGCCTCGTTAGAGCGGAAACGAATGGGATCATGAGCTCTGAGAACCTTAGTATGAGCCATGCTATTTGCAAAGACACAGAAAAATAAACAAGATATTAGATATGGTGAAAAACTCAAATTTTTGGTATTATAACAGCATGATTTGGCCAAAAGACTCACTTTTCACCCAAACAGCTGGCCAGGAGGACTTACATATGTTCCAAACCATCCTGCAAAGCTCATACAATTGGAAATTTAAACTAGGAAGATCAAATTTGAAGAAATTTCAATAAATTGGAAAAATCCCAAAAATTAGGTCAAAAGAGGAAAATTTCAAGTTTCTCAAAAACCAACCGATGAAACTCAAATTTTCTTGAGGGCTTTCGTCCATTGGGTGGCCAATAGCAAAATCCCCCAATAAAAATCGAATTTTTACGGTTAGAAAGAGTTTAATTTGAAGAAAACAATGTAAATGGAGAAAAATCTAGTTTTGAAAGCCTAAGAATGAGAAACAGTAGAGAGCATACCTGAAGGAAAGGAACGGAAGTCGTGAATGGAAAAAATAATCACCAAACACTAGGGGTAGACACTATAGCAACTCAGGGGAAACGAGTTGAGTTGGAGGAAAGAAGAAAGAGTAAGAAATGACTCCAAAATCGGGTTTAAAAACCTAATTTTGGGTCGTGCGGTCGTGGAATTCGACAAAATGTGCGACCCTACGACCAACCCTACCATCGACCCTAGGCTCTCGGTGATCTAACAAACATCGTGTGGTCGGACCTAGGGTCGGACATATATTGACCCTACGACCGACCCAAGGCTCTCGGTGAGCTGACAGGGTTTTGTGAGGTCGCATACCCTGGGGTCGAACATAGAGCGACCCTACCATCGACCCTACGATGGAAAATACATTATTTTGTCTGAATGACTTGGAAATTGAAATTTTACATTGATTAGATAGATTTTGACATGGGAATGACGTATATAATGATTTCCTCATATGTTCTATGATTTTTTTCAGACATTACTGGGATACACTGTTTGACATTAGGATTGGTTAGTTGCGAGCCCAGTATGCAAGCCCTCTCCAATAGGGGCTTACGTGTTGGAATGGGTAGGACATCAGGGGAAGTGTGATGCGATGCGGTCCTAAGCACTTTAGCTCTATCCCTATTCCATGGTGGGGTAGATGTGGACAATAATGGTGTTTGATCCATTGGGTGGGCTTACACACCCATGTATAGAGGTACAGCGGCCACCAAACCTTTCTATTGCACATTGCAAACTTATGAACCAGACCAAAGATATGAATTGAATGCATGCATATGTTTGTTGCATTGTTTTGTTTGCTCACTGAGCCGTGATGTGTGCTCACTCTTTCGACGTCGAATATTTTTAGTTGATGATGTAGGTACTACTATAAAAGACTATATGAATGCTCCGATGTATGGACAAGTTACGACGATGGATGCAGAAGCTATTATGGAGTCGCATGATTCGTCGTGCGAGTGCAACTCATGCGTCTTTGATTAGATTTATAGTTGGATTATTAAGAACATGTAATTGATTAATTTATTTTATTTTATGTCTTTGTCATTTGGAGATAATTGGATAATTTATTTATTTTATCACCGTTAGATTCTCAGTTCATTAAATATTAAAAACTTCCGCTATTGTGTATTTATTTTAATTATGGTTGTGGATGTGTATGGTTTAAGCAAACAGACACAGCCTATTCAAGATCCTAGTTGAATCGTTGGTTTATTGACGGTTTATCACACCATTCTGGTTGGTGTAGAATTGGGGTGTGACAGTTCACCCTCGGCCTTTGGCTGTCGGAGACTTAATACGGAAAGAGAAAAGGGCTCTTGTACATGACCCAAGGGGTAAGTTCCGTTTGAACTGGAATGGACCTTTCATCATTAAGGAGACTTTACCAAGCAAGGCTATTCAGCTAACCGACCTTGATGGTGAAGAGTTCCGTATTTGACAAATTTAGATTAGCTAAAGAAGTACTATGTGTAGCCTCACCTCTCAAAAAGTAGAACAAAAGAAAAACAGAAGAAAAGAAGAAAAAAAATGAAAAAAAAAAGGTGCACTTCCTTGGTCTTCTATAACCTTGGACCTCATGATCTGATTGGGCTTATACTCAGCTAAATGGTTGTAACTTCTCATCATTATCGGGGAAAGAATCCTTCTTTATGGATAAAACTCTTCTCCCATTCACTAATCCAACGGTTTTCCAGAGTTTATGTAAGACCCGTATCAAACTAATCGGTCTTACCACCTTATACCAGGTCTACCTATCATGGTCGAGCCAAGTGGACCAAGTACGTGAAGGAAATTACAAGACCAGGTATGAAATTGACCCAAAAATAGTAAATTTGAGGGTAGGGTCGCATGCCTAAACAGGTAGGGTCGACCCCACCTCAACAGAGTCCAACCCATGACTTTTCAGTACTAGGGTCGGATGACTTGAGACCCTAGGGTCGACGGATCCTGCGACCCTAGCATCGACCCTAGGATGGCAGACTGAAATCGTAATTAGGAAACTTTCCTAATTTCAAGGGGATCCTTTCCTAATCCCAAAGGGACTTATTTTGGGAGGTTTTTCTCTATAAATAGGACATCCCTTAGCCTCTTTCACTCCTTTTGAAACCCTAATTGAAAGTGAGAGAAAGAGAGGAGAAGGAGAAGAGAAGGAGAGTTGGAGAAAAAGACTAAGGAGAAGAAATTCAGAGAAATCTCTGAATCTCAGCAAGCTTAAGATATGAATACATTCTCCATAAATTATGTAAGACCCTAGAATAGTTTATGAAGAAGGTAGGATCTAGGAAAAACCCAAATCATCCATCTATGGATAGATTCCAATGGAATCCATGGAGGAAATTATTGTAAACAAAGTAAAGTGTGTAACTTGGAGTTTTGAGCCATAGAACAATCATAGAATGGACTATAAAAGTAAGCCAAAGGATCCAAACATGAAAGAATGGACTATAGGATGAAAGATCGACTCAAACTACGTGTGGTAGCACGTAGGGTCGATTGGTAACCGACCCTACCAGACCGTAAGATCGACCCCATGCTCTCGGGAAGTCCAGGGAGGCTGTGGTCGCACCTAGGGTCGATGGATAACTGACCTATGACCGACCCTACACCCTGGGGTCTCAGAAAACTGCTACCCTACCTGCGACCCAACCTGCGACCCTAGCAGTACAGCAAGCTTAAAACTGTTGGAATTAATTCTAATTAAAATCTATCGACTTGTTAAGTTTTCCTAGTGATCTAAAAGTGATTCTTAAAGCTTGAAAGAGGATCTACACTTAATCAAAGGTGAGGGAACAATACCTAAACTAATTGGCTAATAATAAACCATTTTTATTTATTGAGTCCAATGCTATGACTGATTCTATGCGTGTATGCTTGTAATGTGCATTCAACATGTCATCCAATATTCCTTCTATTAATGTTCATGCATATTTAATTCTGTTTATTTATAACATGATGATGATGATGATGCTAGGAATAGGCATGTGAATGTATGCGTGTGGTTAGTGTGCTTGATCCGAGTGGAGCATCAGGGGGAGGACGTGACATTGTAGTGTGTCCTAGTCACCAGACTCTAGCTCTATCTCTACTCAAGTCTTGTCCACTAACATCGTCGTATCGCCATTACCTTAGCAGAGCTATTACGTCGTAGGACATCAGGGGAGGTGGTCTCGGACTGTGTAGTCTCTGACTCTGTCGGGGGCCTTAGCTCTATCTCTATGGACGTATTGAGGGATGCTGGGGTGAGGCCTTGGATACACTGTTTGACATTATGATTGGTTAGTTGCGAGCCCAGTTTGCATGCCCTCGCCAATAGGGGCTTACGTGTTGGTATGGGAGCATGTGGTACTTTAATGTCGATACCCATTGAGTATACTGTTTCCATGGTGGGTGCATGTGGGACGGCAATGCCGATATTCATTGGGCGGATTCACACACTCGTGTATAGAGGTGAGGCGGCCATCGAACCTTTCTATAGCACATTGCAAACTTATATACCAGACCACAGATATGAATTGAATGCATGCATATGTCTGTTGCATTGTTTTGTTTGCTCAGTGAGCCGTGATGTGTGCTCACCTTTTTAAATTTGAATATTTTAGTTGATGATGCAGGTATGACCATGGAAGATTATATGAGTACTTCCGCATTCGGGCATGTTGTGGCGATGGACGTGGAAGATATAATGGAGATGCATGATTCGTCATGCGAATGCAACTCATGCGTTTTCGATTATATTTTAGTTGGATTATTGAATAAATGTAATTGATTATTTTATTTACTTATGTCTCAGTCAATGAAAGATAATTGGTATTTTATTTATGATTATCACATTTAGATTCTCAGTTCATTTATTATTTAAGACTTCTGCTATTGTGTATTTACTCTGATTATGGTTGTGGATGTGTATGGTTTAAGCAAACGGACACAGTCTATTTGAGATCCTGGTTGAACCGTTGGTATTAGTAGTTCATCACACCATTCTAAACAGTACGAAATTGAGGTGTGACAACTTGGTATCAGAGCTCTCAGGCCCTGTCTATTAAATCGGTATACTTCCATAAAACTTCGTGAACTGAGTTAGGATAAAATTTAAAAGTTTTAATAAAAACACACCGTAAGCACCTGTGTTGTTTTAGACAAAATTAAGAAAGAGAATAATGCAAATATAAAGGGAGAAACAAGTTTTATATATACATCAAACTAAAAGCAATTTTATATACATATACAAAGCAGAGTATAGTCCACAACCCGGACAGTTACTCTGTAATACAAAAGAAGAATAAAAGAAAAATACATCATGGAGCTGGAGGTGATGGAGGAAGCAGTGCCTCGCGATCTCTGTCATAGTCCTCAACATAGACTCTAGTCAACCAGGCTACCTGAGTCTGGGTCGTCTGGAGACTAGTCGTTAACGCAGCCATCCGCTGATCAGATACACGTTGAGCATCTAGAAGCTCTCCCACTCTCAAATCCGTCGCTCGTTGAGCCTCCCTGATCTCACGCAGTAATCCCATCATATCATCAGATGGTGGGCGTGAAGGACCAGCCATGCGTGAAGGAGTCTGAAATGGACCAGCTCCAGTAGATTATAGAGGTGATGGAGGAGGTATGGAGTCCACATCCATGTACATACGATCCTCATCCTCAGCATCACCCCCATGAACCCCTGCTCCAGCGGCTGCTGCTACTGCTGCCTCAGCGTCTGCCACCTCCACCTGAGTACGAGGACGCACCGAAGTGTTCCTCTCCTCATCACTGACCTGAGCATCCCGCATGCCCATCCTTTAGATGGCCTCCTAGTCTAGAACCGATGAGAAGGTCTTCTCTTGAATCCTCTCATCCACTAAATCAACACCTAGGCGGGTAAGCAGGGTCTTCTCTTGAATCCTCTCATCTACTAAATCAACACCTAGGCGGGTAAGCAGGGTGGTGATCAGGATCAGACGTCCATAGGGCAGGTTGCCTAACTGACCAGGCAGCGTAGCACAGATCATCGTCCTCATAATAATATAAGGGAGGCAGACAGGCTGCCTAGTGCAGATACAGTAAAGTAAGACTGGGTCAACTAGGAGATCCTCTCGTAATGTCCACTCTAGGGTATCAGGTTGTGCTGGATGATCTTACAGTACACCCGAGGCTCTGGACGTAGGTTGATCGCTCTCATCTCCCAACAATCCTCTCTGATAAGATGGCGGTCTATCTCAGCCCGCATCTCCAAGGAAAAGAACTGGGGCTCCCTGGGAGCAGAGTATTCCAAAGGGCCGTCATGTGATATTCCCAAAAGATCAGCTAACTGCTGGCAGTCAAAGGAAATCTCTACTCCTTTGACGTAGCTCGTAATCAAGAGCTCCCTACCCCTCTCAATGTCATTGTGATCTCCCACCACCTGGAGATTGCAATAGAACTGTCTCACCAGATCTGGACGGGTACAGGCTGTAAGACCCGTATCGAAATAACCGGTCTTACCACCTTGTACCAGGTCTACCTATCATGTTTGAGCCAAATGGACCAAGTGCGTGAAGGAAATAGCGAGACCAGGTATTAAACTGACCCAAAAATAGTAAAATAGGGGGCAAGGTCGCATACCCAAATAGGCAGGGTCGGACCCCCTCATTAGGGAGTCAGACCCCTGAAATTTTGACCGAGGGTCGGACAATTTAGACCTGAGGGTCGACGGGATCTTCGACCCCCTCATTGACCCCCTCATTGCCGACAGAAACCGTAAATAGGAAACTTTCCAAATTTCAAGGGGATTCTTCCCTAATCTCAATGGGACTTATTTTGGGAGGTTCTCCTCTATAAATAGGACCTCCCTTAGCCTCTTTTACTCCTTTTGAAACCCTAATTGAAAGTAAGAGAAAGAGAAGAGAAGGAGAAGAGAAGGAAAGTCGGGGAAGAAGACTAAAGAGAAGAATTCAGAGAAACCTCTGAATCTCAGCAAACCTAAGGTATGGGTATGTTTCCATTAATACTTTAAGACCTTAGAATAGTTCATGAAGAGGGTATGATCTAGGAGAAACCCAAATCATTCATCCATGGGAAGATTTCAATGAAATCCATGGAGGGAATCATGGTAGGCAAGTAAGGAAGTAACCTGGAGTTTTAAGCCATAGAACAAGCATATAATAGATTGTGGAAGTAAGCCATAGGACCCAAACATGAAAGAATGGACTATAGGATGAAAAAGTCGACTCAAACTACGTGGGGTCGCACGTGAGGTCGATTGGGAATTGACCCTACCAGACCACAGGATCGACCCCCAGCATTCGAGAAGTCCAGGGATGCGGTGGTCGCACCCAGGGTCGATGGAACATCCGACCCTGGCATCGACCCTACACCCTGGGGTCGTAGAAAACTGCTACCCTACCTGCGACCCGTCCTGCGACCCTCGCTTAACAACAAGCTTAAAATTGTCAAAATGAATTCTAATTAAAATCTATCGACTTGTTAGGCTTTCCTATTGATATAAAAGTGATTCTTAAAGCTTGAAAGAGGATCTACACTCAAGCAAAGGTGAGGAAACAAGACCTAAACTAATTGGCTAATAATAAACTATTTTATTTCTTTAGTCCAATGCCATGACTGACTCTACGCGTGTATGCTTGTAATGTGCATTCAACATGTCATCCAATATTTATATTATTACTGTTCATGCATATTTACTTCGTTGTTTATAACAAGATCATGATGATGATGATAGGAATAGGCATGTGAATGTTTGTGTTTGGTTAGTGTACTTGATGCGGATAGGGGATGGTATCAACCGGTACTTCAATGCCGTTTTCATTGGGTATATTGTGTCATAGCTCTATACAAGTCTTGTCCACTAACATCGTCGTATCTCTATTACCTTAGCAGAACTATTACGTCGTAGGGCATCAGGGGAGGTGGTCTCAGACCGTGTAGTCTTCGACTCTGTCGGGGGGCCTTAGCTCTATCTCTATGGATGTATTGAGGAATGCTGGGTGAGACCTTGGATACACTGATTGACATTAGGATTGGTTAGTTGCGAGCCCAATTTGCAAGCCCTCGCCATCAGGGGCTTACGTATTGGTATGATGCAACCGGTCTGGCCATGCCATTTCATGGAGGTATATTGTATCATAGTGGGTGCATATGGGGTCGACAGTGCCGTTTTTATTGGGTGGTTTCACACACTCGTGTATAGAGGTGAGGCGGCCACCGAACCTTTCTATAGCACATTACAAACTTATATACCAGACCACAGATATGAATTGAATGCATGCATATGTTTGTTGCATTGTTTTATTTGCACACTGAGTCGTGATGTGTGCTCACCCTTTCGACGTCGAATATTTTTAGTTGATGATGCAGGTACCACTGTGGAAGATTATATGAATGCTTCTGTGTATGGACACGTGGCTGCAATGGAGGCTGAAGACATAGTAGAGACGCATGACTCCTCATGCGAGTGCAACTCATGCGTTTTTTATTAGATTTTTATTTGAACTATTAAGGAAATATAATTTGATATTCTATTTACTTATGTCTCAGTTGATACAACACAATTTGATATTTTATTTATGATTATTACAGTTAGATTCCTCAGTTCATTTAATATTAAGACTTCCGCTATTGTGTATGTATTCTGATTATGGTTATGGATGTGTATGGTTTAATTTAAAAGGACACAGCCAATTAGAGATCCTGGTTGAACCGTTGGTTTATTAGCGGTTCATCATACCGTTCTGAATAGTACAAAACTGGGGTGTGACAACTTGGTATCAGAGCTCTCAGGCCCTGTCTTTTAAACCTGTATACTACGATAAAAGTTTGTGAACTGAGATAGAATAAAAATTTAAAAGCTGTAATAATAACACATTATAAGCACCTATGTTGTTTGAGACAAAATTTGAAAGAGAATAATACATCTATTAAATGAGAAACAAATTTATATATACTCGAAGGAAGAACAAACGTATATATACAAGTCTAAAGCAGAGTACAATCCACAACCCAGACAGTTACTCTGAAGTACAAAAAGAAAAATAAATATAAAATACATCAGGAAGCTGGAGGTGATGCGGGAGGCGGTGCCTCGCGGTCTCTGTCATAATCCTCAGCATAGACTCTATTCAACCAAGCTATCTGAGTCTGGGTCGTCTGAACACTAGCAGTGAGATCAGCCACCCGCTGATCAGTTACGCGCTGAGCATCTAGAATCTCTCCCACCCTCAGATCCGACATGTGCTGAGCATCTAGAAGCTCTCCCACCCTCAGATCAGACATGCGCTGAGCCTCTCTAATCTCACGCAGTATCCCCATCATGTCATCAGAAGGTGGGTGTGAAGGACCAGCTGCATGTGAAGGACTAGCTACATAAGAAGGACCAGCTCCCGTAGTATGTGTAGGTGATGGAGGAGGTATGGAATCCGCATCCATGTACAAACGATCATCATCCCCAACATCACCCCCATGAACCCTTGCTCCAACGGCTGCTACTGCTGCCTCAACGTCAGCCATCTCCACTCGAGTACGAGGACGCAGTAGAGCGTTCCTCTCATCGTCGCTGACCTGAGCATCCCGCATACCCATCTTACAAATGGCCTCCCAATCTAGAGGTGACGAAAAGGATTTCTCCTGAATCCTCTCATCCACCAAATCAACACCCAGGCGGGTAAGCAGTGTAGTGATCATGCATCCATAAGGCAGGTTGCCAACATGACCGGGCAATGTGGCACTGATCATCGTCTGCATAATGATATAAGGAAGGCAGACAGGCTGCCTAGTGCAGATACAGTACAGCAAGAACTGGGTCAATTGGGAGATCCTCTCGTAGTGCCCACTCTGAGATATCAGGTTGTGTTGAATGATCTTACAATACACCCGAGGCTCTGGACGTAGGTAGATCGCTTTCATCCCCCAGCAATCCTCTCTGATGAGCTGACGGTCAATCTCAGCCCTCATCTCCAAGGAAAAGAACTGGGGCTCTCCGGGAGCCCAGAACACCAAGGGGCCATCTTATGAAATGCCCAAGAGGTCCGCTAGCAGCCGATAATCAAAGGAAACCTCGACTCCCTTGACGTAGCTAATGATCCTGAGCTCTCCACCCCTCTCAGTATCATTGTAATCCCCCACCACTTGGAGATTACAATAAAACTGTCTCAAAAAATCTGGACGAGTTCAGGTGTCGGAGGTGATCACAGGAAGCCAGCCCATGTCACCAAAAGCCCTCTCCACATCAAACAAGGCCAGGCTAGCCAAGTCCACCCGACGACCTCCCTCTACCTTCTTACGAGCGTAGCGGGCATACTGTGCCTCAGTCTCGTTAGAACGGAAGCGGACTGGGTCATGAACCTTGGGTACTTTGGTATGAGCCATACTATCTGCAAAAACAAAGAAAAAGAGATACTAGCTTAGTAAAGAAGAAAAACCCAAAAATTTCGACATTATAACGACATAAATTGGTTAAAAGCCTCACTTTTCACCCATACACATGGGCATGAGGACTTATATAGATTCTAAACGATCCTGTAAGACTCATACAGTTGGAAATTTTATCTAAGGAGATTAAATTTGAAGAAATTTTGAGAAATTTAAAAATCTCGACAAATTAGGGCAAAAATGGGAAATTTTAAGTTTCTCGATAACCAACCGATGAAACTCAAATATTTTTGAGAGATTTCATCCATTGAGTCACCAACAATAAAAGCCCCCAATAAAAATCAAATTTTTACGGTTAGAAAAAGTTTAATTTGAAGAAAACGATAATAACGAGCAAAAACCTAGTTAAGAAACCCTAAAAACATGAAACCGTAGAGAACATACCTGTAGAAGAGGAGTAAACGTCGAAAAGAGAAGCAAAAATCACCAATGGGTCGGAGTTGTCACTGTAGCAACTCAGAGGAACGAGCCGAGTCGGAAAGGAGGAGAAAGAATGAGAAATGGATTCAAAATCAGGATTAAAAACCTGATTTTTAGTCCTAGGGTCGGAGAATTCGACCAAAACATCCGACCCTCGCTCCGACCCCCTCATCGACCCTAGCCTCTCGGTGATCTGATAGAGAACTAGGGGTCGATCCCAGGGTCGGACATCCATCGACCCCCACCATCGACCCTCGGCTCTCGGTAAGTATCAGTGATTCCCAGGGTCGCATACCCTAGGGTCGAACATCCATCGACCCCCACCATCGACCCTGCGATGGAAAATACAGTATTTTTGACAGAATGATCTGAAAATTTTGAAAATATCATTGATTAGTGGATTTAAATATGAGAATGAAGTATATAATGATTGTCTCACGTATTCTATGATTTTCAGGCATCACCACTACCAGAACAGATAATGGCTGGACCCAGAGTGACCAGACAAAGCCGTAACTCTATTCCACCACCACCACCTGTGGAGGAAGACAGCCATATACACCCTGAAATACAGGAGAATCCGAACACGGCACAGTCCATAGTTAATGGGCAGACAAATCTTACAAATTTGCCAGCTCCACCTACAGACCTGGCTACAGCCGTAATGAATTTGGCACAACAGCTGCAACAAATACAACAGGTATAAGCTACTATGCAAGCTGCCATAGGCATGGCTTTTCCAGCTGCACAGACGACACTGATGCCAGCAGGACAGGCAAGCACAGTACCAGGGGAAAGTAACATAGTACCCCACGCACCTCAGACGCCCATCATTCCGGCTCAAGTACAAAACCCTGAAGTAGCTCCAGGTGGATATCAATACCAACCACCTATGTATGGGGCTTATGTCCCTCATCAACTAGACCACTCCAGACTAGTTGAGCATTTTCTAAAGATGAAACCCAAGGAGTACAGTGGTAAGCCAGCTGATCCGTTGTGGCCAGCACACTGGATCGATGAGATGGAAAGAAACTTCATGATGATGACAGTGAATAAAGAAGAGAAAGTATTTGTGTGCAACATTCATGTTGAAAGGCGATGCACACCACTGGTGGAAGTCCACAAGGACGTATCTGATGACAAAGCACACCCAATTGACTTGGGATATATATAAGGAGGCATTCTTTGAGAAGTATTTTCCTAAGAGTTTCAGAGATTCCATGGAGAAGGAGTTCCTGAGTTTATATCAGGGACAGATGACTGTCGATGCATATCAACAGCGTTATGAGGAGCTGTTTTCCTTTGCACCAGTTAGTATGCAAGTGGAAGATACAAAGACCCGAAGGCTTGTCATGGGACTTAGGGGAAGCATACGTGAACATGTTCTGGGACTTGAGAAGAAAATCTATAATGAAGCTGTAAAAATTGCTTGAGTGATAGAGTCGAGCCAGAAAGAGAGCTACTTTGCTCAAAATAGGGGAACCAAAAGGCCAAATGAAAATTCTTACAACGGAGGGAACACTAAGGCATTCAAACCCTTCCGTACTCAAGGCTTCAATGTTGCAGCCAAGACCACTTCAGCAGCCCCACCGCAACCAAAGCAAAATGGTGAAGGAATAAGATGTTTTAACTGCAATCAAGTAGGGCATGTTGCAAGAGAGTGTACTAAGCCCAAGAAACAACTACAACAAGGCAGAGTTTACGCGGTTACATCTGAGGATGCTGCCGCATCGCCTGATGTGGTCACAGGTATGACCTGAATCTTATCATTTTGTGTTACATTATGTGAGCATGTAGACTAAATCAAAACAAATCATAGGTATCGTACCTATTAATGGCATTCCCACCAGAGTACTCTTTGATTCAGGAGCTACTCATTCTTTTATATCTGTGTCATTTGGAAAGAAGCAAAATCTGCCCCTCAAATCCTTAGACTACAAACTTCTTGTACGATCGCCTATGGGATTAGAAGTGGAATTAGAAAAAGGTTATGGACCATGTCCAGTTCTTATTGACGAAAAGACTTTCGATGCAACCTTGATTCAACTTGAGATGGCAGACTTTGACGTCATCTTGGGAATGGACTGGTTAGCTCGGCACTCTGCAAACCTATTGTGTGCCGAAAAGAAGCTGACATTTAAAGACAAGGAAGGGGCAGAGTTCAGTTTTGCGGGAACCAAACTTCCCCGTAAACGAAAGCGCATACTCTCTGCATTAAAGGCTAGGAAGTGCCTTGAGAAAGGAGCAGTTGGGTATCTAGTATCTGTGGTCGATCTTACCAAGGAAGCACCACGAATGGAGGATATTGATGTCGTGCGTGACTATCCAGATGTATTTCCTGAAGAACTACCAGGACTACCACCCGACCGCGCTACAGAGTTTGTTATAGATCTGATACCCGGAGCCGCACCAGTATCTAAAGCACCTTATCGAATGGCTCCTACTAAACTGAGGAATTAAAAGTACAACTACAAGAACTACTGGATAAGGGTTACATCCGACCTAGAATATCACCATGGGGAGCGCTAGTATTATTCGTGAAGAAGAAGGACGGTAGTGTTCGATTGTGTATAGACTATCGAGAACTGAATAAACTGACAATCAAGAATCGGTACCCATTGCCTCGGATCGATGACATGTTCGATCAGTTGCAAGGTGCCAAAGTGTTCTCCAAGATCGATCTTCGGTCAGGCTACCATCAGTTGAAGATTAAGGACGGTGATATTCCCAAGACAACATTCAGGACCAGATATGGACATTATGAATTTTTGGTCATGTCTTTTGGATTGACGAACGCACCATCAACCTTTATAGAACTTATGAATCGGGTATTCCACGATATGTTAGATACGTCGATTATTGTATTCATCGATGATATATTGGTCTACCCCAAGGACAAGGAAACTCATATTAAGAATCTAAACGTCGCTCTGCAGCGATTACGAAAGGAGAAGCTCTACGCCAAATTTACAAAGTGTGAGTTTTGGCTAAAGGAAGTCGCTTTTTTAGGCCATGTTGTATCCACTGAAGGAATTAAAGTGGATCCTAGCAAGATCGAAGCTATTGTGAAGTGGGAAGCACCGAAGAGCACTGCAGAAATTAGAAGTTTCTTAGGTCTAGCTGGGCATTAGCGACGATTTGTGGAAGACTATTCCCGAATTGCCGTACCTCTCACCAGTTTAACTAAGAAGGGCAAAAAGTTTGTTTGGACTGATAAATGCGAGAAGAGTTTCCAAACATTGAAGGTTATATTGATATCTGCTCCAATCTTGACCATTCCGATTGTCACACCCCAATTCTGAACCAACCAGAATGGTGTGAGTGAACCGTCATTGAACCAACGGTTCACATCAGGATCTCAATAAGACCGTGTCCACTCATACAAACCATTGCACATAACCATAATCGAAATATAATAAATACAGCGGAAGTCTTTAAATAAATGAACTGAGTATTCTATTGATAAATTTAAATAAGTAGTCGATTATCCAAATTCCAAACGTAATTAAATATCTTTACATCACTTAAAAAAATAACTGTAACCAATAAAATAAAATCAAAGGTACACGCAGTAATGGCACTCGCATGAAACGTCATGCTCGTCCTCTCCTGCCTGTACGTCCAGAGCAGCAACACCTCCATACGCCGGAGCGTTCATATAATCGTCCACCGTGTAACCTGCATCAACATCTAAAAATAATGTATATACAAAGGGTGAGCTCACAACTTAGCTCAGTAAGACAATCAAACAGTGTATTAATATTATATGCATGAGTAACAATCATTTTATGCTGTGGTCTGGTTTAAGTTTGCAATGTGCTATAGAAAGGGTTGGCGGCCACCGCACCTCTATACACGAGTGTGTAGCATCACACAGTAGATCACACCGCTGCCGACCCACATGCACCCATCATGGAATAGAGATAGAGCTAAGGCATCCACTACCTCCCCTGATGCTCTACCCATACCAATACATAAGCCCCTACTGGCTAGGGCTTGCAAACTAGGCTCGCAACTAACCAATCCTATATGTCATCACTGTAGGCTCTATCCCAGTACATCTCCCTACGGCATAGAGTTAGAGCTAGAGCGTGGTAGCCAGGCCGGAGACCACAGTGCCACGACCTCCCCCTGATGCCCTACCCGCACCAAGCATACTAAGACAGAACAATACGCAAAAAGATTCTATCCCAATATAACTCCCTACGACATAGAGATAGAGCTAGAGCGTGGTGGCTAGGACGGAGACCATAGTGCCACAACCTCCCCCTGATGCCCTACCCACACCAAGCATGCTAAGATAGAATTACGAAAAGGTGCTAGTGTAAAGAATGATCCCAGGTCCCAGGCCCTTTCCATTCCACACATAACGAAAACAATCACATCCTAGCATATGGAATATGCATGAACAAATATAATAACTGGAAATAACATATGACATGTGAGAATGCACAAACATCATACCAGATATTCAGGGTTATTAGCAACGGTTTACTGTCCATTAATGATTAGGATTTAAGTCTGATTCCCTTACCTAACGCTCGTTTGATAGCTTGCTCCATGTCGCAAGATCCAAACGTGCTATCACAAAGTCCTATACAATATTAGGGTTTAATTAGAATAGGTTTACGTTGGTCGGGAAACCAATGAGGTTACAAAAATACACTCACAGAGCTGACCGGTCACAGTACCGGTTGCAGCACTGTGGGGAAACCTGCGACCAGTATGGTCAGCCAGTCCCCACAGACCAGCCCCCGGAAGGTACCGGTCGCAACATACCGGTCACACAGGGTGCAACCGGTATAGTCGATCGGTATGCCTTCGGAAGACTATACGTCTGATCTTTGACTTTCGTCGGTCACCCCATATTGATTCCAGGGTTTCTCCTACCCAATCTAGGTCTGAGCATTGAGTTAGAGTTGTTTCCAACTCCATTCAAGTCCTAGTTTTGATGGTATTCATCCTAGAACTCGAATCTAGGGTTTAACGACTAAATTAGGGTTTGACGGCAAAGTAGGGTTTAGGTCAATACCTGCTTTGCATGGTATTGATCCAAACAACCCAACCATCCCAGAGTCATAATGTGAGAGGAAGGGTTTAAACACTTACCGCCGACCGGCATAAGGTGTGCGTCATCAAACGGCAACGGCGGCTCTTCTTCTTCTTCCTAGCTCCTTCTCCTTCTCCTTCTCCTTCTCTAATCTCCTTCTCCTCTCTAGGGTTTGTGAGGATCAATGGAAGGGATTCTAGGAGGTTTAAAGGGGTTTAAATAGACTAGGAATTAGGTTTAAGAAGCCTCTTAGGATTAGGAAAGTCTTAGGATTCAGAATTAGGAAAGTGGGACCCACAGAGATCCAATTCTGGATCTTGGTAGTCTGCTGCGCAAACCATACCGGTCGACCGGTACCATCGACTGGTATGGATAAATTTCATACTTAAGTTGGTCTGTTTGGTCTAATTTTGTACCTGATTGTCATCCGCTCGTCCCGTCTGGCCCAGTGATGATTGGAAGACCTGTTACGACATGAAATCAAGGTTTAGATCGGGTTCATGGAGTGTGGGTCTTACAACTCCACCACCCTTAAAAGAAATTTCGTCCCTAAAATTTGCATGTAGGTTTCACAACTCCCCCACCCTTAAAAGAAATTTTGGCCTTGAAATTTGAACGTACCTTGATCGTCGAAAAGGTTAGGGTATTCCTTTCTCATCGCGCTCTCCTCCTCCCAAGTAATTTCTTCGACATCTTGGTTTTTCCAATGCACCTTCACATAATGGATATCCTTGTTTCGAAGTTGATGTACCTTTCGGCTTGAGAGCATCACAGGTACCACTTCAAATGTCAAGTCCTCTGTCAAGTCTGGGGGGTCTGCTGTCAAGATGTGCGATGGATCCCTGACATACTTCTTCAATAAAGGTACATGAAACACATCATAAACGCTTGACATAGATGGTGGTAGAGCCAGTTGATATGCCACATTACCACGTCTGGTCAATATCTCGTATGGTCCCACATACCTGGGGCATAGCTTCCCCTTCTTACCAAACCGTTTCAGACCTCGCACCGGTGATATCTTCAGGAATACCTTGTCACCCACTGCAAACTCCAGATCTCGACGTCGGTTATCCGCATAGTGCTTTTGTCAAACTTGAGCTGTCTTCACTCTTTCCTTGATCTGATCAATCACTCGACAAGTTTCTTCAACGAACTCCGGTCCTACAATTCTTCTTTCTCCCACCTCATTCCATAACAGAGGTGTATGACATTTCTTCCCATAGAGTGCCTCATATGGAGCCATCTGAATTGTAGTCTGGTAGCTATTATTATAAGCGAACTCGATGAGCGATAGCTTCTCGTCCCAAGCTCCTTTGAAATCTAGGGCACAAGCTCGGAGCATATCTTCTAAATTTTGAATAGTTCGTTCTGACTGCCCATCCGTCTGAGGGTAAAAAGTTGTACTAAACTTCAACTTTGTTCCCATAGCTTTCTGTAATCCTTCCCAGAACTTTGATGTAAAACGGGGATCTCTATCAGATACTATACTCTCTGGGACGCCATGAAGTCTGACTATATTATCTACATATAGCTTGGCCAGCTTCTCCATGGTATACTGAGGTTTGACCACAATGAATCGAGCCATCTTGGTAAGTCGATAGACTATAACCCAAACTGCATCAACCGACCTTGGTGTCAAGGGTAGGCCAGTGATGAAATCCATTGTGATACAATCCCACATCCATGCAGGTTCCGGTAATAGTTGTAGTAAACCTATGGGTCTCTGCCTTTCCACTTTAACTTGCTGGAAATTCAGACATTGGAATACGAAACAAGCTATATCTGCTTTCATACCCCTCCACCAATATAATCTTCTTAAATCATGGTACATTTTGGTGCTTCTTGGATGTACCGAGTATGGAGTGTAATGAGCTTCTGTCATAACTCGATCTCTGATATTTAAGTTATCACTCTCAGGTATACATAATCGTCCATGATACCTGAGTACCTTGTCTAAATCCAAGGTAAAGTCAGGATTGCTGTTACCCTTCTCTAGATCTTCTTGTACAGTCTTGAGGTGTGGATCCTGTAGGATTTCTACTTTGACCTCATCTATGAGATCCGGTGAGATCTTCAAGGCTGCGAACATCAATGTAAACTTATGAATTAAGTCCTGTTCCACTGGATCTCTTGCAGTCTCTATTATACACTCTTCATCATTCTCTGTTGAGCTCGAGGCTGCAGCACATAATGCAGCATTTGTACTTGGTTCTGCCTCCGATTTCAATGGCCACTTTCTGCTTAAGGCATCAGCCACAACATTGGCCTTACCCGGATGGTACTGAATGTCACAATCATAATCTTGTAATAACTCCAGCCATCTCCTCTGTCTCATATTTAGGTCCTTTTGAGTGAAAAGATAGGTTAAGCTCTTGTGATCTGATTTAATCTGAAACTTCTCACCGTAAAGGTAGTGTCGTCAAGTCTTGATTGCATGTAATACCGCTGCTAACTCCAAGTCATGTGTAGGATAATTCTTCTCATGCTCTTTCAATTGTCTTGATGCGTAGGCAATCACCTGTTCTCCTTGCATTAACACACATCCAAGACCCAACCCTGAGGCATTCGAATATAAGGTAAACGGTAAGCCTGGTGCTGGGATGGTCAAGATAGGTGCAGAGACTAGTCTTGACTTCAAAGTCTGAAAGCATTTCTCGCACTCATCTGACCATATAAACTTCTCTCCCTTCTTGGTTAGTCAGGTAAGTGGAACGGTGATCCTTGAGTAGTCTTCCACGAATCTTCTATAGTAACCAGCCAATCCAAGAAAACTACGAATCTCCGCAACTGATTTTTGTCCTTCCCATCCTACTATAGCAGCTATCTTACTTGGATCTACCTTGATACCGTCTTCAGATACTACGTGGCCCAAGAAAGCCACTTCCTTCAGCCAAAATTCACACTTCTTGAACTTGGCATAAAGCTTCTCCCTTCTCAGCCGTTGTAAGGCTGCTCTCAAATGCGTTACATGAGCTTCCATGTCCTTTGAGTAGACCAATATGTCGTCGATGAATATGATGACCGAGGTGTCCAACATGTCATGAAACACCCGGTTCATCAGTTCCATGAACGACGCTGGAGCATTAGTCAACCTGAACGACATAACTAGAAACTCATAATGCCCATACCTTGTCCTGAAAGCAGTCTTTGGAATATCTCCTGCCTTGATCTTCAATTGGTGATACCCTGATCTGAGATCAATCTTTGAGAAAACCTTTGCACCCTGTAACTGATCGAACAGATCATCGATCCTAGGCAAAGGATATCGATTCTTGATGGTTAACTTGTTCAGCTCTCGATAGTCGATACATAGTTGTACACTACTGTCCTTCTTCTTGACGAACAATACAGGTGCTCCCCATGGCGATGCTTGGTCATATGAAACCCTTATCTAATAGTTCTTGTAATTGGGTCTTCAACTCCTTTAATTCGGTAGGGGCCATCCTGTACGGTGCTTTAGACACCGGTGTCGACCCTGGCATCAGGCCTATTACGAACTTTGTAGCCCTGTCTGGAGGTAGACCTGGGAGATCCTCTGGAAACACATCTGGAAAATCTCGTACCACATCTAGATCTTCCATCCTTGGCACCTCAGTGGTGATGTCGACCACAGACACTAGGTACCCCACTCCTCCCTTCTCTAAGCATCTCTTAGCTTTTAGGGCAGATAGGATCAGCTTCCGCTTCTTGGGTAACTTGGTCCCAATAAAGCTGAACTCTTTTCCTTTCTCGTCTTTAAGCACAAGCTTTTTTTCACCACATAATAAGCTGGCTGAATGCTGGCCTAACCAATCCATTCCCAAGATAACGTCAAAGTCTGCCATCTCGAGTTGAACCAGATTAGCTTCTAGATCTCGGTCGTCAATGCTAACTGTACATGGTCCAAAATATTTGTTCAACGCCACTTCGACTCCTAGTGGGGAGCGAACTATCAAGCTTGGATTTAGATGCTTGACAGGTAATTCCATTCGCTTCCTGAAAAAAATAGAAACAAAGGAGTGCATGGCCCCAGAGTCAAAGAGTACTCTGGCAGGTATACCAGCTATATTCACAGTTCCTGAAATTAATTATCCCTTAGTTCTACATGCTCACACACAATAAAATAGTAAACTATATAGGAAGGGATAGAATCATACCAGTGACCACATCAGGTGATGCGGCTGCCTCTTCAGTGGTGACTGCAAATACCTTTCCTTGTTGTGGAGGTTGTTTCCTAGGTAGAGTGCAGGTCTTTGCAATATAACCCAGTTGCTAGCAGTTGAAACATTTAATGTTCGGGTTTTGTCCAGCGAACTATGGCGGTGGTGGTGCAGTAGTGTTTCTTACAGGAACCATGGTGGACTGAGCCCTGTATGGGCGGAATGGTCTATTATTACCTCCACCTGACGTCTAGGTAGCTGGTCTCTTCAGTCCCCTGTTCTGAGGAAAGAAACTGTCCTTTTGACTTGATTCAATCACTCTAGCAACCTGTACAGCCTCATTATATACCTTCTTCTCCAGACCCAGGATATGCTCTCTAATGCTTCCACGCAGTCCCATGGTGAACCTACGGGTCTTGGTTTCTTTTTCTTGCATGCTTGCTGGTGCAAAGAAAAATAGCTCTTCGTACCTTTGCTGGTAAGCATCCACAGTAGACTGAGACTGCTGTAGGTTGAGGAATTCCTTTTCCATCTGATCTCAAAAGCTCTTCAGAAAATATTTATCAAAGAAGGCTCCCTTGAACACTTCCCAATCAATCTGAGTGTGCTTTGTCTCCAAATATGCCCGTGTAGAATTCCACCAAGCGTTTGCATCCTCTTTTAGCATGTGCGTAGCAAACAGCACCTTTTCATCCTCTGTACATGTCATCAGACGGAAATTCTTCTCCATCTCAGTAACCCACTGTGCCGGCCACAGTGGTTTCCCTGGCTTCCCTATGAATGTAGGGGGTTTCAGTTTTAAGAATCTATCCACTGCTCGACTCAGATCGTGCTACTCCTGTGCATTGTTTCCATACCATGGTGGTGGGTACGGGTAGACCCCGTGATAGGCAGACGACGATGGAAATTGGTGTGGTGGTTATACATTCTGTCCTTGGCCCATCGGCCCAGAGCTACCATCCATTGGCAGTGTAGTATTATTTCCCCTATGTTCAGGAGTAACCTCTGTGGGAATATTTCCTGGTGGCCTGAACATCTTTAGCATCTCATCCAGGAATGTCCTCTGTTGAGCTTCCATCTGGTAAACCAGATTCGTGACAATTGTCTCGGAGTTTGTATGAGGAGGGCCTGGTAAATTTGTGGCTGCCCTGGGAACCTGCCCTTCTCCAATCTCTGGATTCTGGTTTTTCTCTTCAACATATCCAGCTTCTACATTTTCCTCAGTTTCGTGCACCCTGGAGTAGTGACGCTTTCGTGAGCCTCTTCGATCATTTCCGCCTACCATCTCAGACTAGTCTGTTTGGATCTGAAAAGAAGACATAACACATGAGGTACAGTCGAATAATCATAATAGTGTTAGTCTTTAACAATTGCAAGGCGAATAATCGAAATGGAAACATAAAAATTGAAAAAAAAATTTAAAAAAATTTCTTCTCTTTTTTTTTTTTTTTTTTTCATAGCTGACCGGCCGCACATACCGGTCGCTACTCTGTAGAGTATGGTGCGACCGGTATAATCGACCGGTCAGCACCATCTCTCTACCGAGAGATAGCGGTCGCCAGGGGGTACAGGTCGACCGGTATGGGAAAAACCGTCGACCGGTATGCCCAAAACCCCTTAAAATCGCAAAAAAGTGAGTTTTTCTCACTTTTCCTGTTCTTCTTTCTCTCCAGTGGCGATTTCTCTCTGGCTCTTGAGTTGCTACAGTCCGACCACTGATCCTAGAAGTCATTTTCTTTCGATCAATACTTAGAATATCGCCTCCAAGCAAGTTCTCTCCTTCCATTCATCATTTTCATATCGTTTTTTCATGGTTTTAAGCTTAAAAACTATGGTTTTCATTGATTGGAAGATTCTAACCGTAGGAACTCTTTTCCTTTGGTTTAGAAAGGGTTTAGGGACCCTTAAGAGAAAAATCCCTCAACTAATTTGAGGTTCCACCGAAAGGTTTTAGGAAAAAAATCAATTTTTCTAGTTTTGACCTTGGTTTTGACAAAAAATCGATTTTTCTTAAATTTTCTAAATTTCTTGTTCAATTGGTGAATGGTTGGTTTCCATGAAGTGTGTGGAGGTTACATAAGTCCTCCTCTCCATGTTTTTGGGTGAGTTCAAGGCTTTTTCTTAATTTGCTGTCGTTATGCTGCCAAAATTTCGACAATTTTAACCATTTCTCCTTGTTTTTTACTTGTTTTGCAGCTCTAACGGCTCCACGCAGAGGTGCTGGCAAGCGCTCCTATGGTCTAGGCATGCACCTTCCCCACCCACCTGTACCACAGCTCGATGAGCAGTGGTTTCGTTCTGAGGCGGCACAAGCCCACTTCCCTTGGTTCGAAGGGAAGAATATCGAGTCTGGGCGGTGTGCCAACTTAGAGCAGTTGCAGCGGTTCGATGTGGAAGCATCTTTTGGCAGGCTTGGTTGGTTGTCGATCATCACATACACGACGACTACCCGTCCCAACCTCGTCAAACACTTTTATGCCAACCTGGAAATAGATGGGGACGTCAACGACTTCAATCAATGTCGAGCGCTCTGCATCACCAGTTACGTCAAGGGTGTCCCCATCTCCTTCGACACTCACCAGCTTGCTGACCTCCTGGGGATTCCCAACGATGGGGACATAGTCTACTGTGGCCCTAAGATGAAGGGCTTTCTCACTGACGATCTGCGCCAGGATATCTCCGAGCAACTTCTCAATCTTTGGGCGCCCATGAAGGCTGCTAATTTAAAGCCTTTGCCACGAGTTTATAGCCGCATCATCCAGCACAACATTTTGCCCCAGAGCGGCCATTATAGTTGAGTTATCTCAGCTCACTCAATACCTGATTTACTGCGTTTGCACTGGGGAGCGAGTTTGCCTTCCCTATATCATCATTAGAACCATACATCAGTCTACACTACCTGGTCAGGCAAGTAACCTTCCTTATGGCCAGCTCATCACCACTCTTCTACAGCGACTACAAGTGAACATGAGGGGTGAGATCACTGTGGAGGACACTATGACCTCTGACATCGACTGGGATGCCATCCTGCTAATGCAGATGGATAACCTGCCGATCAGCAATGAGGATTTGGAGGTTCGCCCTCGTCCACTCAGGAGGGTAGCAGCCGTGGCAGCAGCAGCAGCAGCAGCAGCCAATGCTGCTCATGCAGCAGAGGCAGCGGGTGATGACGAGGGTGGCAATGATCATATGGAGGATGTTCCAGCACCAGCACCACAGCCCACCTATGCAGCGGGACCATCTCAGCCTCCTCCCGACACCGTGATGGGTATGTTCACGGAGCTCAGGGACGCTCAGCGTGAGATGAGCCATGACTTGGGACACTTGGCTCGCAGCCTCAGAGTCACTCAGGATCAGGTACACTAGCTTAGGGTCGCCTATGAGCGGGATTATGATATTGTCGACCCTATTCCTCCTAGGCCCCCTACCCCATGATAGTCCTCTTATTTTTCTCTATCTTTATAGTTTATATAACAGGGTAACTGTCCGGCTTGTGGACCGTACCCTGTAGCACTTTTAACTTATTACTCTTGAATGGTTTAATAGTAATTTATGGTTTTTGCCTATCTAGAGCATGTGAATTTATTAATTCCATGTTTAGTATAGTATGTTATGCTCTTTCTTATATAGTCTCAGGTATCAAACAATGCTTAAGGTGTGTTCTTATTAAAACTTTCAATTTTTCCTATCTCAGTTCATCAACTTAGTTAAGTGCAATATGGTCTGTTGGACAGAGCCCGAGAGCTCTGATACCAAGTTGTCACACCCTAATTCTGAATCAACCAGAATGGTGTGAGTGAACCGTCATTGAACCAACGGTTCACACCAGGATCTCAATAAGACCGTGTCCACTCATACAAACCATTGCATATAACCACAATCAGAATATAATAAATACAACGGAAGTCTTTAAATAAATGAACTGAGTATTCTATTGATAAATTTAAATAAGTAGTCGATTATCCAAATTCCAAACGTAATTAAATATCTTTACATAACTTAAAAAAAATAACTGTAACCAATAAAATAAAATCAAAGGTACACGCAGAAAGGGCACTCGCATGAAACGTCATGCTCGTCCTCTCCTGCCTGTACGTTAAGAGCAGCAACACCTCCATACGCCGGAGCGTTCATATAATCGTCCACCGTATAACCTGCATCAACATCTAAAAACAATGTATATATAAAGGGTGAGCTCACAACTTAGCTCAGTAAGACAATCAAACAGTGTATCAATATTATATGCATGAGTAACAATCATTTTATGCTGTGGTCTGGTTTAAGTTTGCAATGTGCTATAGAAAGGGTTGGCGGCCACTGCACCTCTATACACGAGTGTGTAGCATCGCACAGTAGATCACATCACTGCCGACCCACATGCACCCATCATGGAATAGAGATAGAGCTAAGGCATCCACTACTTCCCATGATGCTCTACCCATACCAATACATAAGCCCCTACTGGCTAGGGCTTGCAAACTGGGCTCGCAACTAACCAATCCTATATGTCATCACTGTAGGCTTTACCCCAGTACAGCTCCCTACGGCATAGAGATAGAGCTAAAGCGTGGTGGCCAGGCCGGAGACCACAGTGCCACGACCTCCCCCTGATGCTCTACCTGCACCAAGTATACTAAGACAGAACAATACGCAAGTAGACTCTATCCCAACATAACTCCCTACGGCATAGAGATAGAGCTAGAGCGTGGTGGCCAGGCCGGAGACCACAGTGCCACAACCTCCCTGATGCCCTACCCGCACCAAGCTTGCTAAAATAGAACTACGAAAAGGTGCTAGTGTGAAGAATGATCCTAGGCCCCAGGCCCTTCCCATTCTACACACTAACGAAAACAATCACATGCCTAACAATCACATCCTAGCATATGGAATATGCATGAATAAATATAATAACTCAAAATAACAGATGACATATGAGAATGCACAAACATCATACCAAATATTTAGGGTTATTAGCAACGGTTTACTGTCCATTAATTACTAGGGTTTAGGTTTGATTCTCTTACCTGATGCTCGTTTGATAGCTTGCTCCACGTCGCAAGATCCAAACGTGCTATCACAAAGTCCTATAAAATATTAGGATTTAATTAGAATAGGTTTACGTTGGTTGAAAAACCAACGAGGTTACAAAAATACATTCACAGAGCTGACCGGTCACAGTACCGGTCGCAGCACTGTGGGGAAACCTGTGACCGGTATGGTCAGCCGGTCCCCACAGACCAGCCCTTGGAAGGTACCGGTCGCAACATACCGGTCGCACAAGGTGCAACCGGTATAGTCGATCGGTATGTCTCCGGAAGACTATACGTCTGATCTTCGACTTCCGTCGGTCACCCCCTATTGATTCCAGGGTTTCTCCTACCCAATCTAGGTTCGAGCATTGAGTTAGAGTTGTTTCCAACTCCATTCAAGTCCTAGTTTTGATGGTATCCATCCTAGAACTCGAATCTAGGGTTTAACGACTAAATTAGGGTTTGACGGAAAAGTAGGGTTTAGGTCAATACCTGCTTTGCATGGCATTGATCCAAACAACCCAACCAACCTAGAGTCATAATGTGAGAGGAAGGGTTTAAACACTTACTGTCGACTGGTGTAAGGTGTGGTCGTCAAACGGAAACGGCGGCTCTTCTTCTTCTTCCTAGCTCTTTCTCCTTCTCCAATCTCCTTCTCCACTCTAGGGTTTGTGAGGATCAATTGAAGGGATTCTAGGAGGTTTAAAGGGGTTTAAATAGGCTAGGAATTAGGTTTAGGAAGCCTCTTAGGATTAGGAAAGTCTTAGGATTCGGAATTAAGAAAGTGGGACCCGCAAAGATCCAATTCCAGATCTTGGTAGTCTGCTGCGTAGACCATACCGGTCGACCGGTACCATAGACCGGTACCATAGACCGGTACCATCGACCGGTATGGATAAATTTCATACTTAAGTTGGTCTGTTTGGTCTGATTTCGTACTTGATTGTCATCCGCTCGTCCCGTCTGGCCCAGTGATGTGTGGAAGTCCTGTTACGACATGAAATCAAGGTTTAGATCGGGTTCATGGAGTGTGGGTCTTACAACTCCCCCACCCTTAAAAGAAATTTCGTCCCCAAAATTTGCATGTAGGTTTCATACCGGTTCGAGGACAGCCATTTATTTTGTACACTGATGCGTCAGGATTGGGATTAGGATGTGTACTTATGCAATGAGAACAAGTAATTGCTTATGCCTCAAGAAAATTGAAGACACATGAGAAGAACTATCCCACTCATGATTTGGAATTAGCGGCAGTAGTACATGCTGTCAAAATATGGAGACATTCCTTGTACGGAGAGAAATTTCAGATTAAATCAGATCATAAGAGTCTTATTTACCTCTTCAATCAGAAGGAGTTGAATATGAGACAAAGAAGATGGTTGGAACTATTGAAAGACTATGATTGTGATATCCAGTATCATCCGGGGAAAACTAATGTGGTTGTTGACACGCTGAGTAGAAAGGCAATGATAAAATCTCAAGGGGAGGTTAGCACCACTACTGCACTGTGTACCACCAAAAAAGTATTCACTTACGGTAATGAGCAATTTGTGATAGATGCACTGGGTGAATCAACCAACCAAGGGTTTATCCATCGGTTTGCAAATATGTTCGCCACATTGAAGATTGTACCTGATATACTTGATGAGGTGAAAACAGCTATTAAATCAGACCCTTATCTAAGAACGGTACAATAAGACATCGAAAAAGGTAGGACTACTCCTGAG
Organism: Protea cynaroides; assembly: GCA_028583415.1. NCBI lineage: Eukaryota > Viridiplantae > Streptophyta > Magnoliopsida > Proteales > Proteaceae > Protea > Protea cynaroides. Next base: position 10,997,817 of record CM053270.1, on the reverse strand, counting down.
TTCACCTTAGATGATGAAAAGGTACTGAAGTACAAAGGAAGAATATGTGTACCTGAAACAGAAAGTTTGGACAATAGACACCGACTAATGAAGGAAGCCCATACCACCGCCTATTCGATACACCCTAGAAGTACAAAAATGTATCATGACCTAAAGAAATTATATTGGTGGAGAGGAATGAAAGCAGATATAGCCAAGTTTGTGTCTCAATGCCTAAATTGTCAAAAGGTGAAAGCTGAACGACAAAAACCAGCAGGACTGTTACAACCGTTACCGAAACCAGCATGGAAATGGGACTGCATCACTATGGACTTCGTCACAGGGTTACCATTGACTCCCCGAGTAGTTGACGCAGTTTGGGTGATTGTAGACTGACTGACTAAAATGGCTCAATTTATAGCTATACGACCTCAGTATATACTGGAGAGGTTAGCTAAGTTGTATGTGAATAATATTGTCAGATTACACAGTGTACCTGAAAGCATTGTGTCCGATAGAGATCCACGATTTACTTTAAAGTTTTGGGAAGGAATGCAGAAGGCTATGGGTACAACATTGAAGTTCAGTACTGCATTCCATCCTCAGACAGACGGACAATCGGAGTGCACCATTCAGATTCTAGAAGACATGCTCCGAGCCTGTGTAATGATTTTAAAGGATCATGGGATGAGAAGTTACCACTGATTGAGTTCGCTTATAACAATAGCTATCAGGCTACTATACAGATGTCACCCTATGAAGCACTGTATGGCAGGAAGTGTCGAACTCCTTTGTTTTGAAATGAAGTTGGAGAACGTAGTATTGTTGGACCATAATTTGTTGAAGAGACTTGTTGAGTAGTCGACATTATTAAGGAAAGAGTAAGAACGGCTCAGAATTGTCAGAAGCAATATGCAGATACAAGACGCCGAGACCTTGAATTCGCTGTAGGTGATAAGGTATTCCTCAAAGTGTCACCTATGCGCGGTTTGAAACGGTTCGGACAGAAAGGGAAACTAAGTCCGAGATATGTCGGACCATATGAGATTCTAGCTAAACGTGGAAAAGTGGCTTACCAGTTAGCACTACCACCATCTATGTCAAGTGTGCATGATGTATTTCATATCTCCTTGGTGAAGAATATGTCAAAGATCCAACGCACATTTTGACAGTAGATCTACCTGATTTGACTGATGATTTGACATTTAAAGTAGCACCAACTGAAATCACCAGTCGAAAGGTGCAACGACTATGCAACCATGACATTTATTATGTTAAGGTCTCCTGGAGAAGCAGAGATATAGAAGAAATCACATGGGAAGAAGAGAATGCTATGCGAAAGCAATACCCTCATCTATTCGACTCGAAAGGTATGTACAAATTTCAAGGATGAAATTTTTATAAGCAGGGGGAGTTGTAAGACCCTTATCGAACTAACCGGTCTTACCACCTTGTACCAGGTCTACCGATCATGGTCAAGCCAAATGGACCAAGTGCGTAAAGGAAATAGCGAGACCAGGTATTAAACTGACCCAAAAATAGTAAAATAGGGGGCAGGGTCGCATACCCAAATAGGCAGGGTTGGACCCCCCTCATTAGGGAGTCAGACCCCTACAATTTTGACCGAGGGTCGGATAATTTAGACCTGAGGGTCGACATGATCTCCGACCCCCTCATCGACCCCCTCATTGTCGACAGAAACCGTAAATAGGAAACTTTCCAAATTTCAAGGGGATTCTTTCCTAATCTCAATGGGACTTATTTTGGGAGGTTCTCCTCTATAAATAGGACGTCCCTTAGCCTCTTTCATTCCTCTTAAAACCCTAATTGAAAGTGAGAGAAAGAAAAGAGAAGGAGAAGAGAAGGAAAGTTGGAGAAGAAGACTAAAGAGAAGAATTCAGAGAAACCTCTGAATTTCAACAAACCTAAGGTATGGGTATGTTTCCATTAATACTTTAAGACCTTAGAATAGTTCATGAAGAGGGTATGATCTAGGAGAAACCCAAATCATCCATCCATGGGAAGATTTTAATGAAATCCATGGAGGGAATCATGGTAGGCAAGTAAGGAAGTAACCTGGAGTTTTAAGCCATAGAACAAGCATAGAATGGATTGTGGAAGTAAGCCATAGGACCCAAACATGAAAGAATGGACTGTAGGATGAAAAGGTCGACTCAAACTACGTGGGGTCGCACGTGGGGTCGATTGGGAATTGACCCTACCAGACCACAGGATCAATCCCCAGCATTCGGGAAGTCCGGAGATGCGGTGGTCGCACCCAGGGTCGATGGAACATCTGACCCTGGCATCGACCCTACACCCTGGGGTCGCAGAAAACTGCTACCCTACCTACGACCCATCCTGCGACCCTCGCTTAACAACAAGCTTAAAATTATCAGAATGAATTCTAATTAAAATCTATCGACTTGTTAAGTTTTCCTATTGATATAAAAGTGATTCTTAAAGCTTAAAAGAGGATCTACACTCAAGCAAAGGTAAGGAAACAAGACCTAAACTAATTGGCTAATAATAAACTATTTTATTTCTTGAGTCCAATGCCATGACTGATTCTATGCGCGTATGCTTGTAATGTGCATTCAACATGTCATCAATATTTTTATTATTACTGTTCATGCATATTTACTTCGTTGTTTATAACACGATAATGATGATGATGATAGGAATAGGCATGTGGATGTTTGTGTTTGGTTAGTGTACTTGATGTGGATAGGGGATGGTATCAACCAGTACTTCAATGCCATTTTCATTGGGTATATTGTGCCATAGCTCTATACAAGTCTTGTCCACTAACATCGTCGTATTTCCATTACCTTAGCAGAAATATTACGTCGTAGGGCATCAGGGGAGGTGGTCTCGGACCGTGTAGTCTTTGACTCTGTCGGGGGGCCTTAGCTCTATTTCTATGGATGTATTAAGGGATGCTGGGGTGAGGCCTTGGATACACTGATTGACATTAGGATTGGTTAGTTGCAAGCCCAGTTTGCAAGCCCTCACCAGCAGGGGCTTACGTGTTGGTATGATGCAACCGGTACTGCCATGCCATTTTCATGGGGGTATATTGTATCATAGTGGGTGCATGTGGGGTCGACAGTGCCATTTTCATTGGGTGGTTTCACACACTCATGTATAGAGGTAAGGCGGCCACCGAACCTTTCTATAGAACATTGCAAACTTATATACCAGACCACAGATATGAATTGAATGCATGCATATATTTGTTGCATTGTTTTGTTTGCTCATTGAGCCGTGATGTGTGCTCACCCCTTCGACGTTGAATATTTTTAGTTGATGATGCAAGTACCACTGTGGAAGATTATATGAATGCTTATGTGTACGGACACGTGGCTGCAATGGAGGCTGAAGACATAGTGGAGACGCATGACTCCTCATGCGAGTGCAACTCATGCGTTTTCGATTAGATTTTTATTTGAACTATTAAGGAAATATAATTTGATATTTTATTTACTTATGTCTTGATTGATACAACATAATTTGATATTTATGATTATCACAGTTAGATTCCTCAGTTCATTTAATATTAAGACTTCCGCTATTGTGTATGTATTCTGATTATGGTTGTGGATGTGTATGGTTTAATTTAAAAGGACACAGCCTATTAGAGATCATGGTTGAACCATTGGTTTATTAGCGATTCATCACACCGTTCTGAATAGTGCGGGATTAGGGTGTGACACAGGCATCATAAGTAATCACGGGAAGCCAACCCATGTCGCCAAATGCCCTCTCCACGTCGAACAAGGCTAGACTAGCCAAGTCCACACGACGACCTCCCTCTACCTTCTTATGAGCATAATGAGCATACTGAGCTTCGGCCTCGTTGGAGCGGAAGCGAACTGGGTCACGAGACCTAGGAGGTACGAACCATGTTATCTGCCAAAACAAAGAAAAATGGATAATATATCAGTAATGGTAAAAAACCCAAAAAATTTGGCATTATAATGGCATAAATTGGTCAAAAGCCTCACTTTTCACCCATACACTTGGTCAGGAGGACTTACATAGGTTCTAAACTATCCTGCAAGGCTCATACAGTTGGAAATTTAAAATTGAGAGATCGAATTTGAAGAAATTTCAATAAATTCAAAAAATATCAAAAAATAGGGCAAAAATAGAAAATTTCAAGTATCTCGACAACCAACCGATGAAACTCAAATATTTTTGAGGGCTTTCGCCCATTGGGTGACCAATAGCAAAAGCCCCCGATAAAAATGAAATTTTTACGGTTGGAAAAAGTTTAATTTGAAGAAAACGATGTAAACGGGCAAAAACCTAGCTAGAAAGCATTAAAAACATGAAACAGTAGAGAACATACCTGTAGAGAAGGAGTGGTAGTCGCGAACGAAGGTTAGGATCACCAAACAGGTAGGGGTCATTACTGTAGTAACTCAGAGAAATGAGTTGAGTTGGAAAACAGAAGAAAGAATGGGAAATGAATCCAAAATCGGGGTTAAAAACCTGATTCTGGATCGTAGGGTCGCATAATTCGACCAAGACATGCGACCCTACCTCCGATCCCCCCATCGACCCTAGCCTCTCGGTAATCTGACAGAGAACTAGGGGTCGACCCTAGGGTCGGACATATACCGACCCTACCATCGACCCTAGGCTCTCGGTAAGCTGACAGTGATTCTCAGGGTCGCATACCCTAGGGTCGCATAAGGATCGACCCTACCATCAACCCTACGATGGAAAATACAGTATTTTTGACAGAATGATCTGAAAATTTTGAAAATGATATTGATTAATTGGATTTTTAACTGGAGAACAATTATATTGATTGCCTCACATGTGCTATGATCGTTTACAAGCACTACCATCATCAGAACAGAAAATGGTTGGGCGAAGAGTGACCAGACAAAGTCGTAACTCTATTCCACCACCACCACCTGTGGAGGAAGGCAGCCATATACATCCTGAGACACAGGAGAATCTGAATACGGCACCATCCGTGGTTAATGGCCAGACAAATACTACCAACTTGCCAGCCCCACCTACAGACCTAGCTACAGTCGTAATAAACTTGGCACAACAGTTGCAGCAAATACAACAGGTACAAGCTACTATGCAAGATACCATAGGCATGGCTTTCCCAGCCGCACAGACGACACCGATGCCAACAGGATAGGCAAGCACAATACCGAGGGAAAATAACACGGTACCCCATGCACCTCAAACTCCGGTCATGCAGGCTCAAGTGCAGAACCCGAAAGTAGCTCAAGGTGGCTATCAGTACCAACCACCTATATATGGGGCCTACGCTCTGTATCAGCTGGACCACTCCAGGCTGGTCGAGCGTTTCTTGAAGATGAAGCCCAAGGAATATAATGGTAAGCCAGCTGATCCTTTGTGGCCAGCACACTAGATTGATGAGATGGAGAGGAATTTTATGATGATGACAGTGAATGAGGAAGAGAAAGTACTATGTGCAACATTCATGCTGAAAGGCGATGCACACCACTGGTGGAAGTCCACACGGACTTATCTGTTAACAAAGCACGCCCAACTGACCTGGGGTATATATAAGGAGGCATTCTTTGAGAAGTACTTTCCTAGAAGTTTCAGAGATTCTATGGAGAAAGAGTTCCTGAGTTTGTATCAGGGACAGATGACTGTCGATGCATACCAATAGCGTTATGAGGAGCTATTCTTCTTTGCACTAGTTAGTATGCAAGCGGAGGATACGAAGACCCGAAGGTTCGTCATGGGACTTAGGGGAAGTATTCATAAACATGTTCTAGGCTTGGAAAAGAAAATTTACAATGAAGCGGTACAAATTACTTGAGTAATAGAGTCGAGCCAGAAAGAGAGCTATTTTACTCAAAACAGGGGTATTAAAAGGCCAACTGGAACTTCATATAACGGAGGGAATACAAGGACATTCAAACCCTTCCGTACTCAAGGTTTCAATGTTGCAGCCAAGACTACTTCAGCAGCCCCATAGCAACCAAAGCAAAATAGTGAAGGGATAAGGTGTTTTAACTGCAATCAAGTGAGACATATTTCAAGGGAGTGTCCTAAGCCCAGGAAGCAACTACAGCAAGGACGAGTTTATGCTGTTACATCTGAGGATGTTGCCGCATCGCCTGATGTGGTCACAGGTATGACCTGAACCTTTCATTGTGTGTTACATTGTGTGAGCATGTAGACTAAATTAAAACAAATCACAGGTATCGTACCTATTAATGGCATTCCCGCCAGAGTACTCTTCGATTCAGGAGCTACTCATTCTTTTATATCTGTGTCATTTGGAAAGAAGCTGAACCTACCCCTCAAATCTTTAGACTATAAACTGCTTGTACGATCGTCGATGGGATTAGAAGTGGAATTAGAAAAAGGTTATGGACCATGTCCAGTTCTTATTGACGAGAAAACTTTGGATGCAATCTTGATTCAACTTGAGATGGCAGACTTTGACGTCATCTTGGGAATGGACTGGTTGGCTCGGCATTCTGCGAACCTATTATGTATCGAAAAGAAGCTGACATTTAAAGACAAGGAAGGAGCGGAGTTCAGTTTTGCGAGAACCAAACTTCCCCGTAAACGAAAACTCATCCTCTCTGCATTAAAGGCTAAGAAATGTCTCGGGAGAGGAGGAGTTGGGTATCTAGTATCAGTGGTCGACCTCACAAAGGAAGCACCACGAATGGAGGATATTGATGTCGTGAGATGATTTGCATCAGCATCCAGGACCAGATTAAGGACGGTGATATACCATTAGTTGAAGATTTGTGAGATGATTTGCATGATACTATCTCTTGTAAGTATGTCATTGTAAGCACCCCATTTTTGCGTTACTAATCTCTCATAACCTTCACCAATCAGTTTAGGATTAACCTGTGTCATCCCTAACATTAGGAACATTCACCTGCCATTTTAGGAACCTCCTAGAGCCCAAACCCTAGGTAGAGTCCAAAGTTTTCATAAATAACCCTCCTATAGCCCAAACCCTAGGTAAAGTCCAAACTTTCCATAAATAACCTCCTAGAATCAAGTTCACCCCTTAGGTTAAAAACCTATCATAAATAAACCTCCCATGTCATCTTCACCCCTTAGGTTAAAAACCTGCCACAAAAAAACCTTGTAGTATTAACCCCCTTGAAAGACCAAAAATTGCCTTATTTAGGTCATTTAAGGTCATTTCCAAGCTTAAAACCACTTAGAACCATTCTAAGGGTGTTTTGGTTATAATCAAAGTTGGTCAAAATAGTCAAAGATGGTCATACCTAAACCTTAGAGTCACTTAGAGTTAAACCTAGCCAAAGCCTATCATAGTCACCTATTAACCCTCCTAGATGTCACCAACAATAGTCTTATGTCACTTAGAAGCCATGCCCATGCCCCTATAGTCCATAGGTGATGAGAGAGAGAGAGAGAGAGAGAGAGAGAGGTAAGAAAAAAATATGAAGAGAGAGTGAAAAAAGAATTGAAAGCCCACTTGGAGCCCCATAAAGCCTAGGGTAAACCTAATGGGTTGCACCTTATATAAGAATTTAAACTTAGAAGCTCCAGAAAGGTATCTCCATCCTCTTTAGGATACAAGGTAAGAATCTCCTCCCACATCTCCATTAAAGCATGCTTGAAGATTCAAGCTAGAATAGGCTTGCATAGGAATAAGTGTAGAATAGCATACTTGTTTGCAATCCTATATGATTTTTACCATTAAAATTCAAATCTAATATTTTTCATTAAAAATATATCTTACAAAGAGTCCCTCTCCCGAATTTGAGCTCCATCCATGATGATTTGCCTAGGCAAAAAAAATCCATGAATGAAGTTTAGATTTGGAAAAGACAAATCTAGAGCAGGACTGTATTTGATATGTTTGATATAAATAAATTAACTGTTTGACTGCTAAAACATTATGGGACATGTCTTAATGAGTTAGAAAGATCTTCCAGAATCCAAATTGAATTGGATTTGGGATGACCTCCAAAAAAATAGTGCAATGCACAAAGGTTAGAAATAGGGATAAAACAAAAGTGCTTTGTTCATGGGCCTAGAACTAGGGATTTTACTCAAATCTTGAGCAGAAGTAAACATCAAAAGTGTAGCCCATCAAGTTATCTAACATCAATGGTTGGTTTGGAGTGATTTGGATCAAAATTGAATTTTTAATGGATTTTACACTGAAATCAGGTAGAATCTAGAATAGGATTTTGCATCACTTTAAGTGTTAAATCTGAATATGATAGAACTCGTTTTTGCATATTCTGAAAGAGAAAAAGTTAGCATTTTCAATCTAGTTTCTGAGTATGTAAGTGGATTTTACTTTCATTAAAAATTCAATCTTCTATGGATTTTACAAGATAAGTGCATAGAAAGTGTGAATGTTGTTTTCCTTAAACTGAGAAATCTTGCCTATGATAAATGGTTTTTGACATATATGGTAAGTTGAATATATTTCTTGCTATATTTGGATTCCCTTGACATATATGGTAAGATAGATATATTGTTTACCATATTTGGTCATTTTTATATTTGGTAAGTAGGATAGTTCTTATTTTATCAAAAAAAAAAAGTAGGATCGTTCTTACTATATTTGAATAAATTTTGACATATTTGGTAGAATAAGAAAGTTTTCTTCCCATTTATGATTTGTTTGGTAGAATAGGAAATATTTCTTACCATATATATTTGCTTTCTTATTTAGTAGAATAGGAAAGATTTCTTATCACATTTGCATATTCACTCATATTATTATATTTGATAGAATATGATAGATTTCCTACCATATATACATAGGCCATATTTAGATCTTGCCATGCTTAAAAGATAGCATATTTAGATCTTGTCATACTTTGAAGATAGTATATTTAGATCTTAACATGTTTATAAATTACCATATTTGAATCTTTCCATTCATATATGATAATTGCCATGTTTAGATAGAAATATCTTGTTTGGACAATAACTTAATTTATGCAACACCCTAGTTAAACATGTCATATTTGTATACACTAGAAGACAAACTAGGTGTGAGAATGTGCATTTAGGTATTCACATACATGGTTAGGGCAAAATGAGAATAACATAAAATCTTAATGAAGAAAGATTGTGCCTAGCAAAACATTCTAAAAATAGAGCTTATTTTAAAATGGAAGTTTTAAGGCGATCTCTACCCCTCAACATTTCCTTAGACCTAGAACATGTTCTAAATCCTTAACCTAGAACAAAGTTATTGTTCTCTTAGACCTAGAACAGGTTTAAAACCTGTAACCTATAGCAGGTTGTTTACCCTTAAATACATTTTGAACTATGCAGATCCTGATTCTTAAAAAGAAACCCTAAGATATGTAAGCAATTTGGAAAGAACTTCTAAATTCAGACCCATGACCTATTTAGAGTATCCATCAGTCCATAAAGGTTATCTATCTCCCTTATCCATACCCATATTTATCCATCATCCATATCCATACCCATATTTATCCATCATCCATATCCATACCCATATCTAGATCCATAGAATTCTTTAGCCAATCAAACATAAGTTTTAACTTGAACAAAAAATTCAATCAAACCAAGCATAAATTACAAGTATAAACTTTAATCACACTTGAATTACGGTGGTGAACTTGATTTTTGAAAGATTCTCAAGATATGTAGTCAATCTGAAAGATTACAGATTCAGTTCAATGACATCAAACCAAATGGTTTGGTTCAAATCAATTAAAAGAGTCTAGCAAAGGAAAGGCATAGGAGATCGATCTTGATCGGGTGGTTTGGGTGCCTAACACCTTCCCATATTCGTAACTTGATGCTTACCCCAATCTCTAATAAGACCAAAAAGCCAATCTAAGGCTCTTAATTCAATAGAAGTCTTATCTTATTATGAGACTATATTTGAGGTCCTAGACCTTAATCTAAGTGGTAACTTCAAAACAATTTCAAAATCCCAAGGAAGATGAGAATACCCTTACTTTGTCCCTCACAGTGGCGACTCCACTAGGGATAAAAACGTCAGACTCTTAATGATAACTTTATTTGTTGTGATTGGGTGCTAGCTCTCCTAGGTTACTATATTTATGCTTGTAGATATTGATTTGGGGGGAATGGGTTCTGTTACACACCGTGGTTAGTTGGGTTAGGGTCATCGTGTATACGATTAAACCTAGCCCGGCAAAACCACAGCCTTGACACATACCTTGTAAAAGTCTTGACCGAGGAAAGCCTTTGACGATTGTTTCTTGGGTCCACCCAGGAAGGCATCATACTACTTTAAGTCGTTGATTTTTTGCAAAATGGTATATCAAAAGGAATCGAGGGGCCAATAATTTACTGTGAATGTAGAATAGGTCCACTCCTCCTCGTCAAGGTAGCCTTGCCGGTCCTAACCCAGATTGAGCCCATGCTTGTTATTTTTGGTTCATCCTTGAACTAACTCCTTAAAATCCATTTAAACATAACATTCATGCTCGTGACGTCGAAGTTCTACCCGTTTTTACTCTCGATTTATCCACGTGTTAGAATCCATACAAAGTGCATCTTGAATTCTCACTTGTTGGGAGCGAGAGGAATGTATAAAGCAGCTCCACGTTATAGTGGGCAGTCACTGTACACCCTCTATCAACTAGCTCGATGTGTCAAATCCATCATTGTTAACACATTGATTTCGAAAACGTTTAGAAATTCCCTGTCATGGCATAGATACTGTGGTTAAGCGGAACTTTAGCGGTTTGTTCACTCTGGAACCATATTTTTTTGATAATAACCATCCTTAATAAGTATAACTGATGAATATATCCATTTCAATATCCTCGAATTCGATAACCCAAGTACTCGGATCTAAGTACATCAAATGATCCATTTGGAATCAAAAGGTCCCAAGACCGATCACATGGCTTAAATGAATCCAACTAAATTGACTGAGATAATATTTGCTCGAACACCCTTATAAAGGAGCTAACTTTGTGTAGTCAAGTCAGCTTGATTGTACATGTGAATTCTTTCCGTCCTTGTCCGTCCCATACCCTACTAAGTGTCCATCCCTTTTGACCTTAGGTATTACAAGTCAAGCCAAACCGCAACCATTTCTTCCCAGTGGATAAGAGAACCCGTCACTAGGAGAGTGACTAGGGAACTTGCCCTTGAACCTGTTCGTGTCACCTATATTGAGCCAATAGCAGCCATGAGTGATAGTCCAAGGTAAGCCCAAAACCAGATGGAAACAAGGATGACTAAGGTAAAAGAGACTATGAACATGATGTCCACAATGATTAAGGACATACAACAACGGTTACAGATACAAGGGACAACAGCTGAGAGGTCAGATACACCACTCCCAAAGGAATTAGAAGCCCCAAGCAAGTAACACCACGATTGAATGTGAAACCCATATTCGAAGAAGAAGAGGTTAAACGCAAAAAACCTCAAGTAGACCAAAAGACATCGATAATCCAGAAACCTAAAGAAGAAGATGACCCGATAAAGGGCAGATTAAGCCAAATTGAAAAGATATTAAGAGGAATGAAAGGGGTTAAGAGACAAAAAATAGATGCTGAGGGGCTATTTTTCTTTTCGGAAGCAAAGTTACCTCCCAAGTTCAAATGGGCCTCCAAAAAATTTGACGGAACAGGAGACCCTAGGTGTCACACCCCAATTTCGACTGAACTAGAAGTGTGAATGAACTATCACTGAACCAGCGGTTCACACCAAGATCTCAATAAAATCGTGTTCACTCATACAAATCATTGCACATAACCATAATCATAATATATTAAAATACAGCGAAAGTCTTAAATTAAATGAATTGAGTTCTCTATTGATAATTTAAATAAAATATCCAATTATTCAAACACCAGAACGTAAATAATTATCCTTACATCATTTTAAAATCCAACCGATAATAAATAAAATAAACGAATCCAATATGCTAAAGGTACACGCAGAAAGGGCACTCGCATGTAACGTCATGCTCGTCCTCCCCTGTTTGCACTTTCAGGGTAGCAACTCTTCCATATATTGGAGCATCAACGTAGTCCTCCACAGTGTAACCTGCATCAAAATCTAAAAATAGTGTATACACAAGATTGAGCTCACAACTTAGCTCAGTAAGAAAATCAGACAATGCAACACACATCATGCATGAGTAATATTCACATTATGATTTGGTTTAAGTTTACAATGTGCTATAGAAAGGATTGACGACCACCGCACCTCTATACACAAGTGTGTGAAGCCGCCCAATGGATCAAACACCATTGTCGTCCCACATCTACCCAACATGGAATAGAGATAGAGCTAAAGCATCCGGATCAAACACCGCCAACACTTCCCCTGATGCCCTACCCATACCAACACGTAAGCCCCTATTGGTGAGGGCTTGCAAACTGGGCTCGCAACTAACCAATCCTATATGTCATCACAGTAGGCCCTATCCCAGCACAGCTCCCTACGGCATAGAGATAGAGCTAGAGTCTAATGGCCAGGCCGGAGACCACAGTACCACTTCCTCCCCCTGATACCCTACCCGCATCAAGCATGCTAAGATAGAAACGATACGAAAAGGTGCTAGTGTGAGGAATGATCCCAGACCCCAGGTCCTTCCCATTCCACACACCAACGAAAACAACCACTTGCCTAACAGTCACATCCTAGCATAGCGAGTATGCATGAACAATATAATAACTGAAAGTAAATATGACATACGAGTATGCACAAACCTCATTCCATAGAATCATAATTATTAACAATGTTTTACTGTTATTAAATTATTAGGGTTTAGGTCTGATTCCCTTACCTGACGCTTGTTTGATAACTTGCTCCACGTCACAAAATCCAAACTCGCTAACACAAAGTCCTACACGATGTTAGGGTTGAATTAGAATAGTTTTTCTTAGGATTTACGTTGGTCGAAAAACCAACTGGGTCAAAACACTCCTCACAGTGCAGACCGGTCGCAGGTACCGATCGCGGCACTATGGGGAAAGGTGCGACCGGTATGGTCGACCGGTCCCCACAGACCAGTCCCCGAAAGGTACCGGTCACAGTACCGGTCGCATAGGGTACGACCGGTATGGTCGACCGGTATGCCTCCGGAAGACCCTCAACGCGGTTCTCGCCTTTCGTTGGTCACCCCCTATTGATTCTAGGGTTTCTCCTATACAGTCTAGGTCTGAGCAATGAGTTAGAGTTGTTTCATACTCCATTCAAGTCCTAGTTCCGATGATCCTTAGCCTAGAACTTGAATCTAGGGTTATCGACTATAGTAGGGTTTGACGGCAAATTTAGAGGTTTAGATCAATACCTCGCCTTGCATGGTATTGATCTATTCATGACTAATCATCTACAACGCTTAACTTAGAGGAAGGTTCAAGCACTTACCGTTGGTTCGCAGTAGGGTGTTCTTCGTCCAACGGCAACGGCGGCTCCTCTCCCTCTTCCTTAGCTCTTTCTCCTTCTTCGATCTCTTTCTCCTCTCTAGGGTTTGCGAGGATCAATGAAAGAGATTTAAGGAGGTTTAGCGGTCCTTAAATAGACTAGGATTGAGTTTAGGAAGTCCCCTTATATTAGGAAAGTCCTTAGGTTCGATATTTGGAAAGTGAGACCCGCAGAGATCCGATTCTGGATCTAAGCAGTCTGCCTACGCAAACATACCGGTCGATCGGTACCATCGACCGGTATGAAATAATTATCATACATGGGTCCATTTCATACCTGGTTGTCATCCGTTCGTCCCGTCTGGCCTGGTGATGATTGGAAGACCTGTTACGACATGAATTAAAGGTTTAGATGGGGTTCATGGAATGCGGGTCTTACACTAGGACCCATTTACTGTCACACCCCAATTCTAGATTAACTAGAATAGTGTGATGAACCGCCAATAAACTAACGGTTTAACTAGGATCTCCGTTAGGTAGTACCCATCATATCAACCACATACACATTCTACTGTAATAATCAGAGATAATAAACAAATAAACCAAAGTCTTTATAAATAATGAACTGAGCATCTAACCATGATAAATAGTTATTTAATCTAAGTATTTTCCAAAAACTTAAGACATAAAGGTAAATAATCCGTTATATGTTCTAATAACCAAATATAGCTAAACTAATAAAAAATGCATTGGTTGCACTGGCATGAAGGATCATGTGCATCTTCAATAGCTTCTATGTCCATGGTCACAACGTGTCCGTACATCGGCCCATTCATATAATTTTTAACAATAGGACCTGCATCATCAACTAAAATATTCAACGTCGAAAGGGTGAGCACACATCATGGCTCAGTGAGTAAAACAAAACAATGCAATAAACATATGCATGCATTCAATTCAATATCTTTGGTCTGATTTTTAAGTTTGCAATATGCTATAGAAAAGTTTGGTGGCCCCCGCACCTCAATACACAAGTATGTGAATCCGCCCAATGGATCAAACACCATTGTTGTCCCACATGCACCCACCATGGAATAGAGATAGAGCTAAAGTGTCCGATCACACACTGCCAACACTTCCCCTGATACCCTACCCATACCAATACGTAAGCCCCTATTGGCGAGGGCTTGCAAACTAGGCTCGCAACTAACCAATCCTAAATGTCATCCAGTGTATCCAAGGCCTCACCCCAACATCCCTCAATACGTCCATAGAGATAGAGCTAAGGCTCCCCAGCAGAGTCAAAGACTACACGGTTCAAGACCACTTCCCCTGATGCCCTACGACGTAATAGTTCTACTAAGGTAATGACGATACGACGATGTCAGTGGGCAAGACTTGAGTAGAGATAGAGCTAGAGTCTGGTGACCAGGTCAGAGACCACAATGCCACGTCCTCCCCCTGATGCCCCACTGGCATTCAACACACTAACCACACACGCACAATCACATGCCTATTCCTATCATCATTAATCAACATGGTAGTAAATAGACAGAAGTAATATGCATGAGCAGTAATAACAATAATATTGGATGACATGTGAAATGCACATTACAAGCATACAAACATAGCATCATTCATGGCATTGGACACAATAAAGTAAACAGTTTGTTATTATCCAATTAGTTTAGGTCTTATTCCCTTACCTGTTAGCAAAACTCAATCTCTTTGCAAGCCTTGTAATTCTCTTTGAATCGATTTAATAACCTAAAAGTTATATGAATTTAAGTTAGGGTTCATATGTAATATGTTACAGTAGTCGAAAATTAAAACAGAGTACTGATAGGTGTCTGATTGGTCCTATGGTCTCATATTGTGTCGATCTTACTGCCTAAGGTTGATACCCTACGATCACACCATATGCGACTTTACCTATGACCATATGGTTTCTGAATTCTTTCCGAATGCCTATGGTCAATACTTTGATCATGCTGGTCATGCTATGGTCGATCATAGCTGTGACCTTGAGATTTCTGGTTACAAACTACATTCAATCTGAGTCCTTCTTGGGTCAACTCTTCGGCTCTTCAATTGGGTTTATCCTAATGATTATTCTAAAGCTAAGTTTCTTAGTTTTACCAACTAATTACTCTAACCTATTCTCCATGGTTCCCATTGGAAGCTTGCTTAGCAATTCCCATGGTTGCATTCTTACATTGGGTTTGGTATCTCAATTTACATTAGAAACCTTTACTCCTAGTGTTCTAAGGCTACGGAGACAAGGTTCATACCTTACTTGTTGCAAAGAATCTATGAAACTCTTCTCTCAGTCTCCTCCTTAGTCTTCTCTTCTTTTCCTTCTTTTCCTTCTTTTCCCTTCTCTTTCTCTAAGGTTTACTAATATTCTAAAAGAGTGAAAAAGGCTGAGGAATGTTCTTTCTATAGAGAAAAATTCTCCATATAGAGTTCTCCAACATTAGGAAATAAATCCTCCTCAAATTAGAAAATCTTCCATCTCGGAGTCTGATCTGGGGTCTTACAGTCGATGGCCTACGGTAGTCGAATCTGTCGACCATAGGGTCGAAAACATCAACCGTAGGGTCCTGGATCAGTGACCTTTGTTTCTTACCTTATGGTCGGCTATACCTACCCAGGTATTCGACCATATGCAAACTTTTGAGCATTTTTAACTCGATTCATACCTGGTTTTGTGATCCATCTTCATACGGTCAGTCCACTTGGTCCAGCAATGATGGGAAGACCTGGCACGACTTGGTTAGACCAAGTTAGTGGAGTGCAGGTCTTACATTTACTGTCATTCACCAGTCTACTGAAGCAAGGACAAGGATTCACTGATGACCAACTGGGACATGCATTTCAGTTTTCTATCATGGTCGAAGCCCACAGATGGTTAATGAATTGAAACTTGGCCCAAATTCATTCATGGACCGACATCACCAAGGCTTTCATCAGTTACTACTCCTATAATATAGAGATTCAGACCCATCGGAGACAGTTAGAAACCATGGTACAAGCACCAAGAGAAAGTTTCACAGCTTACCTAACCAGGTTCGGAAATATCGCAACACAGCTTTGGGATAGACCTTCTGAAAGAGATCAAGTTCAGATAATGATGAGAGGTTTAACCGGGTCATACAAGACATACATCTTTGGATAAGCTATCCTATCATTTGAAGGGCTCATCATGGCAGGACAGCAAGTAGAAGATGCCATCACTCGAGGGGACATACTACCAACAAAGGCAGAAATAGTCTCAAATAGAAGGGCATACCCATCAAGGAACTTAGGAAATCAACCAGTGAAGCAAGTTGCCAACCCCAATCCCGGTTCTATGGTTGTCAAAAAAACGAGCTAGACTCCTCCTCCAAGAGTACCAAGGAGATAGTTCATCGATCTGGGCATGACCTGAACCAAAGCTTTCGAGAAGTTACTACAAGCTGGGAAGTTAATGGTATTGGAAACCTAGCCACTTTAAATCCTCTCCCACCAAATTTCAAGACAGATCTTTTCTGTAGGTACCATAACCAATAAGGGCATGATACGGAGAATTGCTTCACTTTGATACACGCCATCCTCTTAGATTCCAGAAAGTTCAAGGTCCAACCTCGACAGGCATCAGTGGCTAGTAATTCTTTCCCTCATCACAACGTAAACTTCTTAGAATGGGGCAATACATGGTTAGATCTGCATTCCAAGGAAATAGTCCTTGTCGCGACCGGTGGCAATTAAAAATCTAACCAACAAGAGGAAGAAAAAGAATAGGGCTACGAGACAAATATCCCAGAAGATTCATGGTATTCAGTAGCATAAAAGGATTCATTTGAAGAAGAGATAGAAAGTACTAACAATATTGGGGCCTTCCCTTTTCTGTCCAGAGCTTCTTTTGACCAAATTTGCTTGTCTCGGTCCACAAACTTGCTAAGGTAACCCCTACAAATGAGGTTTTTGATTTCACCTCCATGGTGACGACATTCTTCTGTGTCGTGTCCTTAATCGCGATGGAAGTGGCAATATTTGGAAGAGCTCCGTCTTTTTGTCTTGGAAGAGAGCTTGGGAGGTCGTTGGAGGGTATTTTCACCTTTAATTAATTCAAAGATTTTCACCTTGATTAACTCAAAGATCTCTGTCATGGATTTATTCAGAGGAGTGTAGGTCTCAAAGGTTTTCAAAGCATTCGTTTTAGAATTCGAAGCCGACTTGTCAGTTCCATCTGACTTTGACTTCTTTCCTCCTTCAGCCGACTGTCCCAGGGCAGTCTTTCTTTCATCAGAAGAGGTTCCCCCAGCTGCCTTTTTGTTCGAAAGTATAGCGTCATTGTCCGTAGCATACTTTTCACATCGAGCCAGGAGCTCGGACATGTCCAGGGTTGCCTTCTTTGCTAAGAAGAATTGGAGTCCCTCATAGGATATTCCAGCCATCAAGGCAGCAAAGGTTATTGAGGGTTCAAGGTCTTTTATCTTCAGGGCCTCGGCATTGAGCTTGCTAATGAAGGCCCGAAGGGACTCCTCCTATTTTTGATTTATGACCATCAGGTGCGCGGCTGTCTTTTTCTGAGCTCTGCTACCTTGGAAGTGGGTAACAAAGCGCTAGATTAGGTCATCGAAGCACTCGATCAACTTGGCTAGTAGACTCATGAACCAAGTCTGTGTTGCCTTTCGGAGAGCGTTTTGGAACACCCGACATATAATGGCATCTCGGTAATCCTGTAGGAGCATCATTGACATAAAACTGCTGAGGTGGTTTGTGGAATCATAAGTGTCCCAAGTTGGAAGAGTGAATCGATGTGGTAGGGGCGTCGGCATGATTCTATCCAAGAGTGGAAACTTGGTGCTGTATTCCAATCGGGCAAGAAGAGTTCACTTCTCCTCGACATACTTGAGTCGGTTAGCTAGGTATTTCAGTTGACTTTCAAGCTTACTGCTCAGCAGTACGGGGTCAGCTGCTCGATCTGGCCGATCGCCAGGTGCGTCAGCGCTTCTGCATGAGATTGGCCCGAGCCTGTCATGTACGGACACCCTCAAAGAGTGCCTCAAAGAGGAGCCCGCCACACTATGGCTCTTAGCAGCTGGGTTAGCACCTGGTGAATCAGACTGGAACAATTCACGTAGGGCACTGAGGTTGCCTTATGTCACACCCCAATTCTGATCCAACCAGAATGGTGTAAGTGAACCGTCATTGAACCAACGGTTCACACCAGGATCTCAAATAGACCGTGTCCTCTCATACAAACCATTGCACATAACCACAATCAGAATATAAATAATACAGCGGAAGTCTTTAAATAGAATGAACTGAGTATCTATTGATAAATTAAATAAAATATCCCATTATTCAAATCAAATCATAAAATATAATATCATTACATCTCTTTAAAAGTCAACCGAAAATAACTGAAACAAATAAAAATCAAATCAAAGGTACACACAGAAAAGGCACTCGCATGAAGCGTCATGCTCATCCTCTCCTACCTGTACACCCAGAGCAGCAACATCACTATACGCCGGAGCGTTCATGTAGTCATCCACCGTGTAACCTGCATCAACATCTAAAAACAATGTATATACAAAGGGTGAGCTCACAACTAGCTCAGTAAGACAATCAGACAGTTTCACAATATTATGCATGAATAACAATCATTTTTATGCTGTGGTCTGGTTTAAGTTTGCAATGTGCTATAGAAAGGTTTGGTGGCCCCCGCACCTCTATACATGAGTGTGTGGCACCGCATGGAATCACGCCACCACCGGCCCACATGCACCCATCATGGAATAGAGATAGAGCTAAGATATCCCCGTACCTCCCCTGATGCTCTACCCATACCAGTACCTAAACCCCTACTGGCCAGGGCTCGCAAACTAGGCTCGCAACTAACCAATCCTATATGTCATCAATGTACGCTCTATCCCAGCACAGCCGTCTACGACATAGAGATAGAGCTAGAGCGTGCAGGCCAGGCTGGAGACCACAATACCTCACCTCCCCCTGATACCCTATCCGCAACTAACACACTAGGATAGAACCATACGCAGGTAGACCCTATCCCAACATAACTCCCTACGGCATAGAGATAGAGCTAAAGCATCGTGGACAAGCCAGCGTCGACCTCGAAGACCACAATGCCACATAACCATGGCCAGGCCAGCATCAACATTGGAGACCACCGTACCACGACCTTCCCCTGATGCCCTACCCGTACCAAGCATGTTAAGACAGAATACTACAAAAGGTGCCAGTGTGAGGAATGATCCCAGGCCCATGCCCCACTCCACACACTAACGAAAACAATCACATGCTTAACAATCACATCCTATCAATGCATGAACAATAATAATAACTGAAAGTAAAGGATGGCATGTGAATATGCACAAACATCACATCATATATATTCAGTGTCATTAACAAAGATTTACTGTCCATTAATTATTAGGTTTAGGTCAGATTCCCTTACCTGACGCTCGTTTAATAGCTTGCTCCACGTCGCAAGATCCAAACGTGCTTTCACAAAGTCCTACAATATTATTAGGGTTTCATTAGAATAGCTTCTTAGGGTTTCATGTTGGTCGAAAACCAACAAGGTTACAAAATACCCTCACAGAGCTGACCGGTGGCATATACCGGTCGCAGCTCTGTGGGGAAGACTGGCGACCAGTATGGTCAGCTGGTCCCCATAGACCAGCCTCCTGGAAGATACCGGTGGCAACATACCGGCCGCATTGTGTACAACCGGTATAGTCGACTGGTATGTCTCCGGAAGACCATACTTGGGTTTTTCGACTATCGTCGATCATCCTCCATGGATTTCCAGGGTTTCTCCTATCCATTCTAAGTCTGAGCTTTGAGTTAGAGTTATCTCCAACTCATTCAAGTCTTATTTCGATGAATATCATCTCGAAACTCGAATCTAAGGTTTGACGGCAACTTAGGGTTTTAAGGCCCACTTAGGGTTTTAGATCAATACCTACTTTGCATGGTATTGATCCACCCTTATAATTATCCTAGAGTCATAGGGTAAGAAGAGTGGTTAAACACTTACCGTCAACTGGCGTAACGGGAGCGTCGTCGAACGGTAATGGTGGCACCTCCTTCTTCTTCCCAGCTCCTTCTCCTTTCTAACCTCTTTCTCTTCTCTAGGGATTGTGAGAGATAATGGAAAGGATTTGAGGAGGTTTAAGAGTGTTTATATAGGCTAAGATTAGGGTTTAGTAACCCTATTAGGATTAGGAAAGTCCATGTATTAGGGTTTAGGAAAGTGGGACCCGCAGAGATAAAATTCTGGATCTCCACAGTCAGCTGCGCAGAGCTGACCGGTCGACCGGTACTAAGACCGGTACCATCGACCGGTCAACATAAAATCATGTTGATTTGATCGTCTTTGGTCCGATTTCGTACCTGTTTGTCATCCGCTTGTCTCGTCTGGCCCGGTGATGATCGGAAGACCTGCTACGACACAAAACCAAGGTTTAGACCGGGTTTACAGAGTGCGGGTCTTACAACTCCACCACCCTTAAAAGAAATTTCGTCCCCGAAATTTACATGTAAGTCTCACAACTCCCCCACCCTTAAAAGAAATTTTGGCCTCGAAATTTGAACGTACCTTGATCGTCGAAAAGATTAGGATACTCCTTCCTCATTGCGCCCTCCTCTTCCCAAGTAATTTCTTTGACATTTTGGCTTCTCCAATGCACCTTCACATAATGGATATCCTTGGTTCGAAGTTGTTGTACCTTTCGGCTTGAAAGCATCACAGGCACCACTTCAAATGTTAAGTCTTCAGTCAAGTCTGGGGGGTCTGCTGTCAAGATGTGCGATAAGTCTCTAACATACTTCTTCAACAATGATACATGGAACACATCATGAACACTTGACATAGATGGTGGTAGAGCCAATTGATATGCTACATTACCCCGTCTAGCCAATATTTCGTATGGTCCCACATACCTGGGGCATAGCTTGCCCTTTTTACCAAACCGTTTCAAACCTCGCACCGGTGATATCTTCAAGAATACTTTGTCACCCACTACAAACTCCAGATCTCGACGTCGATTATCCGCATAGTAGGGGGAGTTGTGAGACCTACATGCAAATTTCGGGGACAAAATTTCTTTTAAGGGTGGGGTAGTTGTAAGACCCGCACTCCGTAAACACGGTCCAAACCTTGGTTTTGTGTCGTAGTAGGTCTTTCGATCATCATCGGGCCAGACGGGACGAGCGGATGACAAACAGGTACGAAATCGGACCAAAGACGATCAAATCAACTGATTTTATGTTGACCGGTCGATGGTACCGGTCTTAGTACCGGTCGATCGGTCAGCTCTGCGCAGCTGACTGTGGAGATCCAGAATTTGATCTCTACGGGTCCCACTTTCCTAAACCCTAATACATGGACTTTCCTAATCCTAATAGGGTTACTAAACCCTAATCTTAGCCTATATAAACACTCTTAAACCTCCTCAAATCTTTTCCATTATCTCTCACAAACCCTAGAGAAGAGAAAGAGGTTGGAAAGGAGAAGGAGCTGGGAAGAAGAAGGAGGTGCCGCCATTACCGTTCGACGACGCTCCCGTTACGCCAGTTGACGGTAAGTGTTTAACCACTCTTCTTACCCTATGACTCTAGGATAGTTATAAGGGTGGATCAATACCATGCAAAGTAGGTATTGATCTAAAACCCTAAGTGGGCCTTAAAACCCTAAGTTGTCGTCAAACCTTAGATTCGAGTTTCGAGATGATATTCATCGAAATAAGACTTGAATGAGTTGGAGATAACTCTAACTCAAAGCTCAGACTTAGAATGGATAGGAGAAACCCTGGAAATCCATGGAGGATGATCGACGGCAGTCGAAAAACCCAAGTATGGTCTTCCGGAGACATACCGTCGACTATACTGGTTGCACATAGTGCGGCCGGTATGTTGCCACCGGTATCTTCCGGGAGGCTGGTCTGTGGGGACCGGCTGACCATACCGGTGTCTTCCCCACAGAGCTGCGACCGGTACATGCCACCGGTCAACTCTGTGAGGGTATTTTGTAACCTTGTTGGTTTTCGACCAACATGAAACCCTAAGAAGCTATTCTAATGAAACCCTAATAATATTGTAGGACTTTGTGAAAGCATGTTTGGATCTTGCGACGTGGAGCAAGCTATCAAACGAGCGTCAGGTAAGGGAATCTGACCTAAACCTAATAATTAATGGACAAGAAATCTTTGTTAATGACACTCGAATATATATGATGTGATGTTTGTGCATATTCACATGCCATCCTTTACTTTCAGTTATTATTATTGTTCATGCATTGATAGGATGTGATTGTTAAGCATGTGATTGTTTTCGTTAGTGTGTGGAGTGGGGCATGGGCCTGGGATCATTCCTCACACTGGCACCTTTTGTAGTATTCTGTCTTAACATGCTTGGTACGGGTGGGGCATCAGGGGAAGGTCGTGGGTACGGTGGTCTCCGATGTTGATCTGCCGGCCGGCCATGGTTATGTAGCATTGTGGTCTCCGAGGTTGACGCTGGCTTGTCCATGATGCTTTAGCTCTATCTCTATGCCATAGGGAGTTATGTTGGGATAGGGTCTACCTGCATATGGTTCTATCCTAGTGTGTTAGTTGCGGATAGGGTATCAGGGGGAGGTGAGGTATTGTGGTCTCCAGCCCGGCCTGCACGCTCTAGCTCTATCTCTATGCCGTAGACGGCTGTGCTGGGATAGAGCGTACATTGATGACATATAGGATTGGTTAGTTGCGAGCCCTGGCCAGTAGGGGTTTAGGTACTGGTATGGGTAGAGCATCAGGGGAGGTACGGGGATATCTTAGCTCTATCTTTATTCCATGATGGGTGCATGTGGGCCGGTGGTGGCGTGATTCCATGCGGTGCCACACACTCGTGTATAGAGGTGCGGGGGCCACCAAACCTTTCTATAGCACATTGCAAACTTAAACCAGACCACAACATAAAAATGATTGTTATTCATGCATAATATTGTGAAACTGTCTAATTGTCTTACTGAGCTAGTTGTGAGCTCACCCTTCGTATATACATTGTTTTTAGATGTTGATGCAGGTTACACGATGGATGACTACATGAACGCTCCGGCGTATAGTGAAGTTGCTGCTCTGGGTGTACAGGCAGGAGAGGACGAGCATGACGCTTCATGCGAGTGCCCTTTCTGCATGTACCTTTGATTTGATTTTTATTTGTTTCAGTTATTTTCGGTTGACTTTTAAAGAGATGTAATGATATTATATTTTATGATTTGATTTGAATAATGAGATATTTTATTTAATTTATCAATAGATACTCAGTTCATTCTATTTAAAGACTTCCGCTGTATTATTTATATTCTGATTGTGGTTATGTGCAATGGTTTGTATGAGAGGACACGGTCATTTCGAGATCCTGGTGTGAACCGTTGGTTCAATGACGGTTCACTCACACCATTCTGGTTGGATCAGAATTGGGGTGTGACATCTTACTACCTCGGGCTCGTTGAGCCGAGGTGACAGGGAGAACAGCAGGTTCGGGCATAGCCTGTCGAGTGGGTGTAGCTGAAGGAGTCGAGTGAGGGCCTCGAGTTTTTGGGCCATCAGGTTGAACTGCTCCCTTGTGACATATTGAGGTCGAGGGTCGTCCGCCTGATTGACCTCGTTACTCCGAGACTCACTGGGATTCTTAGGGATTTCCTCAATTGGGTTGACCTTTGCAGGAGGCGGTGGAGGAGCATTCTCATTAATACTACTCCTGGTCCTTTGGTGGGCCATATGATGCTTTTTGAGATAAGATTTAGGCGCTTTTTTCTACAAAGAGTTTCTTGGCCCCACGACAAGCATCAATTTGTTGCGTCAGATACTGCACAATCGGCCTCCGACAAGTGGGACCTGTAAGGGTAGAGGCAAGCAGGTGGTAAGAGGTCGGGTTTGAAACCAGGGGGACGCTTCAATGCCAAAGTCAGTATTTCAAGATCAAGCAGTGAGGGAACTTGGCTGAGAACAATGTCCAAGTTCCAAAAGAGTTGTGAAAGCGGAGTAATCCTTGCTTGAAAGGGGTAAAAAGTGAAGTGGGTTACACCTATTGGGAGGTCTCCTACTTGTAGGAGAGATGAATACGTTTAAGGCAACAACGGAAATGTCCAAAGATATCGATCTTTGTAAGGAAGACCTCATGTCTCCTTGTGTGGGAAGATATACCGAGCTCTATAAGGAAGATCTGCTGATCCTGGCATGGTAAGTTGATCTACATTGTGTAAGGCAAGGTCGGATCCTTTCCTTCTAAGGAGAGTTGTCTTTCTGGCGAAGTTGCCACTCAGGACACAACTGGTCGACAACTGGATGTCCTTAAGAATGTGCCTTCCACCGACTGTCCTACACGTATGAGTCTCTGACTGATTGATGGATACGATTGCTAGGATGCCGACATGTGGCACTCTAGGTCAGCCAGTAGTTTACGTACCCATCAGTTTTAATGGTCCATTCTTCAATACGATGGCATGGTATATTGGAATCATACAAGTAGGTGGATTCAAGTCGTCTCCTGCCGCAGGAGGATTCTAGCTAGAATTCAAAGGTTGCAATTCATCCGGCGAGCATACCAATATATGTATCCAAATCGTCTCCTGCCGACCTACGGGCTGTCAAGGGCCGGATTTTAGCCTGCCCACCTCCCCATGTATTGGCAGGCGGGCAAACTGATCCCCAAGCCCTTGGATCAGCCGCAGGAACCTCCTGCCGCAGGAGACGATTTGGATCCCTAATATATTGGTATGTGTTGGATGAAATCTAACACTTGGCAGCTGGAACTATGGTGGGATTTCTATACCTAGTAGGGATCATTCCTTTTTAAAACCGAGTTGCCGGTCAAACCGTACTAACCAGACAGGTCCCTTTTATGGATTCGATGCCCGGTTCGGTTTTAAAAAGAATGTAGAGGCGTTGCAGACTATACAATTCACTCTGGGGGTCTCTCTTCTGACTGCGGTTCTTAGTTAGCTTAGTCTCATTGAGATTCGCCGCCCCTTTTCAGACGCTTCTCTTGTCACAGCTGAATCATTCAGCGATGGCCACCACTTCGGATTCAGAATCCTCAACGACTTCTCCCTCAAGCTCAAAAGAAGAAGTACAGAAGCCCCAGATGGAGCCGTTAAGGCTGCCATCAATCGAGGAGATTCGTGGCCAAGACATCTGGAACAACTGCGCTGTTCGAAGTGTTGTTAGCGGAGTAATGGGTGATTAACTGAAACAAATAAAATGCTTTCTTTGATTGGACTCCTGGATTTTCACTGTTCCACGAATTATATGCTTCTTAGTTCTCTTGCTTGTATCGTATTTGTTTATTTGCTCATGATGGATTTTCTCTTTGTCTTTTTATCATAAATTTGAAATTTGGGTCTCTTAGTGTCAGTGTTTGGCTTCACTTAATATAGATTTTGCGATTCAGTGGTAATTTTTGTAGGTGGTGGGCTTGGGTTTTATTTGCTTACGAAAGACTGTCTCTTGCCTTGTCAATTGGAAATTGGTCTCTTAGTTCAGGATTGGAATTCCTTAAAATGGGTTGGGTCTTTAATGGAATTTTCTTTGTTGGTGGTGGGCTTGGGTTTTTCATGGGTTTATATAATACTTGTTTTATTTGCTTATGAAAGATTGTTTCTGGTCTTTTCAATCGGAAATTTCACAATTGGGTCTGAAATTCATTTAAATGGGGGTTTCTCTTCAATGGAAATTTTATGTAGGTGGTGGTCTTGGGTTTTTCATGGGTATGTTTCTTGGGGCGTTGGATAATCCTCTAATGCAAGAGGAAATGACTGCAAGGCAACAATTCGTTTATACTGCAAAGCAGATGGGAAGGAGGAGTCTAAGTTCGGCCAAGACATTTGCAGTGATGGGATTCATTTTCTCGGCTGCAGAGTGCGTTGTTGAGAAGGTGAAATTAAGATAACTTGTTAGAGAAGAAACTAAAAACTTGTTGCTAGTAGATAGGACTTCACAGGTTTTTTGGGGAGTGTTGGAACTGATCAAAGACTGTTTGTGTCCAGGCACGGGCTAAGCATGACATCACGAATACTGTTGTTGCTGGTTGTGTAACTGGAGGAACGATATCTGCAAAGGGTAACCCTTTCTCCCTCTATTATGTTGTGTTGAAGATTTTGATAGAACAATTTAAAGTGCACCAGGATGATGGTTATATTGATCAGGGGCAAATTTTTTTTTATGAGTGTTTTTCATGTTTACACCCACATCTGCAACAACAAATGTAATTTCTGGAAAAGCTTTAGCAAATGGACTGCTTACTTTGAACATGACCCCTAATTTTTACTATTCTCTTTATATATATATATATATATATCAGTAACTTGATAGACTGTTTTGTCTTTGTTTTATTATTTTTTTTTTTTGTGCTTTGCAATACATAGGGAATTTTTGTAGTCCTTTTAGTAATAATATATCAAAGATTAAAATATCGCGTATTGGTAATGTATCAGTCGGGCGATTTTAAGAGACGCATCTATCATATCGTGGATACAGTAGATACGCTTGGATAAAGGATGAGATACGCATAAAAATGATTAGGGAACATGCAAAACACAATTTTAAAGCGTAAAACACTATAATTAGCAACATTAAGAAGTAAAATGTCTCTTATATTCATATTACTCCTTCTAATACCATGTCAAGTTATGGGCTGGTTCAAACTTGGAGTTATAAGTCCTAGGAAGGGGTGCAACCAATACGATTTGGTAGATTTTTTTACATATGTGCAATACCCACCCCAGTCCATATACAGATGATACTGTCTAACCCAGTCATGATAGAACCGTGCATACTCATCTGGAGTCGACATTCTTGTTGCTGAGAGAGTGTTCAGATTTTATTTCTTTTTTAAAACTGTAAAATATAAAAATACATAACAGAAAATTAAAATCATAGTTTCAAGTATGCAGCACACTTAGTTTGCATACTTGAATGGAAATCAGAAAATTAGCATACATTTTGGAGCACATTTACATGAAAAAAAAAGAATTTATAAAAGATACAAAATGATAAGATTCATTTTTGAGAAAAAAAAAAAATCAAAATGTATCTGGGTGTTTCCATGTGTATTGAGGTGTATCGATGCGTATCGGTTGATATGCTCGATACAATTCAATACACTTTTTGTTTTTAAAATTAAGAGATGTATCGATTAGTGTTGATACCGATATGTATCGTACGATATGGGCCGTATCGATACGATACTTAAAACCTTGATTATATTATAGTATTGTACATTGCAAATGCATTCTAAATCTTACTATTACATTAAGGCAGTGTTTGGCCTGCATTCTCAGAATACGAATCTAAACGGGACATATACGGTATCTGGCCAAGCATTTGAAAAACAAGCAATCATTCAGCACTGCTACTAGAAAAATGTTCAGTCACTTTGTTGGCCTGTATAAAAAACTTTTGACAACTTTAATAATTAGATAAATTTAACCCAGGAGAGAAAAAAAAAAAAAAAAAAAACCTATCTCTTGTACTGTTTCTGTCCTTGCCTTAAACAAAGAATCGATTTGAAAAATAAGTCAGCAACCACAAAAGGATGTAACTGAGACGGGTGTTTACAGAATTCCAAGTGAATAGCAAAATATGTTGAGCTGTGTTAGAATTGTTGTTAATACCTATGTTGGCATGAGTTGGAGTAAGCAACATAAGTTGATGTTGGAGTTCAGCTAGAAGAACAATCAAGGAA
This sequence comes from Protea cynaroides, assembly GCA_028583415.1. NCBI lineage: Eukaryota > Viridiplantae > Streptophyta > Magnoliopsida > Proteales > Proteaceae > Protea > Protea cynaroides. Next base: position 10,969,735 of record CM053270.1, on the reverse strand, counting down.
GTGCTATGGAGGTATGGAGGAATGGAAGAAGGCAAAGTTTAAATCAAACTTGTATGGCCTCAGAACAGAGAGTTGGATGAAGGCCGGACAATGTGGCGATAGGTAACCTTCCAAAAGAACCCTGTCAAAACCACCTCCGTTGAAAATCTCAGAGTCGTGACGGGTGACCTTACTATTTGGATTTTAAAGAGGGATTTTGAGAGGCCTTTTAATAGGGGAAGCCCCCCCCCCCCACAAAAAAAAAAAACAAAAAAAAAAAAAACAAACCCTAGGAGATAGAAAGAGAGGAAAACGAAGAAGAGAATTAGAAAGAGAAGCTTGTGCAAGCAAGGAAGAGCCTTCTCATGTTGGCAAGGTTCCACTGAACTTACCATTTACTTGTATTTAGGATTGGTAGGATTTGTCTGTTACCCCAATCCATGTATTTCATTGTAGGCATTTATATGACAGTTTGTATGTTGTAAGCTCTCCGAGGGTGCGGATTGAGCCGGGGCCGGTGCACCCTTGCAGTTGTAGCTACATAAATTAAAGGTTGGTGCTCCTTGGTAGGGGGTGCTACCTAAATTTGGGGATTGGTGTTCCCGACAATTGTAGCAATCGAATTTGTGCATCTGTGCATTATACCAGAAGGTAGGACTTGGGTTGTAGTCCAAGCTACCATTTGCACTATGCACGTAGGCAATCTGTTGAACCACGTAATTTTACTATGTGCTTTATATTCCTTTATTATTTTATATTGATGTACGAATGCAGAGGATGTATGTATATGCATATCTAGTAGACCTGGCTACATTGTTGTAAGTGCATGTGGTTGCGAGGTATATGTGTGATTATGTGAGCTGTTGTCATGGTTGTGGACTTGTGAACACCGGGTAGCTCTGAGCACAGAAGACCTCTCTGGTGGTGTTAGTGGGATTGGATTTGTTTTTGTGTGTGACTGATTTACCTCCTCTCCGTGGACCATTTTGTTCAACAATTGGTATAAGAGCATTGGTTCTAGTGTCAGCTTAATCAGCTCTGGTAGGTCCTGTTTAAATAGTGATGGCATTAGGAGGAGCTTCTTCATCTAGTAGAGATCCTATTTTTGATGGAACAAGTTATGCTTTCTAAAAGATCAGGATGCTAATTTTTTTAGTGTCCCTAAGTTATGATGTATGTGACATTTCTGCAATGAATACTCTGTGCGCTCCACTCCACCCACTACTGCAACTGAGAAGAAGAAATTTGAGTATAACTCAAAGGCAAAAAATGCCATCTTGTGTAGCCTTGTGGACAATGAGTTAGTTAAAGTAATTGGCATAACACCGCCAAGGAAATTGGGAAAATCTTGGCAGCATTCATGAGCGAGATATCAGAATCAAAGAAGCAAAGCTACAGACTCACAGAAATCATTCTGAAGCTCTTAGGATGAATGAAGATGAGAATATTGGGAGTTATTTTTGAGGGCGAGTGAGATTTCAAAGCAATCAGAGGGCTTGGTGAGGTGTTAAAAGATCCAATCATTGTGAACATACCGAAATCCCTCCCCCTTAGGTATGACTTCAAAGTTTCAGCCATTGAAAAAGCCAAAGATTTAGATTTTTTCAGCATGGATGACATGCATGGCTCCTTGATTGCCTATGAGATGAGAATATGTAAATACACAGTCGCAAGCAACGGTGTTGACCTTTAGAGTTCAGAGGAACCTTAAGGAACCAAAAAAAGGAATCCTTATAATTTGATTCCCCATACTGGAACAGAATGGGTATAAACACAGGTCATAGACCCAAATCTCGATGAGATCTTGTCGAGATCTCGAGAATCTCAATGAGGTTGATGTGAGATTGGATACAAGACACAGGAACTACAATTTCTCGGCGGAAATCTCAGTAAATCTCGAAATTTTGGTCCATCTCAGTCCTTTTCGATGTATCATTTGGTTTTTTGTCCAAAATCATGTATAAAATGCAATTTCAACCGAGACCTGTGTTTCTCGACCGGACTACAGCCAACAGCACGCACGGCTTCCTACGATGACCTACAGAGTAGTTTAGGGAATAGTATATTGGAATAGTACTTATTTATGCGTAATATGATTTAAATAAATGTTTATTATTCTTTACTATTCTTTATATTTCTTTTACTCAAGATATTACTTAGAAAAAAAAAATCCCCCCATTTGAATTTATTAAAAAATAGTGTAAAATTCAAATCCAAAAAGATAATGTCAACCATCTAGTTTAAGAACAAAAATCGCATTTATGATTGTGGGGGCAATTTTCAACTTTCAAATCCTAGGGGTTTTCTCCAATATAAAATTTTCATAAATCTTATTATAATAAAACATCACTAAAATCAGAAGTGCGTCAAAATAATCTTTTGTTTTGATGCCCAAAAAATTATTTCCATTCAGGGCGACTTCAAACAACATTTGCATATTCTAAATAAGGTTTGACCGGAGTGTAACTCCTTCAATATTACTCGGATTCAAGCAATCTTGGATTTTTTGAAAAGCTAGTTATATGATTTTCCCAACAAATGATATGTCCTTTCCAACAAATGATATTAGACATAAATAGGTTTCACTTTTCTAGGTATACTCTATATAGCAAGGTTTAGTGTATACTTTCAAACATGGGTGCAAATCTAAACACCCATTACGTTTGTTTTTGTACTTTGATGGTTTATATATGTTTATGTAAGCAAGAATAGGGTTTCCCTAGAGTACCAGGCATTGAAATGGTCATATGACCCCCCCGAGACACCCCACCAAAACTCCCAGAAAAAAAAACACCTCTCGTTGATATCTCGATTGAGATCTTGAAAATCTTGGATTTCGATTTGGTTGAGACGGGGACGAGACCTGAGATGCAAAATCTTGGACATGTGTTAGATGGAGATAGAACAAAAGATGAAGTGGAAGTCAAGTTTGTGTAGAAGCTTCAGAGAGGAAGGGGAAGTACAAAAGAAAGTTCCCACTTAAGTGCTTTGTCTCCATAAGGAGAAGAGTGAGGATGAGAGTACTGAGTAATGTTTGAAATCTCATGTCTGACCCCATCTTGACCAGGTTGAGATCCAAGATTTTTGAGATATTGGTGAGAATATGCTTTTTTTTTTTTTTTTTTTTTTTTTTTGATGGGGTATCTCGAGGGTCAAATGACCATTTTAAGGCCTAATACTCCAAGGAAACTCTATTGAAGCCTACATAAACATATGCAAACCATAAAATTGCAAAAATAATCACATAGTGGTGGTTTGGATTTGCACCTATGTTTGGCAGTATACGTTGAACCCTGTTGTATACCTAGGTAATATTGGCTATTCTATACAATGTGTTAGTACTAGAAGAACAGGAAAAAAAAAAAAAAAAAAAAAAAGGAAGAGAAAGCCAAATGAAATTGTGAAATTATGCAATTGGAAAAGAAGAAACATAATGGTGATTAATTGTGAATTTCATACTTTAAACTTTTGTGAGTACATGACATGTATGTAGAAATTAAGATAGACTGATAGAGCAGCTAAAAACCATAGCCCTAGGCCCCCAACTTCCAACAACAAAATAGTGTCTCCATAATCCATATGAGTACAAATGCTATCCCTCAAACCATCCCAGTGGCTTATGCAACATAGAATGTCATAGAGGATCTATTTCATGCAAGTTATGAACTTGCTAATGCCAATTTGCTTTTGACAAAATGATAAACGTGGACCACGTCATTGTGGGGCGGCAGAAATGCTCGAAGTCATCCATAGCTTCCTTATATATGGCATCACCTACATACTAAAGGTAACCTAACCTAGGGTCTAAGTCATCATACTGTGAAGAACCAGCCATAGAGCCACTATGATTGGTTGGTGTTTATATATATATATATATATACCATGCAAGTTATGAACTTGCCGACGCCAATTTGCTTATGACTAGATGACAAACGTGCACCGCGTCATAGTGGGGCAGGAGAAATGCTTGAAGTCATCTACAGCTTCCCTATACATGGCATCATCTACATACTAAAGGTAACCTAACATAGGGTATGAGTCATCATACTGTGAAGAACCAGCCAGTGCCACTATGACTGGTTGGTGTATTTAACTATTTATATATATGTCTCTGTGTGTGTGTTTGTGTGAATATATATAAATATATATTACTTAGATCTAGTCTTGGAGCCACGGGTCTTATCCAAACAATCACTTCTAAATCTTAGATTGATACAATGGAATTTAAGGCCAATTTTAAATATTAAAATGCTCATACAATGCATAAATAAAGTTTGAATGAACATCAACATGAATATTAACGATATGAACAGTAAAATGAACAGTAATGAGATAAACAGTGACTAGATGAATAGTAAAAACAGACTTACATAAGAAGCGTACTTGCTGAGTCGGAAAACGGAAACACGGAGGTCAGAAGTCGAACTTCTGAAATACTTCTTGTAATAATGATGCCACATCATTTATACAAAGATAAGCACTCAAAGCATATTCACAGACACTCACTAAGAAAGAAAGAAAGAAAGATGGCACACACTCACAACATAAAAGGGAAACACTCAAAAGAAGTAAACTTATGCTAAAACAAGGAAACATTACAACTGCAAGATCATACTCTTTTTTTCAGGTGTCTTCAACGTAAGGCTTTTGAGCCCCTTTTATAGCCAAAGGGGTGAGTGGAAGGACATGGAGGCTAGGTTGGCATGAAATTATGGTAGAGGAGTCATGGGAATTCACCATGTAGTCATGGGTGAAATAGTGAATGGGTGGAATGAAGGATGAAATGGTTGTTCCTACTTTTTTTGGGTGTAAGTATGAGTTAGAAAGGCTATGTGGTGTGGGACCCAAAGAGTCACGTATCATGTAGTTGTAGAGTCGAGTTGTCTCTTATCTTGACAAAAGTAGGGACTATCATAGTTTGAAATCTTGGATCTCGAGGGTGTCTCGACCCTTGAGAAAACCGAGATTACCGAGATCTTGGCGAGAACCTGCCGAAACTCCCAAAGGGTAAAAATGGGAGTTTTGACAGATTTTTTTTTTATGGTTTAAGCCATTTTTTGATGTTTTAAGGTCATTTTAAAGCCATTTAAGGCTATATATTGCAGGAAAATACTTATTTAACATATATAAACACATTTGAAGCATAAAAAGTATTCACATTGTCGGAAAATCATACATTCATAAATCATAAATCCCACAAAATGACATAACTCACAAGTGCTCATTATATGAAAGACTTAAATACTCAAAATGAAATAATACATTCCCATCAGTCCATCCCAATGTTTAATAATAAGTAGAGTGGCGTGCCGGTTCCATCTGATCAGATTGACTTTGCTGAAGAAAATATATCTCGGTCTGATAAACAAAGTCCTGCCAAGACATCCTTCGGTTATAGAAGGTCTGGTAATCTTCCACATATTTCTCATACACATGATCCGGGAAGTTTCTAAAGATACCTAACCTTGGATATAATTCACTATAATGTGGAGTAAAGTTAGCATATATTGGCTGGTGTGGGGGCGTGGTTCTCTGCAAATTTGGGGCTGAAAAGAGACTGTCCACAAAGTTTGAGCCAGTCTGTGATGTAGCATTACTAGTATCAGCGGAATAATCATATGCACTTCTCATCATGCGGTCATCATCACCTGAATAAGAACCGTACGCCGAAGTGGTACCAAATCCATGAGCACTCCACTACCCCTGCTCCTGTCCACTGCTACCCTTAATGCTTAGTCCTCCGAAGCTTGTGGACATGTTATCAATTTCAACATCAGGCATAATATCAAGATCAGGAATGATGTCAAAGAAACGATCGTCTTCTTCTTCTATTGGTTGCAAAAGGCGTTCCCGTTGACGAGACCTACGTGTATACCTAGTGGTAGGTCGTGATGAAAATGCGCGTCCACCATGATCTGGATCCTGTGTAGCGTGTGTATACTGACTCTCGCCGGTCCATCTAATAATGGTACAGTCTACCACCAGCACTAGCACCCTCATTACCACCACCACTATCATCATCACCACTACTATCCATTGTATCATCATCGTCTTCTGGGTCACTACCAGCTGGGGGGTCAAACAGTCGAGGCGACTGTGCATGTGTACGACCCTCATCCGAGGACATAAATCGCTCGAGATTAGAGCCCATCGGAGCAGACAGAGTGGGGTCGGACATCCCACCAGGCTCATCCATCACTGGAACTGCTCTGTCTCTCACCCATTCCACATAGGGATCCTCTTCATTTGAAGATAATTGGAAGACGCCAGCTAGCTCGATCAGCTCTTGTTCATTTCTTTGTTCAAATTTCAAGCACTGTACCCTCAGTCTCATGTTGTAATGGGCGTTCACCAAGTCATTTAGCCATTGAGAGCCCAATTTATTCCGCTTCTTTGAATGGATAAGGGAGAAAGTACTCCAATTTCGCTCACACCTAGATGCGGAAGATGTCTAAGATAGGACTTTGATTGCTATTCTCCTCAACTCAGCTGCATGCTTGCCATACAACAACCACCACTCAGCTGTCCAAGAAAAAGAACACATTTTAATACACATATTAAATAAGATATGTTACTTGAAAATTTCAATTTCCATAATTCCATACCAGGATCGGTCTTATCTCGTCTAACCACTGCGGCGGGAGTTCCAAAACTCCCAAGACCATCTCTGAACGTTTTAATCTACACTCATTTCAAAATTTATAACCATTAGCCATTGTAATATATGGATATTCAAATAATTCAGCACTTAAACCATACAACTCACCTCCAAATTGACCAGTGCTTATACAGTATAATCTGACCCCAATTTTGCCACAATATCTTTTACCGCACCGATAAGATTAGAATTGAGCCCAAGCACATGTGAATATTGGTACTTGGGGTTCAAATAATATGCTGCAAAATATGAGTCGCCAGATTAAAATAGAGTACCAACTATTAAGTGGAATTAAATTAAAGACATTATTAAATATACTCACCAGCCTTATGCAATGGGTGCATCAGCTGACTCTCCCATCGATCTTTGATAATCTTCACAAAATGTTTGTTTCTACGTGGGAGCACAGTTTTTATACGGTCATTCAATATATCCATGACAGCATATAAATGTGGCATGGTGGGCTGGAATGCTGTATCCACTAATCTCAGCACCTTCACCACTGGCTCCAGAATTTTGACTACATCCTTCAGTGTTTTCCAAAATTCCTCTGAAGCTATAGTAGTCTGTGCTTGAACCCCAGCAGGAGAGCTGGACTCCCTCCACCCAAACCAGTCCTCAGAAGCAAACATCGATCTGAGGCCTACCATCTTTGCCTGAAAGCTCTTTAGTGCTATGTAGTTGGTAGCAAATCTGGTAATGTCGGGTCTTACCAAGTCCCCTCCACATCTCTCCCTCAGCAAGTTCAAAGAATAGCCATGGTTGTATACAAATGTTGTCACCTGGCGTGCTTGTTCAACCACTTGCTTTACTTTTTGGATCTTGTCCATGTCCTTCAACACCAAGTCAATGCAATAGGCAGCACGTGGAGTCCAGAAAAGGTTATAGTTAGCCATCATCATCTCTCTTGCCTTCTTGTAGTTGCTGCCATTGTCTGTCACAATCTGCACCACATTTGTAGCACCAACTTCATCCACCACTGTCTGTAGCAATCCATAGATGTAGTTAGCATCTTTTGTGAATGCAGATGCATCCACAGATTTCAAGAATGATGTCTTCCCATCACTGTAGACCATGAAGTTGATGATGAACTTTCTAGTGGGACCAGTCCAACCATCATACATAATAATGACCCTATATGTATCCCAGTTATTCCTTAACCCTTTTATCCATACTTCTAGCTCTTTTTTAATTCTTGGGAGATAGACATTCATCACTTTGTATGGAGTGAGGGCTTTAACACTAGGACCAGCTGGAGCAACTGCATCAAAGAAAGGCTGATAGTATGGGCTTCCACTGACATTGCCTGGGATACTATTATAGATGGACCACCTAGCATAAGCATCCCCAATAAATTCTTTTGTACCCTTCCAGCTCCACATACTCTTCAATCTCTTCTGTTTGGCGTCAGCCTTTCTAAAAACTGCTGGATCCTGCTATAGAATCTCAACATAATCCTCATCCCTAGCAGTAGGTGGTAGTTCTTGGGGTTGTGCTATAATACTTTTTGATCTTCTAAACATAGAAGCCAACACCCCTTACTCCGTGTTTGTGGTTCTTCAGGTTACTGAAATGATCCACTACCACCTGCCCCTAAGGCTCTTTGCCTCAACCTTTCCATGTCCATCTCATGGCTGACTTTACTAGCCATTGTTGCCCGTCTCAGATCTCTGGCCTCTTGCTCAGTCAAACCCCTGGTATCTATACCATCATCATCCGAACTATCATCATCCAAACCACGCACTATGCCTCGGATTGCTTCCTCAAATTGTTGTTTACTTTTTTCTTTCTCTGCCCTTCTCTGCTGGCCTCCCTTCATCTGTGTAGCTATGGCCTTAGTAATCTCCACAGGAACTATAGCACACTTTGCCACATCTGTAGAAGTCTTACTCAAGTGTTGCTTAAGTCTGGTAATCCAACCAGACATAAGCTTCTTCTCACAAAATTTGCATTGGGTCTTCTTTCTATCACCGTCAATGGCGGTATAATACTGCCAAGCCATATCAGTACGACCAGCATCACCACCTCCCTCATGAGAATCCGAAGCAGCTATAATATTTAGAACGAGACACTGTTACATAAGATGATAAATAGAGAAATTTAAATCAATAAATTTACAATAATAAAACTTAAAATTAAAGAACATAAAAGCATCAAATATGCAAATACAACTCAAAACACATTGAAATTACTTTTCAAAATTTTAAAACTATATTATAAGAAAACATAATATTTTTCCTAATTTTTTCATAATTATTTAGATATTATTAATAATTTCGGATATTAAATAAAAATAGTTTATTTTTCCTAAAATATAATCCGGCAACATAGAACCATAGATTGGCCAATGGTGTTCAACATATATTATTTTGAACACCAACAGATAAGTATTAATATTTTTTTATTAATTTTTTATTGTTGAAAAATATGATTTATTAATAAAAAATTTATAAAAATAAAAATATGTACAGAAAAAAAAAATTGAAACCGTGACCGCGTAGATCGGCCAACGGTATTCAACATATATTATTTTGAAAGTAAACCGATTAATATTTAAGAAATGTATTTTTTATTTTTTTAAACAAAAAATAATATATATATATCTACAGAAAAAAAATGAAACCCTGGCTGCATAGATCGGCCAACGGTGTTCATCATATAATAATTTCAATACCATCTAATTATTATTTATCATATTTTTTTTAATTTTTAATTGCTGGAAAATACCTTTTTTTTTAACATAAAATCAAAATAAAAAATATATATGCAAGAAAATAATTTCGAAAGGATGAGGTTGTAGATTGGCCTAATGACTCTCACATATATAAATTTCATGATGAACCAACACGTATTGAATATATTCATGTAAAAAAGTAAGTTTTAGGGAAAAAAACCATACCTCAAAGGCTCAAACCTTAAATTTGCCAAAAACAGGTCAAAATGAGGCTCCAATTGCACTTTGATGGAGAGATTTGCAAAGAATAGAGGTTTTCGAACCTTAGATGCAAGGTTGGAGAAGGAGTGGAGAAATGAGGGTTACAGAGAGAGTTGAAGTCGAAAACAAGGCTCTCGGTCGAAATCTTGACTGAGAATGACCATTTTATTCGAAACTAACTCGAAACTAGTCGAAACAGGGTCGTGTTGGTTCGAGATGGTTTGAGTTAGGTTGAGATTTTCGAGACCAGTTCGAAACTAGTCGAGATCCAATCGAGAACTTGTCGAGACTGGTCGAGACGCAGTTTCGAGCTTGCTTCTTGTCTCGACCCATTCGAGACTACCGAAAAGGTCGAGATCTGGACCTCGACCTTCTCGATCGAGTTTTAAAACCATGGGGACTATCACGAAGCAAATAGTAAGTAGAGTTGCTTTTAACCTAGAAATTATGCAAATTAAATATTTGTACTTTTCTTTGAGCACGGGAAGTATGCTGATGTTGGGGAATTATTCTGATGGAGCGTAGAATCTTCTTTATGACCGTAGCATGCTAATAAAGGAAAATCTGCTGTTTGTGGATGAAGAAAATCACTGTCACGAGCGAGATCAACAGTGGCATCATCAGAGACAAACATTCTCTTGTTTCGAGTCTTCATCTCTGTGATAAAAAAGAGCGATAACCAGCCTTTTTTGGAGTGTCTTTCGAGAGAGTGTTGGATTCTTCCTTTTGAATGAAGCCAATAGAGTAGTAAATTTTTTAGTATCCTAAGTAGGAGAAGGAGCCGGTGAAGAAGTGAAAGCTCTTTTGAGGTGAATGGTATTAGGAGATTATTTAGATATACTAAATCGATCCCACCATTTAATATAGATCTAACGGTAGAGAATGGGGATATATCCCAAGAATTATCATCTGCGGGACTGAATAAGTCCATTGTAAGATCTAGGGGATCTCATATTATATAAATAACTGGAATTTTAGTTCTCGAGGATCAAGACTAGTATGAGTATACTAGTCTTATTATATTAATTGAATTTTTCAGAGACTCTTTTAGAGTTGATGGAAGAAAGTCCTCTGAATTATAGTCCCATATAAAAAACCAAAATTTGAACCAATTAGGTAACTTCTTTAAGTTACCTTCAAGTCTGAATTGTATGAACCAAGTTTGAGTTTCTTGAGTATT